>CM069458.1:60358988-60453974 GCA_035610835.1 Ophiura sarsii | reverse complement strand
TGTTATCCCGACAGTTTATTTTCACTCTAAAACCATGATTTTGAAGTAATTACGAATCGTATCGCCCTGTAACTTGGAATGTATGTACGATTTATGATCAGAAATGTAAATCTGCAAGAAAATCTACTTTCACTTTATTTTTCGATGTTGAGGGCGTTTCCTGGAAAGATCACATAATATACCTTTAATGTTTATATAAACTAGTGAATAGTTGGCTTTCAAATGCCTTTGGTTTGATTGTGATTACTTTTCCCAATCCAACGATATGCATGGATCAATCACGGGTTGTGCCACTTTTTAGGAAAAAAGATGCTTGTCAGTCCATTTGTTCATATAAATAATCATCATTTACTGATTGATAATTATATTAGCTTCAAGATGACTTAATAACCATTCCAATGCAGTTTGTGTTGTCTTATTTGCTTTAATCCTATCAAAAACTATGCTTAATTAAAGTTGAGCACTGAAAGTAAAATTTGTGCTATTTTTAAGAATTTTTTGAAAGCGTTAAACATAACAACAATTTTACACATGGATGATCTATTTCAAAATAACTGACACAACTTTGTTTTTGTTAGCTTATAATCAAATATCATTGAATAGACTCAAGCACATTAGACAAAACAAATGGCATACCAAAGGTTATTTAGTTATCTTGAAGCTCGGAGAGACATCAAATCCAAAAACAAAATGTTTAATTATGAAAAAGGCACATTCCACAAAAAACATATTTCTCTAAAACTGGCACAAGCTCGATTTTGAGTACTTTTTGTTGATCAAACATATCTTTAGATTGAGAAAAGGGAATGCAATCAAATAAACGGCATTTGAAAGCCAACTAAATTGTAATTCAGCTTATATAAAGAGTACAGCCAAGTACTGAGTAATCAATGAGGGCAATGATGTGGAATAAGTGCACCCTTTTGTTAGGGACACCCTATATCTTTCCAATTTCAAGAAATCTATGTCTGAAAAAGTATAAGCTTGTTTATATCACTCTGTGCTTACCTATAATTATGGACCGTAGACGCACTCATAATTATTAGATACTAGCGGGCACCAGCGCTTCGCGCTGGACCCGCTAGAAGATTTCACGGGGAATAAGTAAACAAAGCGTAAGAGAATGTGATACAATAATATCAAGAACATGTCCTACATGTATACATAATCCAGACGGGGCCCTATTAAAACAATCCGAATAGCGCAGGTGCTTTTGATAATCCAGGTATACATGTGCCTTAATCTAGGTAGGCCTACGTTTGTGTTTCCCGATACCTATGTAGGCCTCCCATGAGACCTGAAATGCGGGTACCCGTTGTCCCATTATATCCAGGGACCCCATAGGCCTAAGCCCTACCCCCTAATCCAGTTGCCCCAGGTGCTCTTAATAATGCACCGGATACCACATAATCAAGGTAGACAACTGCAGTGTGCCGTTATCTCGAGATACCCAGGTGCCCTTACTTTATCATATTCAAGTACATTAAACGCGGGTGCCGAAGATAGCGGGCAGTAAAAGTCCTATCACAATAGGCAGAGGTCAAAGCGTTATAAATGTTTATATAAATATCAAGAGTATGTCCTTAAATAATTCAGGTACTAAAGTGCCCTTGATATAATGTAAGTGACATGGTGCCCTTAATACACCATGAGCCTAGGCCCAATGTGCTCTTAAATAATACAGATACCCATGTTTCTAATCCAAGAAGGCCTACTCCATCAACGTGTTTTTAATACCCCCAGTTATTACCTCCTGTCAGCGCATGTTTCTACCTATTTTGTACCCCAAATAATAAAAAGTTGAATTTTTATATCAAAATTGAAAGTTTTAAATGTCTCCCCGATTCTTTTATTACCCCTCCACCCCGTTTTCCTCCTTTAACATTTTGGTGCTGGTGTCGCCACTGCCCATTATGCACATACTGTATCCAGGTAATTCAGTATAGGCCTACGTTCTGAGCGTTATAGTTTTATAGTCGGTCGTTTAGTTTTATGGTCGGCGGAGTCTATCATCAAGATCACTTGTACCATTCCACGCTTGTACTTGAGCGCAATGTATGCCATCCGGGTTTTGTTTGGCCTATTTACATTAAATACATTATTACTTCAATAGGCATGTGGGGCCTTACGTATAGTATGTAGTCCCTTTGTCAGGTTTGCTGTGTTCTATAAAGCCTCCAGAGATACTATCTGAGTGTACACCCTTAAAATCCAGTTATCAAACGTGGCCCACCTGCGCATAGCATATCCAGGTAATTTGAGACTCGTTTTATTATAGTGAACCCTGTAATCCAGATACCACGGATGCCCTTAATATTCCAGACACTCTATAATAATCATCATAATGTACCACACAAAAAAACACGTTCCGTTTATTCTGATGCCCCATGTGCCCTTATATCCAAGTGCGGAGAGGAGGAGGGTGGCTTCAGCTGTTTAGAGTACACTATTAGAAAAAGGGTGCAGAGGGGTTCTTGGCTGTCCCGTATATGGTTTAAAGGTTCTTTGATTTTGAAGGCCCCCAAAAGGTTCTGTAGAGAACCTTTAGAGGTTCTAAAGACCAATGTTTGCCCATATTTTGCCTATTTTGAACCTTAAAATGGTTCTTTTTGGAACCTTTTAAGGTGATATAAAGGGTTCCATACGGCCGCGGGACAGCCAAGAACCCCTGAAGCCTGAAGCATCCTTTTTCTAAGAGCATGAAGAGTGTACGGACTGCCTGCTTTCACTCTGCTCCGTTACAATGTGCACGGTTTGCGCCACAAACGCGTACACTTTTTGTGCTGCGTCATTACGTGTGCGCCGAACCGCGTTCGCCATGTTAAACGCGGCCGCGCGGCACAACATAGAAACGGTTGACATGGTACTGCCAGTTTCTTTATCGTTAGCAAACGTCGCATTCATCTATGTTACTAATGTGAAAGTGTCACTTTAAGATCTGTGTAAGAGTTTTTGTTTACATTTAGAAAATGCCGTGAAATATTTGTATTTGTCGGACGTATAAATGCTTGTTACTATGCGATCTTTAAGAATAACAAACAGCCGCATATACAGAAATGTAGCTATATCCCTGAAGAAAATATGTTGGGTGAAGACCATATGTCACCACTCACTCCGAAAACCACAATTTGTGTCCGAACAGTAGCTACCCGAGTAAAATAAATTCAACATTTTGGATTTTCACATGTGATCCTTTCTGCGCATGTCTGAAAACGGGAAAAAACGGGTATTGAACTATCTAATTAGCTCGTGTATTAGAGGCGCAATTACCACGCTTTTTCAGTTGAAGAGGGACGCGAGTGCAAAATTATTATTGAACTATCTAATCAGGCGAGGGACCAAAAATTAGTATATAGATTATCATCACAGACAGGAGTGACGTACAGCAAATGGAATTTACTTTCTATTGTTTACATATTGGCATAAAATTTGATCTTGAGTGCAATTTTTCTTATCAATGTTTTATAGCAAAAATTATTCTGTAATATTTAAAGAACTTAATTAATATGAAAGTGTGATAGCCGCCACTTTATGAAAATGATCACAATCCAAATACCATTCCAATGTAAGGAATGATATAGGTCTTTTTGTTTTACTCCTGCGATATAATACAAGGACTTACATTGCAATGTATGCGGTCCGGGTGTTAAATATTATGGTGTATATATATATACTCCTGTTTTAACCCCTGTAACAATATGAATATCGCTACATACTACCATTATTACATGGCCTACATTGTTATCTATGCAGAGTTAATATTGTCATAGAGGGTGAAGCAGGATATTTCTACAACAAACCATTGTTACAAACATAATTTTCGTACTATCCTAGTCAAAGCCAAGAAATGCAGAGGAATCTTTAGACCTAAATGGTTATCGCTAATATGAATTTCGTGAATGAGGTTTATGTGAGACATTCTAAAGCGGCCATCATCTTATTCAAAAGTCATTATTTTATACAAAAGCAATGGTAAAGTCGCCAGTTTTCGGTCAGCGCCTATTTTCGGTCACGCGGCCAAATTTGTATAATTGCATCGGTCGTCGCCATTTTAAAGCAATACCGGGCATCAACTATGCGGAGGTTTTTTAGCCGTCAGTTTATAACGATGAGGTCATTTTCATTACACGATTTGGGCGAAGTGACCGAAAATAGGCGCTGACCGAAAACTGGCGACTTTATACCCACATATAATACATGAAATTCATCACACTGTTTTACATAAGGGGGTACAAAATATTATACAATATACAATATCATTAGGTCATATTTGGACTTTTCCATTACAAAAAAATGTTTTCAAATTAGACCAATAGGCATAACATTAAAAAAAACCACCAGAATAGCGCTATTCAATATTGGGTTAGTACAGTTACATTCTATGTCCAAGCAAGGGCTTAGGCAGCCAGCCATATGGGAGTGTTTTACATACAAATTTGTTTACACACCCATTTTGTATACACATGGCCTAACTTTGTACATAAATCCTTATATTTACACACCCATTTTTTGAATTTACACTCATTTACACACCCCCACCTAAGATCTTGCATCCAAGGCATACTGAAAGGCCTGGATTCCACTTGATGGGTACAGAATACAAATGGACTAGCACTATCTAGTATTGGCCGAGTCCAATTACATTCTGCACCCAGTATAGTACATACACCCAGTATAGTACATATTTTAAGACTTGGATTCCAATTGAGTGTCTTCCATAGGGGGTACAAATAAACATGGAATAACAGTATTTGGTATATTGAACTAATGAAATTACATACACACAGTATAGTACTTATAAGACCTGGTTTTCAATTTCACAAGGGGTACAAGATATACATGGAATGACACTATTTGGTAAAGGACTAGAGTCCAATTACATTCTACACCAATAACAAGTACATACACTCAGTATAGTACATACACCCAGTATAGTACATATAAGACCTGGATTCCAACTGAGTGTCTTATATAGGGGGTACAAAATATACATGGAATAACACTATTTGGTATTGGACTAGTCCAATTACATTCTACACCCAGTATAGGCCTATATAGGACCTGGATTCCAACTGAGTGTCTTACATAAGGGGTACAAAATATACATGGAATAACACTATTTAGTATTGGACTAGTCCAATTACATTCTACACCCAGTATAGGCCTATATAGGACCTGGATTCCAACTGAGTGTCTTACATAAGGGGTACAAAATATACATGGAATAACACTATTTAGTATTGGACTAGTCCAATTACATTCTACACCCATACATTAGTCCATATAATATTGTATGCCTGCTGACACGACTAACAGAACTCTCACACGAGGGCACTGTTTATGGGCAGCCATGTTATACATGCCTGGCATACAAAACACCATAGACTGGATACGTGGATCATGTGGCTGTGCATATTGGTGCAGAGACATTATACACCAATAAACCATAGAGCACTTTACAAAGAAATACACCGCAAAGTATTTTACAATAAATAGTAATAGTATAGTAGACATATAGGATACATAACGATAAATAAAAACGCCATACGAGCTTCAAATAACACAAAATGCTGCAGGAATTTACAGGTACATAATACCAAAGTAATGAAAATGTGCTTTCACACTACACATTATGACACATATTGTATACAGGTTAGGAAAACGGCAAGAGTACATAAAATACAAATGATATAAATACATTAGAACGCAATATAGACACGCTGGACCTGGTGACCTGGATGTTCACTACAATGGGGAAAGATGACCAACAAGGGAAGATTGATGACGTGACGAAGGCACACTCAGCAACAACAGCAAAAGATACCAGCAAGGTAAGATCAATGACATAAAAAAGAAGATGTTCTTGAGATGTTTCTGGCGATACACTAGACACTCAAATCTGTATACTTTAACATACAGACCATCATGATAGAGAGATAACTCACTGTATGTGCATCTCTTCAATGTGTAGGGCACCACCATCAGCATGATCAGCAGCCAAGAGTAACCATGATTCAGCTTCGCTTCAACCGGTACCGGTAGCCGTGGCAGCTGCAGGTCCCTTTAAATAAAATAAAAACATCAATCCATTTAACTTAACACTTTCCACGCGGCAGGCGGCTGCAGACGACATTCCAAAATTTCACAAAATGTTTAAAAAATGTCAAAATTATTGAATTTCATTACCATATTTAGAATCACCATGAGAAATGCATTGACATAAGTACAAACATGCCTAGTATTGAGTCAGTAATCCTTGAGATAGACTTTGAAAATTGTGAAAGGTTTCTGAAAAATCTGTTTTGTGTATGGGAAAAATAATAGCCGCGTGGAAAGTGTTAAGTATTGACTCATTATTCAGAACAGAAAATCTTAAGTTTCTCAACATTGTTCTAATCAAATTCCCCTTAACTTGTCATAACTGGATTGAAAGATTCACAAGGGCACTAGATATGACGAAACCCCGACAACATAGGAGTAAATCTTGATAATAATTAAACACAATGTACTGATGTCACAGCCATATGAGAATCATAACTAGATGACAAATTGATGGATATGATATGGTAGTATATACATTTGGCTTAAAGGAGACAGCATGATGTCACTGTAAAGATGCAACATATACACACCTTATTTTCTTCTAAAACCCTAACTCTAGTACAGCACACGGCAACAGATTTGTTTTCCGACCCCCAAAATTCACCAGAAAGGTCACCCCGACCCCCCCCCCCCCCCCCCCCCCCCCCCCCACCGGGATTTGAACCACGGACCTCCAGCACCAGGGCCCAGATCCTAGCCACTGCACCACGGCTGTCAGTCACACTCGGCGAAGTATATTCGCCTCGTTATATAGCTTGGGTCCGTTTTGTAGCCCAAAAACCTGCACGCCGGGTTATAAAAACATTTTTTCCGCCAAGTTGCCGTGTGGTGTAGTAGAGTTAGGGTTAATGGGCGTGTGGATGGAGTGGAAGTTATTAAATGTTTTTATCATTTGAATCATGGCCACACTTTATTTAATTGACCCCTTTGGGTGATCATACCTTTTAAGGGTAGAATATAAACAGAACCCTAGAACTATGTTTGGTTTGCATGAACGCTGTAAGGCCCCTTGTTAAAGTGAAAGATTCAATAATCTTATGAAAAGTTATGCACAAAATGACATAAGTTTTGTATTTCTACCGGATCTTGTAGTTGCCAAATGCCACATGGGTTCAGAACGTCCAGGTAGTAATCTGTGAAATAAGGGGCATTTTCATATGCATACCAGGGGTGTCACTCGCATACTAAAGTGGTACCGGTACCCATCTTCATCACAGCATCTCAAAATTGGACTCTAAATGTTATATACAGCAGTACCACATTTCATCACTTAAATTGCCTTCATCAGATAGTGTACATCTTACCCCTAAATGGCCAAAGAAACTTACCCCGGCAGTTCTCAAAGAAAACCACTCAAACCTATGGCCAAAGTTGAACCTAATTAATCTCCAAAATAGTTAGTTAAATTAAAAAGTAACCCTTTTTTGTTAAAAGATATTGTCGAGCCACAGGGCATTCTACTCAAGGTTTTAATTTGTTCTGATGAGTATGATACCCAATTAATATGAATAGTGACCCCTGAGAATGCGTCTCCTGGGTCAATGTTTGGCATTTGTCAGCATGCCTTGGAAGTTGTGAACTATTCCGATTTGCACACATCATGTTTATACAGAACATACCTCTTCATGCTTGATGAACTTGTAAAATGCCCTTTGTGTTAGTCGCCTTTTTTTACATCTTTCTTCTTCCTCTTTTTCCACCTTCTGGTACTCCTCGCTTAGTGCATTGGCTAAAGGAATTTGACCCGTCTTGCGTAACCCCTGGAGAAAGTCGTTGGGCCATCTTTCCTCATTCCAATGCAATAGCTTCTTCAGGAGGTACTTTGAGTTTTCCTGTCGTTGCTTTTGTGAGTGCGTTCTGTCGTCAAGGACTTGGCAATCACAGTCGGGGAGATAGAGCAGACTGGACGTGATTCCATCATTAGTAACAAGATCACGTACTACAATATCCCACCGACGTTTAAGCACAAGTCTCCATCGGACCAACTCATCTGTCACACCTGTTACATCTGTTTAAAATAAATAGAATAACAATGTAACAGTACCATTAAAATATAATTCTATATACACCATATTCTCACATTTCACAAAACTAAGTAAGAAATAACAACTATATCATATTTAATCAAGATATGAACGTTTAGTTTACACAGAATTTTGAACTTATTCTTCATCGGTGCAATTTCATACCAATAATTTAACATGGCATCAAATGGCACTTCTTCTTTTTGGAGGGGGAGGGGGAGGGGGGGCATCAACAATATTTTTTAAAAAATTAAAAAAATTAATAACCCTAACCCTATAACAACACACTGACCCCCCCCCCCCCCCCCCCCACCGGGATTTGAACCACGGACCTCTAGCACCAAAGCCCATCTCCATTCCACTACACCACGGCTGTCAAAGCTACTCGGCTCAGTATATTGCCTCGTTATATAGCCTGGGTCCATTTTGTAGCCCGAAAACTTGCACGCCGGGTTATGAAAACAGGCTTGCTGTGTTGTTGCCATGTGGTGTAGTAGGGTTAGGGTATATCAACAATCAAACAAACCCAGAATTAATGTTCAATATATACAGGTTTTCGGGCTACAAAACGGACCCAGGCTATATAACGAGGCAAATATACTTCGCCGAGTGTGACTGACAGCCGTGGTGTAGTGGCTAGGATCTGGGCCCTGGTGCTGGAGGTCCGTGGTTCAAATCCCAGGGGGGTTAGAGGGATCTTTCTGGTGAATTTTGGGGGTCGGAAAACAAATCTGTTTTGCCGTGTGGTGTACTAGAGTTAGGGTTATAATGAAAAAGAATTACATGATGCCGTACAGGTACTTACCAACATTAAATGCGCTATCGGCATCATGACTGGCATAGACATCGGAGGAGGCTTCATGTCTAGTGAGCGCTTCAGATTTCTGTATGGATGGCAACAAAAAAATGACTACTTTTAAAAGACTATTCTATGCGGCATTCTTGCAAATAAAGAGTTGGCATATGGATGATATGAATTCCTTTGAATACTATTATTGTACCATCAATAATCATAATCATTCTAATGTAAATGCATAAAACATAAACAAAAGGTCACATGTAACATTATACTGTATTCAAGTTGATTTGTTTATTATGGTAGAGGGGTAAATCTTTAGTAAGTCATTCAGTAAAGACATGATAGTAAAATTCTATATGATAAGCCTGAACCAGATATAGCTCGGCGTATTTGAAGATTTGACCTACAAAATTGGCCACTTTGACCCACCCTTCTATTCCTTTTGTATATTCTGTCACACATATTTAGTACAAATATTGTATTTCTTTCATTTCCCATTCCTAGTCATACACAGTCCACATAGTCCCGCGACGTAGTAAACTTTAGTCACGACAATGATCATGTTTTTCCTTCTGTTCAAAAACCTACTTATTGAAAACAAAATGTTTGTATAGGAATTGCTTTATAGATGAGAAACTAGATCAAACTGTTCCAAGCAATCAAACCCAACTTGTTTATCTGGATATAATAAACCTCATAATTACCATGAGATGTGAAGTGTACTTCTCCACGACTTCATCAACTGAAACCAATGCATCTGCATTGTGGAGGATACTCAACCGACTGAGGAGCTGCTGCAGCATTCCGATCGACATAATTCTCTTCCGATCTTTACACCATTGGTTTATGATGTACTTTGTCGGAGATTCATCATGTCGCCGGCTGCTGTCTGCAAGTCGTTCTATGGCATGATCTTGAATACCAAGAGCTTTACCTACAGCTCGGTAGTCTTCTCCCCATTCAGATGACACGTCCAGGCGATGAAAACATCTATCTACTGCGCTCACTGGTAGCCAGTCATAGCGACAATTCAGACCAAATTGTAGAAGAAACATGTCATCGTACCCGTTGAAGAGGATCTGGGTGATATCCTCTTCTTGTGGACCGATGACGCCAGACCATTTCTCAGCTTCTATCAGCTCCTCCTGAGAAAAGCTCAAGACCTCTTCCAGATCTTTATGTTGTCGAAGGGCATTTGGACTCATGTACCCAAATTGAACTCTAGTGCCCTTCGATTTCTGGAAGAGCTCTAACTGGATTAATTCCACTACATCTTCCAATTTTTCATGTGAAACTTTCCTATCTTCCGGTGATGGACACTTCACGACTACCTGGATTGCACGTTTGTGTTTGGTGAGCATTATATATATTTCAACACTACCAAATGTACACAAAATTGTTGACTGCCAGACCCTACACGAATCACCATAGATGTCAAGCATCTTCTTCTGCAAAGCAGGAAATACCAATGGGTTAAATATGTCAGCTTGATCAACACACTTGATGCTTCTGCCTTTCAGATCATAAGCACCATGTGTGTCCCAAGCATCTACATCTAAGCTTGCCAGTGGTAACTTTCCTGGGAGAAGATACCGTTCATCGCTTGTGACATGAAGAAGGTCCATGTCATCCAATAAGTCCAGGAGTCGTGAAGTGTCCATCTTCGGGAAGAATTCCCTGAGCTCTTCAAGGGTGTAACATGATCGATCTGGAAGAGTTTTGAACTGACTTCCAAACTCATCGCCTGCAAAAGCAGCCCCGATGATATCAGTGGTGAACCACTGAGTGTTCAGAATAATCTGGTCTGGTTTCTTTGTAAACTTGGCCCAATATATCTGAAATAAGAATTAATTAAAATAAAAATACAATATAACTTATAAGACAATTCCTATTTATGATATTTTCCTAACTTATTCTACATGTTTATACTATAAAATCAAATCACATGCATTGTATTTGTTGTGGAAGCGTAGTAAAATTATACTGCATGTGGGTTTGCTGGGTTTATTCAGATGAAAATATGTCAAGGAACTATGATTTACACACTCAATAGATGACTTATATATATTTCTATTAGATGTTTCCAAGGTTGATGACCAACTACACACTACATCAGTTAATATACTGTAAATGTATGTCAATTTTGGTATTAAGTTATTTTTCCATTAATTGAGATGAGGGCATATCCACTGTACATCATAGTTTTATATGACAAGACTGGTAATTTATGCTTTGCCATATTGTTTCATCAACATCACCTGAATTACCATTCATTCACCTACATGCACATTTGGCAAATGGCTATGGAGTGTTTTTTAACTGTATTGACACATACAATATATGATTGGTCTTGATGTATTGTTTCCAAAAGTTACAGTAAGGCCAAGAAGAAAACCAAATCTGTCTCACATACCCTGCACGCATAGGTACAAGTGGCGTCACTTTTGCCGCATAACCCTACACGATGAAAAATTGGCTCTGAAAAAGAGGGGGGGGGGGGGGGGGGGGGGAAGTAGCCCAAAACATTTCCGCATTTAGCATGGGTATTTTTGGCAAAACAAAATATCATTTTAAATCTTATATCGCGTAGCTATTTTCCCAAATGTATGTGAGACAGACCTTTTTTTTTGCCTAATTGAAATATTATATATATTACTTACCTCCCCTTGCAAATGCAAAAAGCCAGTCACCAGTTTCAAGGTAGCGTCATCTATACCATCATACTTTGTTTTAACAAGGCGCCGGTATTCATCCCAACCAATTATTGGGACATCTGTATGACGTTGTGGTTCGATGAGTGCCAGCACCTTGTCACACAGCTTGGGGACGGTTTTATTCTTCTGAAAATGAAAAAAGAGCACCTCTTAAATATTCACGCAATGCATTGGTCAATTTAAACTACAATTATATACTATTTCCTGTGGGAAACCTTATCTGTCAATTTCCTAATGAGATGGAATAACCCAATGATAATAATATAAATCTTTCTCTCTCTTTGCTTCTGTTTCTATACTTTGTGTCACATCAATGTTGGGAGAGAGAATTTTGTTGTTGTTGTAATTTGTGCGCCCCTTTATTACAACTTAGAACAAATGCCTCCTCCCCCCACTCTTCTCGCATTGAAGACATGCAATGTCTGTACTGATGGGCTCTTAATAATTATGTTGGATTAAACCCTACCTCAATAGTCCAGTTTGTTTATGAAACATTTTCTAATTAAGTAACAATAAAGCCACTTACTATCATCTCCTTTCGGCGACTCTTCAAGACCGCTCTCAGCTTGGCCATTCCTTCACCGTCCCCTTCCCGTGCATCAACAGCTATGATGGTATCGTCGATGTCCACCGTGTCTATTAAGCGTTCTTTTGCCCTGTTTAGAACAAGCAACCCATCCCGTTCACCTGCAGATAAAGTTTGGCATGTTATTATTATCGACACATATAATGTACTAATGACTATATTTAAAAAAAAATTGTCTCAAAGCTTCCGCGCGTGTTAGTTTAGTTAATTGATGCGCGTAAGAAGAAAAAAATCCTTTTTCTCCTCTTTTTATAAAAAAAGAAAATCCCAAAGTTTCACAGATTTGTCAAATTTTCATCGATCACATCATTTTTGAATACAAAAGGTCACTTGTACAAGGATTTCAATATTTTATATTTAAACAACAAACAAAAACAAAAACTGTAAAAAAAACCGCATTCTGCATTAGGTTTTGAAAAACTGAAGAGCTTTGAGACAAAAGTTGTTTTAATATAGCCTAATGACACATAGATAAATCATATTACGAGCTGTGAGAGATGAGGAGCACAAAGGTTATAATTAACAGGTGATGGTAAGGGTAAAGTTGGGTAAAATTATAAAAAGTGTACTTCCTAGCCAATTTGGGTGGTTAGTTGACCTTGAGCTTGATTTAGGGAAGAAGGTCACATGTGTTTTAAAACAATGTATGCTTCCCAGCTAGCTCTTCAACAGTCACAATATAAATATATGCTGGGCATTATAAGGCTGCTTTCATGATTTGATGAGTGGCAACAGCAAAAATGACCATCTTGAATTCTGAAGTATATTATATAAAAAATAATTCTTCAACACTACTGCGTATCCCTTTAACAAGGAAACAATTAAGACACATACATGTACAAGGAAATCTTGTGATGAAAAGAAAAATTATTTCAATCCCTACCCTGTCGTGGATTATCGACTTCATCCAGATGGGTTCCCACAAGCACAACTTGCGGTTTCTCCTCCCCTTTGCCGTGCATTGCCCGAATGAATGGCAGCCAGTACTCAATGATGGAAAACTGCAAAATATAAACATATATGAAAATAGGTTGAAATAAATAAATTACAAAATAACACATGCGCTGTACAATAACAGTTCACTGTTCTTATCACAACAGGTATCTTTTAAGACATTACCTTTTTCATTCTTTGTTAGTGTTAAGGGTCCCGCAAGCAGCATTGTGCATTATATGTTAGAAAAATAATTATCGTCCCCAAAATGCGTAATTATATAGAGCAAAACATCATACTTATGACAAAAGCGAATATAAACTGACATCTCTCAACATGCAATTTTTAGATTTCGTGGCGATCGAAAGTCCCGGTGTCGATGAAGTCGTAGTTCCCGTCGTAGTTATACAATTCACTTGCGCAGATTTGAGCACCAATAATTATGACGTCATCGACACAGGGACCTTCGATTGCCGCAAATTTTAAACATTGCGTGTTGAGAGAAGGAAGTTTTTATTTGTTTTTGTCATAAGTATGATGTTTCGTTCTATGTAATTAAAAAATGTTGGCTAGATATTTTTTTTTCTAACATAATATAATGGACAATGTTGTTCTTGCGGGAAACCTTCTTTAAAACCAAACTGTAATTGATTACAATTATAGTTTACCTTTGATTGTGGTGATGTAAGATTATACAGCACCACAAATATGGAATGCGCTATCGCACCAAGGAACATCCCATGTGTAAGAGAGTATTCCTTCTGTCCAGCGCAATCCCATAGAACAAAGTTTCCAGCACCAGGTACTGACTGCTTTGACACATTAATTCCCGGTGTTCGTACATAGTCACCATCCGCTCTCTATTCAAGAAAGAAAGAAAAAGAACAAAAAATCACATCAATTTAGGCAACTGGCAACACATACTTCATCCACGTGGCCAAGCGGAACAGACTACATAGGGGATTTGCAGCCGGCATGGTCTACATTCAGTTAGAAAAGATAACATATTTTTGGACGAAAAAATCACAACATACTAAGCCATTGTGTGTTTACACTATATGTTTTGTGGCATTTTTATGTCATGACGTTCGGTGTTGCCGGTTGGTTACACGAGTATAGATCAAGGTTTCTGATTGGATAGTAAGAAGAATAGTCCGGATCAAAGGCACGAAAAAAGGAGATTGTTTTGAAAGGACTCCGCCAAAGAACTGGTGCTAAGGGTAGTGTCAACCTTTTAAATATTAAATTTATCAAGCGCTGTAACTTTTGAACTATTAATGTGATGTATATAAAAGTTACATTTTTGTTAATGAAATGAGTCAGAGAATCCATTTTTTGGGCTCAATTTTTTTCAGACAACGTAACAAAATCAGTTTTTGGTAAAATATGCCCAAATTGCACCAAAATCCTCTAAAGACACTTCTCTAGAAGCTCATTTTTTACATAAAAATCTTTGAAACTATTGACCACAAGAATGGCATTTTTGTACCTAAAGAATCGTTCGAAATGCCATTTATTAGAGGACTTGGTGCAATTTGGGCATATTTTACCAAAAACTGATTTTGTTATGTTGTCTGAAAAAAATTGAGCCAAAAAGTATTTTTGAGTCAACATTTTAAAAATCAGCATTTTTTTGTATTTTTAGATGCCAAAAATGGATTCTCTGACCCATTTCATTAACAAAAATGTATACTTTTATATACAACACATTAATAGTTTAAAAGTTACAGTGCTTGATAAATTTCACAACTTAAAGGAACTGTAAAAGTTAGTGCATAAATGAAAGTGTAATAAGAAGAATCAACAGGTGTTTCCCTGAAGTGTATAGATTACTATAGAAGAAGATTGAGGTAAGCGAGACATGCGAAGTCTCGACAGGCACATACTACGTCTTTGAAATTTTTTGGTAGGAGAATATACTAACCTTCTTGGAACTGCCCAATGCACGGCCAAACCTTGTAAACAAAGAGAGTTTCTGGAATCAAAAAATATAAAATGGAATCAATCAACAGGTTTAATTGAAATAAAGATACTAGACGCTTATAATACAAATTTCAAAACTATTCAAAAACAATTTGGTTAAATTAGAGCGTATTGAATATCTTTTAAGATCCCTTTATTGCTGCTGAAATTGTTGATGGGACATAAGTTGCAAAATGTAGCCCAATTTGGTTTTCAGCCATTGGTTTCAACGGGACTTTAGGTTGTAAAATGTAGCCCAATTTTGTTTTTAGCCATTGGTTTCAATATTACATGAGGTGGCAAAATGTAGCCTAATTTTCAATGCAACATGAGGTGCAAAATGTAGCCCAATATTGTTCTTGGCCATTGGTTTCAAAGGGACATGAGGTAGCAAAATGTAGCCCAATTTTGTTTTTATCATTGGTTTCAATAGGATATGGGGTTGTAAAAATGTAAACTGCTGGTTTACGAAACTTTTTTATGTACATATCAGGTGCAAAATACAAATCAATTAAGGGTGAAATTTCACTTAATGATTCAAAAAGGTATCTATTCTATACTTCACTTTAAAAACCCTAATACAAACATGCTTTTATCTTGCCAAATAGGTTCATAAGGATCGTTGAATATAATGATGCTTTTATCTGTTAACAAGCCACTTCAACATAACCCTGTAATCATTATAACCCGCTAATGTACTGACCTTTGTTAGTGTGTGCTTGATGGTTGATTTTCCAGCAGCCGGGTCCCCACAGAAACAAATTTTCACCACCTCCATGGGCCGACTGCTTGTCTTCATGATCTTATGGTATATATTAAAGTTCTGTAAATAAAAGATCAAATTTAAAAACTTGTTATGAGCTTGTTGTTACTGCATTGGTACAGTAGCGTATCTGGGGTCACTTGTTAGGGGGGGGGGGGCAAAGGGTATTGTGACGTCCCAGGCCCAGGGGGCTTGACTTAACTTTTTACACTAACAACATGCGCCGTGTATTACCACATATATAGCTTATAGTGTTTGGAAATGCACACAGCCAGCCTGTATCTATTTACGAAGGCCCCTTTCTGTACTCCAATTCCATTTTAATTGAATGTTTATCTAAAGTTGATTGGCCAAACTTATTTTAATTCATGTTAAGAGACCAAATGGACATAACTGCCTTTATTTGGAATTGACAAGATTGCAGATGTCCATAAAATAAATTACATGTCAACCCCTCCTATATAGTTATTTATTTTAAATTAACATTGAATGGATGAACAAGCCAATGTTCGCTGACATTTGATAAGAGACATTTGCCAAAAGCATCCTCAAATGCTGCATTTTCTTCCCCTTTTTTGGGGTGGGGGCAGAGTTGCACAGTTAGATTTGCTATTATAATTGCATGAGTCAGTTTGCAAAAAAGTGTGTTGAAATGTCTCAAGTGCAAAAAAATAAAATTGTACTTTGTGCTGTAAACTTCCTAACTTTTCAAACTATTCTTTGATGCGATATATCTCAAGAGGAAAATTTACTTCAAAATTATAACTTATATATACAGGGTGAATAAAATAAAATTGTGCACTATTTGAAACAGCCATTTGAAAAAAGTGTACTAAACTTTGGGATTTTATATCTTAAAATCTGTGCCAAAATTTCATGGATTGTTTATTGAGGCAGACGGCTTATCTCATTAGCTTTCTAAAGAATTTTAGTTGGTTGAAATTGGTTGTGGTAAACATATTTTATGCTAATTTGCGTAAAAGTGAACATTTTATAACCCGAACAAGATTTGCAATATTTTCTCTTAAAAGAACTATTGAATTCCACTATTGAAAACGGTCCACACTCTAGTCCGAGCTGAGTCCAAATATCACAAAAGCCAACATTTTTGTTGCTGTTGCTAAATTTGAGTAATAATGACATTGTTTTGTCATTATTTCGCATTTAATGTTTGACAAAGTAACTGAGAATGCTTGATTTGTCTTTATTAGTTAGCTATTGTGTAAAATTTGTTGACTTTACACCTATTTTTGGCTCTAAACAAGCTTGTAGCAAAGAATGTTGCATTTTGAGGACACATGCGCGCGTGGCGCGGGAACATTTTTCATCTGTGTACTTTTGACCATCATAATTCCATGATTCCTGTGGTCAAATGAACCGACAGTGCCAATCTCAACCGACACGACGTCAATATTGGGCCCCCCCCCCCCCGCCCCCCTCTGGCGACACCACTGTTGGCCAAACTTTTTTGACCCCCCTCTTGAGTACCCAAAACCTTTTGGTCCCCCTTTTTTCAACTTGAAACTTTTTAGATCCTCCCCCCCCCCCCGTTTTGACGCCCCCCCCCCCCCCCCCCCCCCCCACCAAAGTATTTCTGAACACTCCCTTATTGAGTAAAATATTCAATATTGTGTTTGGTTTCAAAATGCAGTAACTTTACCAGGACAGTCATATCTGGTAAACGGTACCATGAAATGTCATGATTCTTTTTGCTGATGATAGTGGATAAATGCATCTATTGCCGCATACATTGGTTGCCTTCACATTTAACGCCTGATAAGTGATATTTGAGTAGCACTGTTTATAAAGGAAATTTAGAGTTCCAGACCCACAAAAGTTCCTCGTACAAACTAACTTCGTCAATAATTTAAAATAAATTAAAAATGATAACCAATATTTGACTTGTTGCCAAATTATTAACACTTACCTCATACTCCTGCTGTACAGCGGTTCTTCGCTTAAAATCACGAAGAAGATCCAATGGTGTCTTACCATCCTATAGAAAATACAACATTTCAATCGAAAAGTTTAATAAGAAATTCTTCTACAAGAAAGGAAGAGTTTCATTGAAAAAGCCAAATACATTTTTGTTCTCATTACTATCAGATCATAAACATTTATTTTATAATACTAGGCTCTTATACTTTATTTTATACTGATTATTGACCAAATATTATTGAATACATAGACCTATATGAATATGTTTTGTGAATTTGTGTTTTTATTTTAACCATTGATATGTATGTTTGGGAATGTTGTATTAAGCACAAAAATGTTAAATTTGTTGGCCTCTATGGAAAGAGATTGAAAACAGTTGTTGCAGGCAGCCAGTAAAAACAAACAAGCAAGTATATTTTATTTTAGGCCTTATGCATTCAGAAATAAACATTTTAGCATACACTACAGCACAAAGAGCTTTGCTTGACAGCATGTGTAACGTCATTACCTTGTAGGATTACTTAATTCTTTCTTGTGTTTCACAACATAACACTTACCTTGTCTTTCGATGTGATAACGGCTTTGGATCGAATGAGAAGGCTGATCACTCCTAAACATTCCAAGCTCTCGCCTCTCGCACCATTGTACTTTTCACAGGCCAAGTGCATTGGTGTTTGTTGCTGAAAATACATAAAATATATGTGCACATTATATATACCATTAATTGTACTTATAGTACATGGTAGGGTGGTTCGTTTACAGATGAGACTGCAGCTAAAATTGGAATGTTAATGTGTGACGTCGGCAGCCACACGAATATAGTGCATTGGAAGAAAAAGGTGCTTGAACAGAACAATCTATAAACAATTTCTAAATATGGATGCGCTTTATACAAAATACTGTAAATTAAGACTCACCAAAGGAAAGTCATACACTTTGTTTTATGTCCTATAGAGACGTGACTTCCAATTACTTGTTCATCAAATAGGCTAGATAGACATTTATTCGGATGAATCTTTTCGGCACAATTTGATTCCAAACTTGCCACAAAACAACAATGATAAGCCATGATTAGCCTCATTTAAAGAAAATATGTAAAGTTTCCAAATTAAATATTAGCTATATGTTGGCCTATAAGCATAATTCTAGCAGAACCTATGACTAACTTAATTAAATCCACACAAGGATCGGGCAAAGAATGCGATCAGAGTAAGAGAAATGAATACAAATATATAGACGCGGACAAACTGGCATGAATTAAATTAACAATGACCTTAAGAATACACGGTCTCGAACCCGTGAAGAGGGAATCGCCCAAATAAAAATTCACAAATTCATTTCGTACGTAGGTCTATGTAAGGTCGCTCAAAATCGTAAAAATAAGAACAAGCAAAACTGTTCAAAATGTGCAAAGCGTGGTGAAAATAAAAACAAGCAAAATTGTTCAACATTTTCAAAGCGTAAACAATTCCCCTTTTACAATATATGATTGTTGTGCACATTTAAATACAAGCTATCTCAATAAATGTTGCTGTTATAATCACTGAATTACAACATGTACTGTACACAATGCTATAGGAAGAGTAAATAGAAATGAAAACATAACTAGGCCAAGGAACTGCCGTTCAACGGACCAGACTAATCCATATTTTTATTAAGATTTTTTATTTCAACATTTTAAAATTTTATTTGATTAAAATGAAAGAGGAAAAAAGAGAAACTATTTAACAATATTTAATTATTTTATAAATAACATTTATTTATGAGAGTGATTGAACACCCGTCGCCATAGCATATTTAAAGAACATAATTTAACGGAAAATACTGAATACTGTACAAGTGGAAATTTCGCGCTACAATTAATTTCGCGTTTTTTATGCTAAAATCAGCAATTGCAAAAATAAAAATGCACAAATATATTCATTTTGCATGTAGTTCTATGTAAGGTCGCTCAAAATCGTGAAAATAAAAACAAGCAAAATTGTTCAAAATGTGTAAAGCGTGAAAAATTACACACGCGAAAATTTCCATTTTCACAATAAATGATTGTTGTGCTCATTTAAATACAAGATATCTCATTGACAGTGCAGTAAATACCACAATTCTTGTTTACTTACATTTGTTTTGTTTTGTAATAACAACACCTTGCCTCATTCCACAGCTGGAACATTGTGCAATTACCTCAACCACTCTGCCAGCTGCAAGGTGATACTATTAATAGTACTATCATTTATTATTATTGTCATTTCCTAATATTATTATAATTCATATTATTAATATCATCCATCTCATACTGAGTCCACATTCTGATGATTTACTTACCTTGTCATCCTTAGCCTCGACATCCGCATGGCCCTTTGCAATCAACACCTCACATACGTCTGCTGTAGCTGCCAAGTGCAATGCGGTACGGTTCTGTGAAATGACAACAAATACAAATGTTGATGTTATATAATCACTGAATTACAACATGTACACAATGCTATAGGAAAATTAAATTAAATGAAAACATAATTGAGCCACGGAAATGCCGTTCTACGGACCAGACTAATCATAAGTTTTTATTAGATTTTTTATTTCAACATTTTAAACAAATTAAGAAAATGTTGCTGATTAAAATGAAAGAGAAAAAAAGAATATATTTCAAAATATTTAATTTAATTGTTTTACAAATAAAATGTGTTTATGAAAGTGATAGAACACCCGTCGCCATAGCATTTTTAATGAACATAATTTAACGGTAAACTGTAGGCTACAAGTGGAAATGTATGCGCTACATTTAATTTCACGCTTTTCGTGCCAAAATTAGCAATCGCAAAAATAAAAATGCACAAATATATTCATTTTGTATGTAGTTCTATGTAAGGTTGCTCAAAATCGTGAAAAAAACCAAGCAAAATTGTTCAAAATGTGCATAGCGTGAAAAATTACACACACGAACATTTACAGTTTCACAATAAATGATTGTTGTGCTCGTACAAGATATCTCATTGACACTGCAGTAAACATCACAATTCTTGTTTGCTTACATTTGTTTTGTTTTGGAATAACAACACCTTGCCACATTCCACAGCTGGAACATTGTGCAATTACCTCAACCACTCTGCCAGCTGCAAGGTGTTACTATTAATAGTACTATCATTTATTATTATTGTCATTTCCTAATATTATTATAATCCACATTATTAATATCATCCATCTCATACCGAGCCTACATTCTGATGATTCACTTACCGCGTTACTCCTAGCATTAACATCCGCATGGCCCTGTGCAATTAACACCTCACATACGTCTGCTTTTGAGTAGATAGCTGCCCAGTGCAATGCGGTCTGGTTCTGTGAAATGACAACACAATACAAATGTTGGTGTTATATAATCACTGAATCACAACATGTACACAATGCTATAGGAAGATTAAATGGAAATAAAAACTGAGCCAAGGAAATGCTGTTCTACGGACCAGACTAATCCATATTTTTATTGAGAATTTTTATTTCAACATTTAAAAAAATTAAAAAACTGTTGCTGATTAAAATGAAAGAGAAAAAAAGAATATATTTCAAAATACTTAAATTTAATTGGTTAACAAATAACATTTGTTTATGAAAGTGATTGAACCACCCGTCGCCATAGCATTTTAATGAACTTAATTTAACGGTAAAATACTGAATACTGTACAAGTGGACATTTATGCGCTACACTTATTTTCGCGCTTTTCAAGCTAAAATAAGCAATCGCGAAAATGAAAAATAAAAAAATAATGTATTTTGCATTTAGTTCTATTTAAGGTTGCTCAAAATGGCAAAAATAAAAACAAACAAACGTTTTCAAAATATGTAGAGCGCGAAAAATTTCATACGCGAAAATTTCCACTTTCACACTAAATGATTATTGTGCTCATTCAAATACAAGATATCTCATTGACAGTGCAGTAAACGCCACAATTCTTGTTTACTTACATTTGTTTTGTTTTGTAATAACAACACCTTGCCATATTCCACAGCTGGAACATTGTGCAATTACCTCAACCACTCTGCCAGCTGCAAGGTGTTACTATTAATAGTACTATCATTTAATATTATTGTAATTTCCTAATATTATTATAATCCATATTATTAATATCATCCATCTCATACCGAGTCCACATTCTGATGATTCACTTACCTTGTCATCCTTAGCCTCGACATCCGCATGGCCCTTTGCAATTAACACCTCACATACGTCTGCTGTAGCTGCCAAGTGCAATGCGGTACGGTTCTGTGAAAGGACAACAAATACAAATGTTGATGTTATATAATCACTGAATTACAACAAGTACATAATAGTATAGGAAGAATTAATGGAAATAAAAACATAATTAGGCCAAAGAAATGCCGTTCTACGGACCAGACTAATCCATAGTTTTTATTTAAAAAAAATTATTTCAACATTTAAAAAAAATGAAAAAAAATGTTGCTGATTAAAATAAAAGAGAAAAAAGAATATATTTCAAAATATTTAATTTTAATTGTTTTACAAATCAAATTTGTTTATGAAAGTGATTGAACACCCGTCGCCATAGCATTTTTAATGAATATAATTTAACCGTTAAATACTGAATACTCTACAAGTGGCAATTTATGCGCTACATTTATTTTCGAGCTTTTTATGCTAAAATCAGCAATCGCGTAAATAAAAACAAACAAATGCATTTATTTTGGTCAAAATCGTGAAAATAAAAACAAGCAAAATTGTTCAAAATGTGTAATGCGTGAAAAATTACACACGCGAAAACTTCCACTTTTACAATAAATGATTATTGTGCTCATTTAAATACAAGATATCTCATTGACAGTGCAGTAAATATCACAATTCTTGTTTACTTACATTTGTTTTGTTTTGTAATAACAACACCTTGCCTCATTCCACAGCTGGAACATTGTGCTATTACCTCAACCACTCTGCCAGCTGCAAGGTGTTACTATTAATAGTACTATCATTTATTATTATTGTCATTTCCTAATATTATTATAATCCACATTATTAATATCATCCATCTCATACTGAGTCCACATTCTGATGATTTACTTACCTTGTCATCCTTAGCCTCGACATCCGCATGGCCCTGTGCAATCAACACCTCACACACGTCTGCTGCAGCTGCCAAGTGCAATGCGGTCTGGTTCTGTGAAATGACAACAAATACATATGTTGATGTTATATAATCACTGAAATATGACATGTACATAATGCTGTAGGAAATTTAAATTAAATGAAAACATGATTGAGCTAAGGAAATGCCGTTCTACAGACCAGACTAATCCATAGTTTTTATTAGATTGTTTATTTCAACATTTTAAACAAATCTAAAAAAAGCTGATTAAAATAAAAGAGAAAAAAGAATATATTTCAACATATTTAATTAATTGTTTTACAAATGAAATTTGTTTATGAAAGTGATTGAACACCCGTCGCCATAGCTTTTTTAATGAACATAATTTAACGGTAAAATACAGAATACTGTACAAGTGGAAATGTATGCGCTATATTTAATTTCACGCTTTTCGTGCTAAAATCAGCAATTGAAAACATTAAAAATGCAAAAATATATTCATTTTGCATGCAGTTCTATGAAAGGTTGCTCAAAATCGTGAAAATAAAAACAAGCAAAATTGTTCAAAATGTGTTTAGCGTGAAAAATTACACACGAAAATGTCCACTTTCACAATAAATGATTGTTGTGCTCAATTAAATACAAGATATCTCATTGACACTGCAAAACACCACAATTCTTGTTTACTTACATTTGTTTTGTTTTGTAATAACAACACCTTGCCACATTCCACAGCTGGAACATTGTGCAATTACCTCAACCACTCTGCCAGCTGCAAGGTGTTACTATTAATAGTACTATCATTTATTATTATTGTCATTTTCTAATATTATTATAATCCACATTATTAATATCATCCATCTCATACCGAGCCTACATTCTGATGATTCACTTACCGCGTTACTCCTAGCATTAACATCCGCATGGCCCTGTGCAATTAACACCTCACATACGTCTGCTTTTGAGTAGATAGCTGCCCAGTGCAATGCGGTCTGGTTCTGTGAAATGACAACACAATACAAATGTTGATGTTATATAATCACTGAATTGCAACATGTACACAATGCTATAGGAAGATTAAATGGAAATACAAACATAATTGAGCCAAGGAAATGCTGTTCTACGGACAAGACTAATCCATATTTTTTATTGAGATTTTTATTTCAACATTTTAAACAAATTAAAAAACTGTTGCTGATTAAAATAAAAGAGAAAAAAAGAATATATTTCAAAATATTTAATTTAATTGTTTTACAAATAAAACTTGTTTATGAAAGTGATTGAACACCCGTCACCATAGCATTATTAATGAACATAATTTAACGGTAAAATACTGAATACTGTACAAGTGGAAATTTATGCGCTACATTTAATTTCGCGCTTTTCATGCTAAAATCAGCAATCGCGAAAATAAAAACAAATGTATTTTGCATGTAGTTCTATTTAAGGTTTAAGGTTGCTTAAAATGGCAAAAATAAAAACAAGCAAACATTTTCAAAATTATGTAGAGCGCGAAAAATGTCATACGCGAAAATTTCCACTTTCACAATAAATGAATAATGTGCTCATTTAAATACAAGACATCTCATTGACAGTGCAGTAAATACCACAATTCTTGTTTACTTACATTTGTTTTGTTTTGTAATAACAACACCTTGCCACATTCCACAGCTGGAACATTGTGCAATTACCTCAACCACTCTGCCAGCTGCAAGGTGTTACTATTAATAGTACTATCATTTATTATTATTGTCATTTCCTAATATTATTATAATCCATATTATTAATATCATCCATCTCATGCTGAGTCCACATTCTGATGATTTACTTACCTTGTCATCCTTAGCCTCGACATCCGCATGACCATGTACAATCAACACCTCACATACGTCTGCTTTTGACCACCTAACTGCTTTGTGCAACGGAGTACAGTTCTGTGAAATGACAACAAATACAAATGTTGATGTTATATAATCACTTAATTACAACATGTACACAATCCTATAGGAAGATTAAATGGAAATGAAAACATAATTAGGTCAAGGAAATGCCGTTCTACGGACCAGACTAACCCATAGTTTTATTCAAATTTTTCATTTCAACATTTTGAAGAAGAAAAAAATTGCTGATTAAAATAAAAGAGAAAAAAGAATATATTTCAAAATATTTAATTTAATTTTTTTTTACAAATAAAATTTGTTTATGAAAGTGATTGAACACCCATCGCCATGGCATTTTTAATGAACATAATTTAACTGTAAAATACTGAATACTGTACAAGTGGAAATTTATGCGCTACATTTATTTTCGCGTTTTTCATGCTAAAATCAGCAATCGCGAACATAAAAATACTGCAAGTCACGACTTGCGAATCCCCCTGGCTGGGAGATCAACTGAATGAGGTCAAATGTAACATAGGGTCATGTTCCCCCATTGTTCATGTTTCTTTTCTGGAAGTTTGACATCAATCGGGCAACTTTTACGACTTGACCTCTAGATGACCTTTGACCTCAAATGACCTCTAACTATTTTAGACATGTTCCCCCGGTGTTCATTGCACGACTTAACCCCTTGTTGACGTTTAACCTTGGATGACCTCTAATGACCGTTGACCTTGGATGACCTCTAATTAATTTTAGACATGTTCACCCGGTGTTCATGTTTCTTTTCTCCAAGTTTCACTTCAATCGGGCAACTTTTACGATTTGACCTCCGGATGACCTTTGACCTCAGATGACCTTTTATTATTTTTGACATATTCCCCCGGTGTTCATTGCACGATTTAACCCCTTGTTCGACCTTTGACGACCTCTAATGACCGTTGACCTCAGATGACCTCTAATTAATTTTAGACATGTTCACCCGGTGTTCATGTTTCTTTTTTCTCCAAGTTTGAAGTCAATCGGGCAACTTTTACGATTTGACCCTGGATGACCTTTGACCTCAGATGACCTATGCAAAAAGCAGCCACATTTTTGGACCATGGCCTACCTATCGCTGAAGGTTTGAAGTCAATCCGTCCATCCGTTCAAAAGATACAGCATTCGGAAGAAAGGCTAATGGCGGCCCCTTAACATGTGAAAATGGGTGCGGACGGCGGCACACACGGTGGGCCGTTTCCCGTCCGTTGAACACGTTCAGGGGACTTTGCCGGCCACCGGAGATTTGAACATGCTCAAAACTCCTGGCAGGTGAGTAAAAGCGGCGGCGAACGATAGGAGCCCGGTATGAAGACGGTATAAGGACGGCGCACCCGTTCGCACTCGTTTCACACACGTTTCGCACCCGTTTCACGCCCATTCGCAGGGCGGTGATGGACGGTAGTGGACGTCGACCATCTTAGCGACACGGGCTGCGAATAGCCGCATTCAGCCAGGTAACCGTTCCCGGAACGGACTCTCAGCAGGCATGTTGCAACTCTCTAAATGTAAAAGAGCTAAAAACTCACTGTTTCGAGAGCTTTAGGAGGGACAGCTTTTTTTGGAGTGAAGTTTACTCTTAAAAGAGCGATCACTCTAAAAAAGAGTTAAAAATCACTTTGAAAAGAGTGGAAATCACTCTTAAAAGAGTGAAAAATCAATCTGAAAAGAGTGAAAAATCAACCTGAAAAGAGTGAACTTCACTTCCTAGAAGAGCCGTCCCTCCTAGAGCTCTCGAAAGAGTGAGGTTTAGTTCTTTTACATTTAGAGAGTATTACAGATGTTGGTCTTACGAATTCCGGAATGCAAATGAAGCGGCGAGTTTGAGCGCTCAGCTTAAAAAGGGCGGTTTGATGATATAATCAAGACGTTTCGGCCGGTACCCAGGCGTTCCGACCGGTTAGGAGCCGGTATGGAGGTGTTTGCACACGGTGAGGACACGGTGAGAACGGTAAGCTAGACCTGTATGAGGCCGGTGAGAACCCGGTACAGACCGGTGAGAACCCGGTACAGACCCGGTGTAGAGCGGTATGGACCGAGGACCGGTGAGGAGGTGTTATGCACCCGGCGAGAACGGTAAGCTAGCCACGTATGAGGACGGTGAGCCCGGTACCAGGCCACGTATGAGTACGGTGAGCCCGGTACCAGGCCGGTGAGGACCCCGCATAGACCCGGTATATAACGGTATGGACCCGGTGACCACCAACAAAAATCAATGAGCCCGTTGGCATTTTTACTAATTGTTTGGACTCTGTTGTTTTTCTATTAGACGGTAAGGTGGCCGCCTACCATTACCGCCCTGCGAACGGGCGCGAAACGGGTGCGCCGTAGCTCAATTAAATACAAGATATCTCATTGACACTGCAAAACACCACAATTCTTGTTTACTTACATTTGTTTTGTTTCGTAATAACAACACCTTGCAACATTCCACAGCTGACACATTGTGCTATTACCTCAACCACTCTGCCAGCTGCAAGGTGTTACTATATATAGTACTATCATTTATAATTATTGTCATTTCCTAATATTATTATAATCCACATTATTAATATCACCCATCTCATACCGAGTCCACATTCTGATGATTTACTTACATCTTTATCCTTAGCCTCGACATACGCATGGCCCCGTGCAATCAACACCTTACATACGTCTGCTTTTGACGTGATAGCTGCCCAGTGCAATGGTGTCCAGTTCTGTGAAATGACAATAAATACAAATGTTGATGTTATATAATCACTGAATGACAACGTGTACTGTACACAATGCTATAGGAAGATTAAATGGAAATGAAAACATAATTGAGCCAAGGAAATGCTGTTCTACGGACCATACTAATCCTAATTTTTATTAGATTTTTTATTTCAAAATTTTAATTTTTTTTTAAAAATGTTGCTTATTAAGATAAAAGAGAAAAAAGAATATATTTCAAAATATTTAATTTAATTATTTTACAAATAAAATTTGTTTATGAAAGTGATTGAACACCCGTCGCCATAGCGTATTTATGAACATAATTTAATGGTAAAATACTGAAAACTGTACAAGTGGAAATGTATGCGCTTTTCATGCTTAATCAGCAATCGCGAACATAAAAACAAACAAATATATTTATTTTTGCATGTAGTTCTATGTAAGGCTGCTCAAATGGCGAAAAAAAAACAAGCAAAATTGTTCAAAATGTGTGAAGCGCAAAAAATCACACGCGCGAATTTACAATAAATGATTGTTGTGCTCATTTAAATACAAGATATCTCATTGACAGTGCAGTAAATACCACAATTCTTGTTTACTTACATTTGTTTTGTTTTGTAATAACAACACCTTGCCATATTCCACAGCTGGAACATTGTGCAATTACCTCAACCACTCTGCCAGCTGAAGGTGTTACTATTAATAGTACTATCAATTATTATTATTGTCATTTCCTAATATTATTATAATCCATATTATTAATATCATCCATCTCATACTGAGTCCACATTCTGATGATTTACTTACATCTACATTCTTAGCCTCAACATCCGCATGATGTGCAATCAACACCTCACATACGTCTGCTGAGTTCATAGCTGCATTGTGCAATGCGGTCTGGTTCTGTGAAATGAAAACAAATACAAATGTTGATGTTACATAATCAGTGAATTACAACATGTACACAATGCTATAGGAAGATTAAATGGAAATAAAAACATAATTGAGTCAAGGAAATGCTGTTCTATGGCCCAGACTAATCCATAGTTTTTATTAGATTTTTTATTTCAACATTTAAAAAAAAAAAATATATTTGCTGATTAAAATAAAAGAGAAAAAAGAACATATTTCAAAATATTTAATTTAATTGTTTTACAAATAAAATTTGTTTATGAAAGTGATTGAACACCCGTCGCCATAGCATTATTAATGAACACAATTTAACGGTAAAATACTGAATACTGTACAAGTGGAAATTTATGCGCTACATTTATTTTCGCGCTTTTCACGCTAAAATCAGCAATCGCGAAAATAAAAACAAATAAATATTATGTATTTTGCATGAAGTTCTATTTAAGGTCGCTCAAAATGGCGAAAATAAAAGCAAGCAAAATTGTTCAAAATGTGTAAAGCGTGAAAAATTACACGCGCGAAAATTTCCACTTTTACAATAAATGATTATTGTGCTCATTTAAATACAAGATATCTCATTGACAGTGCAGTAAACACTGTTTACTTACATTTGTTTTGTTTTGTAATAACAACACCAAATCTGCCAGCTGCAAGGTGTTACTATTAATAGTACTATCATTTATTATTATTGTCATTTCCTAATATTATTATAATCCACATTATTATTATCATCCATCTCATACTGAGTCCACATTCTGATGATTTACTTACCGCTTTACTCCTAGCATTTACATCAGCTTGGCCCTGTGCAATCAACACCTCACATACGTCTGCTGACTCCCTAGCTGCATAGTGCAATGCGGTCCAGTTCTGTGAAATGACAACAAATACAAATGTTGATGTTATATAATCACTGAATTACAACATGAACACAATGCTATAGGAAGATTAAATGGAAATGAAAACATAATTAGGCCAAGGAAAAAATTGTTCGACAGTCCTGACCAACACTTTTTTCCTTCAAATTTTGAGGGTTGTTTTTTTATTCACAAAATATCTGAAAAGTAAAGCAAATTTTAAGATTTTTTGTTGAAAATATTCTGATTATTGTATGGCAAGATTTCTCATTTTTGTTTTTCAGCATTTCAACAAGGTTCTTGCACCTTTGGGACAATTCAATTCCATGACTTCCATGACTAAATTATGAAAATTCCATGACCTATTTCATCAAATTGCTTGGGCATTAAAGGCGGATTTATGATGCTGAAATATGAATGTTCAAGCTTTAAAAAATAAAATAAATTTGTCTTCACAAAATTCCATGACTTTTGTCATTTTTACAAATGTCCATGACTTTTCCAGGCCTGGAAATTGAAAATAAAATTCCATGACTATTCCACGCTGCGGAAAACCTGTTTCAATTGTATATTCTCCTTAGTTAGCCAATGCGTTATACTCTCTTATGGTGGGACGTGTAGCAATTTGAAAATTAAACATTTCTAATTGCGATGCTTGATTATATTAGTGAGCATAAATGTAACCGTTCACTAATCATATCACAAACCGCTGAGCCCTTATTCAAATGTTACATAATGCATCATCTTTTATTGACCATTTAAGGCATGCAATCTATATTTAACCCCTTTTGCAACATTCCCCAGTAGTTAATTCCATCACAGAAAATCTACATTAGGCAATAATAATTACCTTGATTTTTTCAAAAATCGAGGTACTCTATCTCTGCCGTTTCTTTCTTCATCATCATCATCTTCTTCTGGCAATATCTACAAAATGCTTCTTCTCCTACAGTTTACATGCTACAATCACCATATTTGGTCAGTAGGATCCCTACTAGACATTCATTACAGGACCTCACAGTTTAGGGTCAAAGGTCACAGGGGGGTCAATAGGGGGCCAAAACGTGATTTTCACTTAAAATGCATTTGCAATTTAGTGAAATGACCTAGGATCGTCAAAATTAGTCAACATATTTCTTATGACCGTAGACATATACAATAGGTCGGTTTTTAAAATCAGAAATTATTTGGGGTCACTAGGGGTCAAAATGTTGATTTTCTAACCATATCACTTAAAATGCTTCTTGTCTCAGAGGAAATGGCTCATGAAAGTCAGAATTGGTCAAAAGATTCCTTGGGTCCATGCACAGACAGCAATCTCAGCGATTAAAATTGACGTGTCATGCGGGGTCACTAGAGGTCATTGACCTATACAGTGGTAAAACGTGAGAGATGCTCCGATTGGGACCGAGTTTGTTGCATCTTGTTTGGATTGATGAGCCAAGAAAATAAATCAATCATATTGACCAGGTCAAAGGTCAAGAAGCGGTCAATACGGGTCATTGAACTTTACAGGGGTAAAAGTTAAGACATGATCCGATTTGGACCGGGTTTGTTGCATCTTGTTTAGATTGTTGAGCCAAGAAAATAAGTCAATTATATTGACCAGGTCAAAGGTCAAGAAGGGGCAATAGGGGTCATTGGACTTTACAGAGGTAAAAGTTAAGACATGATCCGATTTGGACCGGGTTTGGTTTGATGAGCCAAGAAAATAAGTCAATCATATTGACCAGGTCAAAGGTCAAGAAGGGGTCAATAGGGGTCATTGAACTTTACAGGGGTAAAAGTTAAGACATGATCCGATTTATACCGGGTTTGTTGCATCTTGTTTAGATTGATGAGCCAAGAAAATAAGTTAATCTTATTGACAATGTCAAAGGTCAAGAAGGGGTCAATAGGGGTCATTGAACTTTACAGGGGTAAAAGTTAGGACATCCGATTTGGACCGGGTTTGTTGCATCTTGTTTGGATTGATGAGCCAAGAAAATAAGTCAATCATTTTAATCAGATCAAAGGTAAAGAAGGGGTCACTAGGAGTCAAAACGTCGATTTTCAATCCGTTCACCTAAAATGCTTCTCGTCTCAGAGGAAATGACTGATGTGCATTAGAATTGGTCAAAATATTTCTTAGGTCCATGCCCATACCAGTATTTCAGCGATTAAGATTGACATGTCGTATGGGGTCACTAGGGGTCGTTGACCTATATAGGGGTAAAAGTTAAAACATGTTCCGATTTGCAAGACATGCTCCGAATTAAATCGGACCTGTTTTATCTTGTTTGGTTCAATCAGGCAAGAATAAAAGTCAATCATCATAACCAGGTCAAAGGTCAAGAAGAGGTCACTAGGGATCATTTTCTCATAAAAATCAAGGTGCCCTGGTCTCAGACCAGAACTAGATCTAGTTGATACTATTTTCCTGTTTAAGCACTGTTATTGGATTAACGCCACAGATTGATAAAGATTTGTATTAATTTGTATTAATAATTTATTTGTATTAAGAATTTAATTGGCCCAAAGGTTAAAGATTGATAATAATTGTACTCACATCTTTATCGCCATAATTTACATTTCCTCCCTCCTTGATGAGCTTCTCCAGAGTCCTCACATCACCCACCCTAGCTGCCTTTATCATTTGTTTCCCTATTTCTGACATATTGATGGTGTCTCTGGGTTACACTGTCACACAAGAAGAGATATAAGCCTGAAATGTTGAGAATAAATTGTATTAACATTCAATGTGGATTGTCGCAAAATCGTACGTATCTAATGCAAAATATATTGATCAGATACCAGGAATGGGGCTGGGTGGGGTAGCAACCACGAGGGGGGGGGGGGGGGGGGGGGGGTGAGGCTACTTAGTGGATATGAGGTCACAGGGACTATAAAAAAAAACAAGTATTTATTTCGAGAGTAATTTTCCTTTTCTGCTACCCAAAATCTCTTTCTGGCTTTGCATGACCGCATCAGAACAAAAGTGAAACAGATTCATATAACCCAGTGGTTTTTCATATGGGGGAGGGAGGTGGCAAGAAATAACAATGAACTGACAAGACTTAACTGACTCAACAAATGTGCGCATAGCACTCAAAACATTTCTTGCTCTTTACACTAACTTTGCCATGATGATTGCGGTACATTTTGGCGTTAAATGAGCTTCTAAAAAACTAAACATTTCTTCGATCTGATCAACATTAAGATAAATAAAAGCCACCTAAATGAATTCAACATGAAGCTTGTCCAACCTGTTTAGTAATTGGTGAACCTGTTTATAGTAATTGATGAACCAGTTTATAGTAATTGGTGAACCTGTTTATAGTAATTGGCGAACCTGTTTAGTAATTGGTGAGCATGTTTAGTAATCGGTGAACCTGTTTAGTAATCGGTGAACCTGTTTAGTAATTGGTGAACCTGTTGAGTAATTGGTGAACCTGTTTAGTAATTGGTGAACCTGTTTAGTAATTGGTGAACCTGTTTAGTAATTGGTGAACCTGTTTAGTAATTGGTGAACCTTTTGAGTAATTGCAGAACCTGTTTAGTAAGTTTAAGTAAAAATAACACCAATTGTGGTACAAACTGGATGAACTAAACACTTTTATAGATACAAAAGAACTTACTAAATTAAAACAACATTACTAAATTAGCTATATAGGTTTATCGTTAATCAAAATAAGTAAACAAAACTATCTTTTCCACCTTTTCCGTAAAAAGTTGCCCGAGGCTTTTATAGAAACTCTGTATAATAACTGATGCCTTACCTGTTATAAAAACTGATGCGCCCCTGACAAACACACACTCTTTATAGTCGTAGTGTAGAAATGAATGTTGTTGAGTTGGTATGGTGTACTGTCAATACTCTCTCGTAGGATAAACTAACATAGAGTAAATACAGAAATGAAGAGAAGCTATTAAAGTAGTGGGTAAATCTCTCACAGTAAAATACAACTAAGTCTGCGGCTAGTTGTGTAAAAGATGTGATGACGAGTCGATGCTTGCTTCTCTCCGGTTTGAAATCCAAGCTACAATAATGCTCAAAGGTCTCTTCCTCTGTATTTTATGAAACATCCAGGGTTGTGTTACAATCTTGATGGTGGCGCTATACAGGGTGTCCCAGAAAACCTGCAACTTATTTTGGCGGGGCTCTAGTTTCACCTTTGAACATCGGAATGCAGCGATGTTTGCACTTTTTGAAATCTGTAGAATGTTTTCTGTTTATCTGTGAAAAAATAATTACGATTGCTAGTTTTGTTTTCAAATAAGATGTGGTCAAAGGAAGGTATGTGTGGAACACGTTCAACCGATTTGGCGATAATCGATGACAAATCCAATAATGTCCTAAATATTGTGCGTGAAGTCTTAGGGAACGTACATTGTTTTCACATGCTAATGATTAATGTTATAAAACGTTATTGCTATGAAGAAATAAAAATAAACATACATGTGTATTGCCTAAATAAAAATGTTAAAACGATGGCAGTTTTCTTCTCGCTGATGAAAGAGTTGTGACATACTGTGCGTCTGAAAGCTCGAACCAAGTTCAGAAAGCTTTCCAAATAAAATACCCGAGGAGAAAAATCTCATACCGTTCAATTATTTAGAGGAAATGTTACCAAATATTAACATTTGGACTTTATAGCAACTATAGACTGATGGATAGTTCAGGTCGCCGTCGAACAGCTAGTGAGAACCATTTCGAAGAAAACTGAGGTTTGCCACGCTCTGAAAAATGAACCGATTATATCAGCACAGATATCAAGTCCTGAGCCAATGTTACGATTTCTACAACCAGTCTTTTTATTTCATTAATTTTAATAAACGTTGATTGTTAAATTTTAGGAGAATGTAATTTTAATTAACAAACCAAATGATGAAAGAGAGTGCGCTCCAAAGTGATTCACCCCGGGGATTCACCGGGCTCCGTAGCGGTAACATCGGTTTTATCCAAATCGGTTGAACGTGTTCCAGGCATACCTGCCTTTGATCGCGTCTCATTTGAAAACCAAATAAGCAATCGTAATTATTTTTTCAAAGGTAAGCGGAGAACATTCCACAGACTTCAAAAAGTGCAAATATCGCTGCAATCTGATGTTTAAAAGAGAAACTAGAGCCCTGCCAAAATAAGTTGCAAGTTTTCTGGGACACCCTGTATCATACTTCCCATTCCATGTATGGCCCAACACACAATCACCAATACTAATAAGTCACTGTATTGTAGAGTGGTGACCATATGAAGGCGGGGCTTTATAATAAAGTCCTTTTATGGGCCTTACACCTAGTCCAGGCTCTAAGAATGGTTTTTTAAACCTTGCATGAAATACACCACAAAATTTGAACAGTGTTTCTAGACTGAAATTTTGTGCTGATTACAAATCTGATGAGTGTACAAAATGAATCTGTGGGGAAAGTAGTCAAATTAAAAAGATACTACCCGCATTATGGTTTTTTTTAATGAAAATCACCTATAAGGCATTTTCATGGAATTCAACCAATATTTTACATTTCTTTTTCAATATTTGTCTCAAACAAGATGCTCTGTAGTGTTTTTAACTGATCTGAAGTTATTCTGTCTTACATTAAAGGGGCATTACCTGATTTTAGGTTCCGCAAACCTGAAATTTGGGAAATATGCCTTTAATATTGACTCTGTTCTCTGATGGCATGATAAATCTTGAACATTTTTTTAAACTAAAATGTTGTGCTGATTCATAATCTGAGGTTTTTATATACCATATGTGAGGGTAAAATGGTCAAATTAAAGGAGTAATACCCGATAAGGTTTTTTCAAGGTAATTCACCTAGAAGGCATTTTCATGGGATTCGGCCAATATATTACATTTTTTTCTCAATATTAGTCCCAAATATGATGTTTTGTAGTGTTAATAACTGATCTTAAGCAATTCTATTTCACATTATAGGGCATTACCCAATTTGATGGTCCGCAAAACTGACATTTTGTCAAAATTCTTGGAATATGCCTTTAATATTGACTCTTTCCTTTGATTGAATGATATACCACAACATCTTAAACATTTTTCTGAACTGTGTTGATTCCAAATGTTATCATTTTATAAACCATATGTCAGAGGAGAATGGTCAAATTAAAGGGTAATACCCGATTATGCTTTTTGATTAAATTTACCTGTGAGGCATTTTCAATGAGATTCTTTCAATATTTCATATTTCTTTCTCATTACTTCTTTAAAATATGATGGTTTGTATCGTTGAGAACTGATCTTAAGTAATTCTGTTTCACATGAAAGGTGCAAGGAGAACAGAGGCTGACTCGGGATCGAATGGAGGAGCAAAATGTATAAAATGTGTTAAGGGTAGGGGAGAGCGGGGCGAGTCCGCCCTCTAATTTTCAGGCTCATTTTACAAGTTAGAAAGTTATCCTACTACCAAATGAAAGCTACGTTTCTTAGCTACATACCCCCATAGTTGCAGCACTCTAGAACTTTTAGTAAGTGAATGTAATATTCTTATTTCCTGAGTCATGCAATCATTATAGGAGAAATCACTCGGACACAAAGTATTAAATTAAGAGAAGAAACACATTTAATATTACGAGAGCTCCGGCTTTATGCCGCCCATGTACAATAGTCCGTGAGTAAAGAATGCCCCCAAACGACGTGGTGTGTTCGTGTCAAAGGTTAAGTGTCGGGTATCATCGTCCGATACGCGGTGTCCGGTAACATGAGGATACTACATCCCTCCCTTTTTCCAACATGTCCAAAAAGTGCATTTAACTATTATTATTTGAGAAGAGTTAACCAATCAAAGAGTATAGTTCACACAATTAATAATAATGAGATTCCATCACTAACAATCACGCGTCACCGTAGAATATAATAACACAGTCATCATGTCATTGTAATGTTACCAAGAATAGCTCCACGAAGAAATCATCCCAAAGAGGTATCTACTAAAGGATGTATCAGTATCACGATTCACGAATAAAGTTCATGTCCACTAAGGGCTGTAATTTGTTTCACATGTCCCAAACGATGTACCACGAAAATTCCGGTCCACTAATGGGTTGTAAATCACGAAGAAAGTTCGTGTACATGTCCACTAAGGGTTGTAATCTGTTTCACAAAGTGCTATCCCAAAGATTTGGGTACATGTACACACACACATTGTAGTTTACTAGTATCACAAATATTTCCATACACGAATACTTATCAGGAACATTCAGTTTCACGAAGATTGATACAGAAAGAATGGTTTCACATTTCACGAAGAGTTATCACAAACAATATATCCACGAAGACTGTTAAGTTCACAAAGTTCACGAAGACTTATCCACGAAGATTGTTAAGATTTTTATGCAGAGTTATCACGAAGATTTATCCACGAAAAATGATGGTTCCACAAAAAGTTATCACGAAGACTTATCCACAAATGTTAATTTCACACAGAGTTATCACGAAGATATTATCCACGAAGAATGTTAATTTTACACAGAGTTATCACGAAGATTTAAATCCACAAAGAATGATGATTTCACACAGAGTATCAAGTACGAACGAGTTTTACACAAAATAGTATCCAATCAAAAGGGCCACACAGCGCCATTCGCACTCTCTCCTCTCCTCTCCTCCTTCTGTACGGTGGGTCTTTCAGCTAGTTTATCCGTGCACCAGTCATTCCGGCCATGATTACGCCGCTACACGTGTTGTACTACAGCAGCAAGACAACACAATCGTCCACCAAGTTTAATTATCTTTTACTCCATAGATATGGCATAGAATGTGTCGCTTATAAGTCCGATTTCGTATCTTCGTCGCCAGTGTAATATTCTTATTTCCTCAGTCATGCAATCGTTATAGGAGAAATCACTCAGACACAAAGTATTAAATTAAGAGAAGAAACACATTTAATATTACGAGAGCTCCGGCTTTATGCCGCCCATGTACAGTAGTCCGTGAGTAAAGAATGCCCCCAAACGTGGTGTGTTCGTGTCAAAGGTTATTAGTGTCGGGTATCATCGTCCGATACGCGGTGTCCGGTAACATGAGGATACTACAGTGCAGGAGTAAGGAAAATAACCAACAGGGCGGACTTACTCCACACTACTCACGCCGGGGCAGGTTCGCCCTCATGATGGGCATGCTCGTCCGGCTTCATAGGCAAGTCAAATATTGCAGAACACAAACGTAGATTGTATTGAGTTCACCGATTCCCACACGGCATGGTTGCTGCCTAGGTGATGTATTGAAAAAAGTGCGGCCAATGTCGCTACATAATACCACACACGATAGATCTTGGATTTTTTTCTAAGATCCAGAATAGATCTGCACTGGGATTCGTCTACATTCCTCAGAACTGGACCCGGCTGAACATACATGTATATGGAAACTGCCAAGGGATCATGAGTACTGTATAGGCACATTATTCCTATTACATACTTTATCCCCCTCCCCGGCCCCATGTATTTATATCATTCAAACTCACTTTGGCCTATTACAGTATACCTGCCCTCCTAAGCAGAGTTGTAGACTCGAGTCGTTTTACTTCGGCTCGAGTCGCTAGCTTTGTGACTTGCGACATGACTTGCAAATATTTTCATTGACTTGTGGCTTGACTTGACTTGCAACCCTATGACTTGTGACTTGACTTGGACTTGTGAAGAATGACTTGTGGCCAACGCAAGTCAAAAGCAAAATTTAGCCATCCGATCTCATAAACTTTCTACGAATGCGACATTAAAAAAGAGCACGTGTGGTGTAGTGGATAGCATGCCGGTCTCACGATGCAAAGGTCGTGAGTTCTAACCCCGCTACAGCCAACTTGTTTGTATCCTTGGTCAAGGTACTTAGTCTCAATTGCTTCGTCGACCCATGCGAGATTGGGGAGCTGTTAGGGAATATTACAATCTAAGTGCTGATACTGTGTGTGCGCCGTGTCGGTAGCCTGGTAAATGAAGCGAAATGATTGTGACGATTTCCTAATGGCAGCAAAAAACAGTGGTTCGGAAGTCACGTATAAATGGTGGTCCCGTGCATCGGAAGAGCAATACCCGAGCACGTTAAAAGGTTACAGACTCCTTCGTAAAGAGTAGGGGATCATCCCGGTCTGTATCTGTTCACACATCTAACGGACCCCAATGGAAATAAGCTAATAAGCTTATTGGGTTATCCAGGGTCGTAGGACCCAAATGATATCAAATCAAATGGCCCTTTGGGGGATGTCGCATTTGTAAGTTTTATTTCCTATCTCCTGACGAAAAGAAAAAATAGCGCCCTCATATTTGTAATCGATTAATTACTATTCGATATCAGTTTTTTCAAATTCACATTCACTCTCAATATCACTCTGTACATTTTTTTACTTTTATGACTTTGTGTAGTAAGTCTTACTTCTACTCTTACTATATGTAGCATGCTTAGATTTACTTTAACTCTTATGGCTACTCTTAGTACTACTGGGCCTACCCTCATCTTGACACATGTTTTGCAAATGATCAATTGTTCCACCACATTTCTTACATTTATAGTCTTTATACTTGCAGTGTCTCTTTATGTGATTGGCTTTTCTGCAGCAGTAGCAGTGATGTTGTCCATATTTCTTGTTATCGTACATACTTGACTTGCAGTGGGTTGTGACTTGACTTAACTTGACTTGGGACTAGACCAGGTGACTTGTGACTTGTCTTGGACTTGCAGTAAATGACTTGTGACTTGACTTGGACTTGCAATAAATGACTTGTGACTTGACTTGGACTTGCAAAAAATGACTTGTGCAGTGTGCCCATCTCTGCCTCCTAGTCTTCAAATTGGCAAATTCTATTTAACTCAAAATATGGACACAAATTGACTTGTGTATCTTACTCTACTTTTAAGATATAACTTTAACAAGCAAATTTACACCACTTAATTATAGGGTAATCTCTCAATGCTGACTAATTCACTGTTACCTATTTTCCAATAAGATATTTTAAAAACTCTTTTTTGTTGTTGCAATTCATGGATTTTATTTTAATTGATGAAAATTTTAATATTGTTGCTGGGTTTTTTTGTAATTTGAAGCAAATGTTTTTAAACTCTTGTCTTAATAAAAAAATCCTTTAACAAGGAAAGAGGGCGTTCAAATGGAAATCATAAAATATTTAGTTGAACGTTTGACGTAATAGTAGACATAGCACAAGTCGCGCCTCACAAACCTGCCACACACACATTTCGTGAACAATTGAGAAAGGTACATGTATATCAAAATGTGAGCTGACATTAACACGCGAAAATGACAGCTGTTGTAAATAGGTCAATGATCATGCAATAATTCTCCGTTATCTCTGTGAAGATATCGATTGGAAGTATTCTATTGCGGGGAGGCGATAAGTTACATTGGGTTATTAGCAAATATGGCTATATAACTATACAGTAAATTACACTTCTCATGAAAACATAGCATTATTTTTTGTTAAATCATGCTAGTCCGCGACCCCTCAAAAAGTGCGTCGCAACCCAGAGGTTGGGAACCACTGATCTACATAAATGTATGTACGCTACTTGCATGCAATCTCCATTTAAAAACTAAAAGCGAGGCTCTCCCCTCATATCAGCACGCCCAAACGCGTCATGCGAAGCGCAAACCTGCGTGAAACCACCAACCATCTTGCGCATACCTTTTCAAGAATTCGGCAATGTTCCTTTTTTCTCTTAATTTCATCCATATTTTGTTGTTAATATATTTAAGAAGCTGACATCTTGGTAATAGATTTCTTTAACCCAATGACCATTTTAAAGCAGGGTCAACCAACCATGAAATAAAAAGAATTGACAAAGGCACCAATCAGGTAATGCCATCCATGGTGGTAATGGTGATTTCGCATTGTGAATTTAAAAAAGGAAACAATTGCCGTCATCCTCCTTTTTTCAAAAAGCTAGGAAGAGAAACAAGGTTTTAGTTTTATTTGGCCTCATATCAAATTTCAGTAATGTTTGCTCCTCCCCTAAGAAAATCAAGAATCCAACACCCCTACCTCAACACCGTCCGAATCCCCAGCCCAAACCCCACTCAGTCTCCAACCACAATCCAACCGGATCATGGACCTCCTCCATCCATCCCAACCCCACCATTAATAAACTCCCACCCATCAATCACTCCCAACCTCACCACAAACCCCCACCCAACCACAGCACAAAAATGTATTACCCAATGGTTATAAACCCAATGGTTATAGCTGTTTATAGTGTTTGGAAAATATGCCCTACCGGACTATTTTGGCCATGGACAGATTTGACCACCTGCACGGACTGAGACGGACCGTTTTAGTGGGGACGACTTTAAGGCCAAGGAATTCCATTTGTTACTATCGATACAACTCGGTTATTTTATAATATTGAAATATCATTATTTAATGATGAAACACGATTGTATCCATTTGATATTGATTCTGGTTTATGATCACGCGGATAATTACAACAGGCTTCCGAATTTTACTGACGCCATTGACGGCGATATTTACAAAGCAAAGTTAAGCTAAATATGCCACTTTTAATATCTGGGAGAAGCAGTTTGAATTTATATATGTTAATGGCGTAGATCAAAAGCACGGCAAAACACAGAAATATAAAAGCTGGTCCAATCCAACAAAAGAATTGTTAATGTCGAAGAAACGTGTGATGGAATGGAAGACAACGTGATGCGTGAAATTAAGCTACATAATATAGGAAATATGCTTGTGCTGCAACAAATATTTTCCTCGGACAAAATCGTGAATTAATAATGTCGCAAAATTTAGCCTCCGTTTATTTGTGCTTCACTGCATTCTACATTTGTTCCCGGCATCAATTTGCTTCACAACATTGATCTTCGACATGAGTTTGTGCGGAGAAAGAAGGGTACCATCATAAAAGGTCACCGTGCATTAACATCACACGCAATTGTAAAGCATTGTATATGTATTGAAATGTATTGTCAGGTGTAACGTCTGCATAGTGTCAGTATCAGACACTGTTTTCCGAAAGGTTATACGTTGTCCTTATAGAGTCCGCTCCGTAGAGCGCCCTCAAAAAGTCACTGTGAGCACTATAGAAAGGCAAATCAACTTTTATACAAATAGATCAAGGACTCAGGCTGATGCCTGGGCAATATTATTTCAATCACATCCTATCAACTCATTGGGTTTTAAACCAATAAAGGAAGACCACTTGAGCAATAGACCTTGGCTGCTTCACCCCATGCATGGAGCGGGGTGTGATGTCATCATCGCTAAATTTGCACCGCTGGCGCTGGCTGTGTGTTTTTCAAGATAAAAACGGACCGAAAATAATGAGAATTTAGGACATTTTTAGTCCTTTCGGCCCTTCACAATCAAAATTGAGTTTCCTGTTGCTGGTTTTTAAAAAAAAGGACAATATGACTTTTAATTATTAATTAAGTTAATTATCTTTTATTTTCTTTATTTTGAAACTAATTATGTTGTGATCGCAACCAATTTCAACCCCTAAATATCGAGGACTCTGCATTTAATAATTTCCACGTATGATTAATTTGATACCCAAGTAAATGCAATCATGTTCTATGTTTGTACATCATCATAGCTGATATGATTTTAAGTCAAAAGTAGCAAATTAAGTTTATTTATAATCATTTTAAAGGTTGAAAATCCTATTAAAATAAAAATAAAAATAATTAAATATTTTGTAATTCTCAATTTTGGACGCGGGCGGCAACAGGAAACTCAAAGTCAATTGTGAAGGGCCTTATAGGAATTCTTGCCCAAATACACACCAGCCCAGTATATAACAGACGCAGACATGCCATCAGGAGGTGTTCTCTGTCACACAGTAAATAGCTGCCCCTAGTATTATAGTCATCTTTTCTATGTATCTTGTTATAAAAAATAACTGAGAAAAGTTTGTTTTCCAAATGAAGCAGCTATTTACCTGATTAGTTCGGCTGGACATGTTCACAGGCAATTAAACCTCCTTTTAAGGACATCACCTATATCAGCATTCATGGGTAAATTTCAGAAAGGGAACCAAATTAAAGAAAGGGAGGGGAATCTAGGAAAGACCGTTGCACAAGACTTAGCATATGTATACCAGTGTTGTTTCAACTCAAGTGGATAACATAGACTTGCACAAGTCTATAGGTATAGTACCATTGAATACCAGTGTTGTTCTAACCCAAGTGGATAACATAATATAGACTTGCAAAAGTCTTTAAGTATACCAGTGTCGTTTTAACCCAAGTGGATAACATAGACTTCCACAAGTCTATAGGTATACCAGTGTTGTTTCAATTCAATCCAAGTGGATAATATAGACTTGCACAAGTCATAGGTTTACCAGTGTTGTTCCAACCCAAGTAGATAACATTTTTGATGACTTGACTTGACTTGTGTCCCTAAAGAGCACTGATATTAAACTTGGTTTTAAAACATTTTGAAACACTTGACTTGACTTGACTTGAGTTAAGTCATACAATAAAAAGACTGGACTTGGCTAGAGTTGGGAGTTAATACATGGAACTTGAGAATGTTGAATCTATAACTGTTGACTAAGGGATTAACATTTTGTTTCAGCGTATGTGCATCACCAATCGACAACGGTGTTCGCGCGTCTGCGTGGTTTATTTCAAGAGGGCAACGCCCGAGTGAAATAAACATGCAGCACGCGCAGAGCGCAAGTTGTCGATTGGTGATGCACATCAGGGCCGTCAGACACTTTTGCCCAAGGGGGTGCGTTTTCACGATTTCTAAAATTTTCGTAAAAGGTTGCCCCAAAATTTTTCAAAGTCAGTCACCTCGTGAATTTCACGTAAGTGGGGGAGGGGGGGGGGGGGGGGGGGGGGGGGGGGGGGGGGGGGGGGGTGGTGAAGTCAAAAAAATTCAACTTCAGCGTTGGCCCGAGCGTTCGCAGCTTTCACCCAAAGCGTAGGCTGATCGAATTATCGGAAAACGCTTTCCCGATCGAGCGTTGTTTTGGTTTTGTAATGGGCACTAATACGCATGTGTCAGAGCGCAAGCGTTGCAGCGTTGGTGGAGTATGGGGAGGCCTTAAGGATTTGAAGCCATTTCATAGATATACTCTGTGTGGCCATCTCGAGACAGTGACGTAACCGCGTATTCTACTAATTGCATCACATAACGCGCGCGCATACTCGCGGCGCTGGCGTACAAATACGAGCGTTGAAAGGCGGAAGATACACACGCGTGCGTAAAAGCTGCGCCTGTTCAGTTACGTCACTGTCTCGAGATGGCCAAACAGAGTAGTAGGCCTACTTCATTATTAACAACTGAAATAACCAAACTAACCTAATAATCAAGTTCCTGTAAGTTTCAAGTCGATGAAAACAGTTGGCAGAATCATTCCAAAAACAACACACACTGCGACTGCGCGATCGCGTATCGCGTGACAATATTATCCGCGTGGTGCGGATCGATCGGCGCGCTGGTTGCCCATAGCAGCGTTGTTTAACTCAAATCGACAACGCTTTGCCACTGTACTTAATATGGGGGAGTTGTTGAATGTTTCATGTTCAATATGACTGTATGCATGGGACTACAGAAAAAAATGATTGTATTGATTCCCGTATTGATTTTACTTAATTGCCCTGTTGGACTGAAGTGTCTTGACTTGACTTAACCTGAGGAAAATTGAGAAAGAATTAGATTTGACTTGATATAGACACATCTGTTGGTGGAAAATTATACAAAAAGGTTAAAGGGATACTATAGAGATGTGTTAAAATTATAATAAAAACTGGGATTTGTATATTTTTACAATTGTATTACATATGAACTTACACCTATAAAGGATTAAGAAAAATCATCCCTCTTTGTACAACAAAACGTTGAGTCAAAAATGCTGATCTAGCCGAGATCAGCATTTTACGTCAGACAGTGTCCCCCTGCAGCATGTTTGATAAATAACGTGAACCATAATTACATAGAGTGCATTTGTTGAGAAAAGGTTAAATAAATAGCGATGGTATTGGTTTAATCAAGTTTTGCTGTGTTTCTGTGAGTAGAAACAACAATAATGGGAATTTTTAATGTTCATCTTAAATTCTGAAGTAAATTGATTTTTAAAAAAATCTTCAACACTACTTAGTGTCCCTTTAAAGTAACTTGGTCATTGGTCGCAACACACTGGTATATACTGGGTACGAGCCAGTACGTATGAATTAATCTGTAGAATAAAATATCGAATGACAAATCATGCGATGCACTTGATCTAGGACGGTATTTCCGTTTAGAATAACAGGAAATCTCAATTCACCACACACACGCAAGTAATTTGAGAAACCAGCCACGTACAGCCAATATAGACCTAGTTGTTTCATTGGTGTTGGCCTTGAATTAGCTGAAGAGATAGTTGGTCAGGTGCCGTGAATTGGGACCTCAACTCTGACTAAGGTGTGACATGTTTACACTATCAGTGATATTTAAAATGACAGAGTTTCTATATTGTTTATCGTACAACGAAGATTTTGGTGGTAGAATACCCATTCTTTCTATACCAGCAAAACAAATTGATCTATAATATTTCAGTTTTAATTGAGAGGAATTAACAAATTGGTGCTGAAGGAGAAGGAGGCTAGGAAACCGGATCGGAGTCATAAGAGTGCTGTGCAATTCCTTTGTATCAGTTTTGACAATTTAATATATATAATTGGCAGTTTATATAGGTAATAGGTGGAATGTCAGAAAGGCGACATTTTAACTTAAATTACTGTTTTGTCATAAATTGATTTTTGATAAATAATTGATTTCTAATTAGTAATTCAATTCGCACCCTGTACCATGATAACTAATTTTCAATGATTTATTAAGGGTGGCCAAAAATACTGTATTTGCGAGCTCTGCTCTGATTTGGTCAGCAAACCATGCAATGTCTGTACCTTATAGAGCATTTACAGTAACATGTTTCAGGTGTATACGTAAGAAATATATGAACTTTCCTCTGGTATCGAATTTTTGTATAGGAAAGATTTGGGGGATTGCATCCTACACCTTTGAACAATTGAACTATTGGCAATAAGATTCTATTATAGGTGGGAGTTATTATAGCTCATGTTAATGGGGCATTGAGACTTTTGAGGTTTTTTATGGACACACAAAAGTAGTGGTTTGGGATGAAACATTTCAAGTTAGGTTCTATGACTGACAAAGTAGGTAGGTCATCGAGTTCCAAATATTGTACATACAGGGCCCTTGAGTGACAGTGGGTTTGAAATTTGATGGCACATGGCGTGTAACCTAGTGGAGTGCACTCCCAACCCCGATCACAGTATTGACCAAACGCTCAGCTGACAGTAATATGTTTCTTATCTATTCATAACATCCCTGGTCTAGGAAGTTCAATATACTTTGATTCACCATGAACCTTTGAATAACTTCCTGTTATTAAACACGCACATGACTCCACAAAGAGGACATTGTGCAACCGCCGTGTTGGCATAAACTTTAGCATTGGTCACAGGCTGATCAGTGAAATTGGACTCATACACAGGTAAATCATGGTTTATAGAAAGTCTATATGTGATGCGATCAAGCAAAATCAGTCTGAAGTAGGGCGTGTCACATTTTCAGTTTCTCATAATTGTTCAAAGCATATTTGCAATGCTACATTTTGCAGCAAACCCCGTTAAAATTGAACTATTAATTTGAGAGATATGAGCCGTTGAAGGGTTCCCAAAACAGTAAGAAACAAAAGAAACGATTTCCTTTATATGACTATATCTCAAAATCAATATTTCCGACTTCCGACTGATTTTGCTCGATCACATATCACATGTGTATTGTACAGCATAGGCCCAGGCCTTCTACATGCATAGGTCTAAAGTTGTTTCATCATGACTGCGCATTAATATTGGGTGCCAGCCAAAAGTGAAAAGTTCTAGGTTGAAGTGGTTCTTGGTGAAAGGATCACAACAATCATTGGAGAGAGAGTTTGGTTGTGAAATTTTCAGTCTCTTTACTACATACACAGTAAAATGTCATGCCATACAAGTCTGAATCTGTCGCAACAAATGACTGTGTATCACACATTACTGGTACCAGCCAAGCGAAAAAAGAGTTCTAGACATGTGCCATGGGGCATACTCATATTAAAACGATGTGAGCAATTGTGAAATCGACTCTTGAGAAACCACCCTTAATGAGTAGACCTGTTGCACAAAAACTCCAAAAGTGTTATAAAATGAGTTTGTAACACAATTTTCCTTTTTAAAAAAGAATTAATTATTCTAAGGGCTGCTTTTGAGATACGGTATTGAATAATTTAGAAGAAACCAGGGCTGGTTTAGTCCTGTAACTCAGGCCTATCTAAACTGCATGGGCCGTATCCTCGTATTAATCACAGTTTTAGCTTAAAGCCGTGTCTAACTAAACTCTTGTCTAAATTAAACGCAAGTTTATCTTAAACAACATATTAACAAAACGCAATTTTAAACTCTGGAACCAACAGCATACCCCAATGTTTCTGTCATTTAAGCTGTGTTTTTTCCCTGAATGCTTTACTCCTTCAAACATCCCATGGGGGTCAGGTTTATTGGAGAGAAAAAACAGAAGGCTGACACCATAACTCGTCCTATGGAACTACCAAAAGACACAAGTAGTAGTCGCCAGTCGGTGTTTGGACTTTTTTAAAGCTCAAATACCTTTTTCAGTTGTGTGCATGAGACAGTCACGAATCAAGTGTAAATTATGAAACGTGTGTGTAACTTAAATGGGCTAAATGGCTCAGCATAGATTAAACAGAGAGTCATGTTTGGTAAAATTGTATAGTGGGTGGAAAATTAGCCCAATTGTGTTAATAATTGTTGGTTTTTCAATAAAATACTTTGTTTGATCTCAAAACTGTGGCCTAATTGGGCTACATGTTTAGCCCACACTCTGATAGGAAGTCAGCTAGACAACCAGGATGTTATCCACCATCTATCTGAAGGACAATCAAACAATGCGTTTTAAGGGCACCCAACACCCTTTGTCTTCGTAGTATCCAATACCTTTCAGGGGACTCAATACACTTACCTGTATCCCATAGAACCCAAACACCACAAAATCGAACTGCCCTCGAAAGGAGCAGTGTATCGTGTAGCTCTGCTACAGAGCCTCTCTTACTCCCTCACCCTCTTTATCAACACAACCACCCCCACCCCTACACCAACTATACAACTGGTAACATCCACATAGACCCTCGATCCCTTCCTTCATATAAATTATAACAGCATGTACAGACTATGTACAGCCTTAGCCAATCACTGGCACCCCTGAAACTGGTTACATATAGTGAACACAGACACCAGTGACCAGACCAGAGACAAACAGCTAAATAGCATGCTAGTCACTGACCATCCGAGGGTTTTGCAGCAGCATAGCCGCTGCAAAAACCGAGCCCACTTTAGGTACACACCAGCACCTACCGTTATGGAGTACGTGTTGATAGATTTAACCCAAAAGTGTTTCTAGAACTTTCATTCTCAGATAAACATGGAATGGGAAATGTGGTCACATCTGGGCTCTTCAGTAGAGCTACATGTATGAATTGCGCTACAAATAGAAGTAAACAATTCCAAGTTGCTGGATTTGCAAATTTTGTTAATTTCTTGTGCCATCTCCAACTCCTTGGTTTAACTGATAAACGAATGTAATTTGTGATACAAAAAAGAGGAGAAAAAAAGAAAAGAGACCACCGCAAGTTTTGAACTGATGCCGCAAAAAGACCTTGGAATTGTTGTTATCAGTCCTTAGGCCTTCCACTCGACCACGCTGTTAGATGTGAAAGCAAGTGGCGTATAATTAAAATACCTACATCTTATTGCTTGCTTGCTTAATTCGGGTCGTGTCCCCGATCTACGATGGTTCTCCACACTCTTCTGTCGTTCATTGCTGTCTTTATGTTACTCGTCTCCAGTCCAGTATCTTGCTTGAGTAGATCGATAAATGTCAGAGCAGGTCGTCCCGGCTTTCTTTTGCCATGTTTGGGGATCCAGTGCACCAGTTTCGATACTGGCTCTTCACTTCTGTAACAGTGGCCAGCAAACCTTGTTCGTTTCTTCCGGATCTTCTGGCTTTTAATTTGGGGAGGTCACCATACAGTTGGGTGTTTGGGTAAAAAAAAACGTTTATATTTCTGATAACACTTAATAAACACTTCAACACGTTTATTTTTGTGTTTTACATGTAAAGGTATAGGAGGCATTGCATACGATAAACGTTTGCATAAACACTACAACACGTTTATAGAGGTAATTGTGTAATATTTGTTAACACGCCAACATGTTTATATCACTGAGCAATAAGAAACATGTTGGGGTGTTAATAATTATACTACAAATACCTCTATAAACGTGTTGTAGTGTTTATGTTGTTTCCAGTTGACATTGAGTACTGCTCGCAGCATTCTGGTGTAGCAGCCATCTAGCTCTTTCTGTAGCTTGGGAGTAATGGTCCAAGCTTCGCATCCATATAGTAGAACTGACTCCACCGTTGAGGCAAACAGGCGAAGTTTGAATTTCCGAGATAGAGTTGACTTCCATATTTTGTTCATTTTGCTATATACATGTTCTCCATGCTGCTGCTTTGCGTTGCTTAATGTCTTTACTTAATGTAATCCAATACCGTATCTCCAAAGCAGCCCTTAGCATAATGTCTATATACATCTTATTGAATTGTCACTATTTCCCCAATAATCTTATTAAATTGTCACTATTTCCCCAATAATCATTAAACTATACCATAAGGCCAGAATATTGCCAATATTGGCTGGCTATAAGGCTCATGAAAGTCAATTGCGAGTTCCCTGTTACTTTATTTTTCAAAGTGATGAGGCGACTTTTTCATTATTCATTATTCATTATTTGATAAGATTTCATTATTGACATGTAAATGCACGTTTGATCAACCCATATTGATACGGTGCTCATTTAAATAATATAAAAACATGTTTTTAAGGTGCATATGCACATGGGTACGGTGTATGATTTACAATAAAGTTCTCTAGTTAAATGATCCAACTCAAAATTATCAGAACAAACACATTTTTTCATCTGCACGATGAAAATGTGGTACCATTTTTTGAGTGAGTTCCGTTTTTTCATATCCCCCAGTTGAAAACTTGCTTGCTTGCTTGCTTAAGGCGTCCCGAAGGGACGGACTTCTGTGATGGCCTTCCATACTGGTCTTTCAAGCATGCAGTTTTTCATGTCCTGCCTAGTAAGTCCTGTATCCTCTGATAAAAGCTTGATGTAATTCTTTCGTGGTGGTCCTCTAGCCTTGTGTCCATGCTTGGGTTGCCACAGGAGAACTTTGGAGACTGCTTCCTCTTCCCTTCTGGCACAGTGGCCGGCAAATTTTAATCTCCTCCGTCTTAGCCTCTCTGATATTGGTAGCAGGTTCCCATATAGATCTTTGTTGGTGGTGTGAGATTGCCATGATACATTAAGTGCTTTTCTTAAGAGGCGAGTGTAGCAACCATCCAGCGCTTTTCTCATTTTAGCTGTTAGTGTCCAAGTCTCGGCTCCATAGGTCAAAACAGATTCAACAGTGGTGGTAAACAGCTTTATTTTCAGGTTTCTTGGGAGTTTACTGTTCCATATTTTTGTCATGCTGTTACAGGCTTTCCAAGCTTGAGCCTTTCTTATGTTGAAATCTTGTTCACTACTAGCAATCCAGGCACCAAGGTATTTGAAGTCTTGGACAAGTCTTGGACAATTTCAAGGTCAGTTGAAAACTGGTAGCCAGCGAGTCGGGGGGAACCCCGATGTGTTTTTTTTGCAGAAACGAATAAATGCATCAAAATAATGTTCACGGAAGGTAGGTTTACGATTAAAAAATCCTTGCTTATGAGCCTAGTTCTCAAAATTCATATTTTAAGAAAGTGAAAAATGTGTTCCAATTGATAAAACTGGCCACAATTGTGTTTAAAAATAAATAATGCCTTTTTTGCAAATCTTGAAATTTTGACACGGTTGAAAAAAAGTGATGCGGGCGGGTAACGGGAAACTCGATATCGACTTTCATGCGCCTAATAGTCTATCTCTTTTCTATCATTTTTCCTACATAATGTGCCGTTTCGAGCTATACACGTAAGTGACTAATTTAAAATTCAAGAAAAGTTATACCATGGCTACCTTTGGTCACCTTACACTGCAGTGGCCTGTATCTCTGAGACTAATTTTTTTAGTCTCAGGTGTATCTTGGGGGGTGCCATCCTGAGACTAATATACCTAAAGGGATTGGCAGCAGAGACCCGATGTATTCATTCCACGGTATAAACGTCCGGTGCGGCAGTACATTAGTCTCAAGTGCCATCAGTGAAAATGCCTCATGTTTGTGCCTCGCGCCCCCACCCCCTTTTTATTTATTTGTATTAATATAATTAATGGGGGAAATGAAATATCAATATCCTAAGCTAAGGTACAGTTGGCGGAGGCACAATGTGTATTTTGTAATCTATTTTGATATTTTTTATTAAATACGTAGCGGGGGGGGGGGGGGGGGGGGGGGGGGGTTCATGGGGCGTGGTCACACGTGAAAATAAAATAGGCCTAAGAGAAATCCAACACATAGCGTGTCACGTGTAGTAAAAACACCATTTTTCTTAACACTTTCCACGAGGCAGGCGTCTGCAGACGACATTCTAAATTTTCACAAAATGTTTCAAAAATTTTAAGGTTATTGAATTTCATTACCATATTTGGATAAACATGAGAAATACATTAAGCATTACGTATTATGCGAAAAACTTCTGAAAAAAATTGAGGGCTCCATGAAGGATCTCGTAATGCCCCCTTTAAATGTGTTGTAGTATAGACATAACAATGACGTTTTGGCGTTATTTTCGGCGGGTGGAAGCTGGTTTCGACTGGTAGATAAGACCACAGCGCGCCGCATTCATAAAAACAAGTAATTACTAACTAGTAAAAGATATAAGTAAAAGCAATTACTATAGGTCGGGGTGGGCAAGGCTACGGCCCGCCAGTGGGTTTTTTTTTGTGGCCCGCGAGATGTCTCAAGAAAAAGAAACCATCTATGTTACATCACCCCACAAAACGAGCTAGCTGCTGCTTAACATTTATCGGCTCAAATGACGTTCCTCAACGTGCGTAGGTCTATTTTCCTAATTAATTGTCATCTGTACTGTATTGAGATTACGTTTTTGTAAAGATAGATTTAAAAGCACACACTCCTATTGCTTGAAAATCTTCGGAATCAAAGGTTTGAAATCAACAGCAGGTCATTGCTAGAAAATTTGGTTAGTTGCGGCCCAGTCAATATTTCACTCCTTATATCTGGCCCATTCATTCAAAAAGGTTGCCCACCCCTGCTATAGGTAAAAGGTCAAGCATAAGTAATTGCTAAAAAACGTATTCATAAGCTTTTGCTTATGAGAAAAACCTGTTACTACTTGTTACGGCTAGCAAGTTATGAATAACTTACTTACAATATTCGGTATAAATGTTTCGGCAAGCCAAATATCCATATGTTCCTTGACGGTAAAAACCTAAATAATCAGGCCCGTAAGAAGGGGGGGCGATGGTGGCGATCGCCCCCCCCCCCCCCCCCCTTTGAAAATCTTCCCCGGAAAATGTGTACACAGATGAAAAAATTTCGCGCGCTACGCGCGCATTTGTCTTCCCAAAATGCAATATTCTTTGCTACAAGCTTGTTTAGAGCCAAAATGTACCTCGATCGTGGAAAAAATAGGTGCAAATTCGAAGATTTTCGCACGCTACGCGCGCATATTTGACTCACACAAATCTTTCGGAGATTTTTTTTGGAAAACGCCCCCCCCCCCCCCTTTGAAAAAAGTGTCTTACGGCCCTGATAATGTTCTGTAGGTGGTATGATCACATGATAACTCCTTGGTATGATTGACTTTAGTACGGTCAAACCTGTCGTTTTACACCTTAAAATGTTATACTCTCACAGGGCGAGACGTGGCAGCAAAAGTGACATGACTGTGTTGGCAAAAGGACAAGCTTCAAATGGAGGTGCTTGTAAAAACACAAGTAAATGCTCGTTCTTTGTGAGTTTTTATGAATAACCTTTCATGAGTTTACTAATCTGTATTGCAATTACTTATAGCAATTAGTAATTACTTTTGCTAAACAATTCTAGATTTTGCTTATAAGTAATTGCTTATTTTTAGTGTACAAAGGTTCAAGTAAATGGTTAGTGAAAGGTTAGTAAAAGCAATTGCTTATTTGTATGAATACGGGCTATATTCCGCTTGCGGCGAAAACTTGTGAAGAGGGCGCTGTTGATGTTTTTAGCAAAGGAGTCATAAATCCTGGACATACATCCTATAAATTTCGCGGAATAAATAGCTCGTATTATTTTCAATGATTTGGCTTACCCATAGTGTTACCACAATAGTAATGCTATATACTGACGAATGCTATCTACTAAAGATAGTTATGTTATATACTAAAGATAATAATGATATCTACTGACGATAATAATGTTATCTACTGAAGATAGTAATGTTATCTACTGAAGATAGTAATGTTATCTACTGAAGATAGTAATGATATCTACTTGAGATAGCAATGCTATCTACTGGAGATAGTAATGCAATCTACTGGAGATAGTAATGCTATCTACTGAAGAAAAACACCCTCCTTGATAAACTCCAGCGAACACAAAATGCAGCTGCTCGTGTGCTTTCCAAAACTCGTAAAAACGATCACATAACCCCAACACTTATACAGCTTCACTGGTTATCCATTTGTCAAAGAATTCATTTTAAAATTCTTCTGTTAACATGGAAATCCCTCAACGGACTCGTGCCATCTTATATCAGCTACTCACTTCTTAACTACCAACACGGCCTCTTATGGCCCCTCACATGTATCCGTGTGAGCTGGGCGGCCCCTTACCGTGTGAAAACATGACATAAATTGCCCGCTTAGAAGCGCTATTAATTCGCTCTGGTAAACCTATTGTTATCAATACTTCGAGAGGATTACCCAGTGCATATATTTAAATTCGGGGCTAACTGCATGGGTAAGTTTCCATTATGTTGCAAATCTACGGTCATGCGTGTAAACTACTCAATGAGCGTTGCAATACTGTACAGCCGGTTGGTTGCACACAAGAATTATGTCATATATAGCAACCAGCTTGGATGGAAGCAAGGCGAATATTTAAATTTGTTGACGGTTTTTAGGGCATCAATTGAGGACCCTAGATCTAAAAGGGGGTTAAGTCACATTGAGAAAAATGGCAAAAACTGGGTTTCATTGTGTCCATGTGTACGTGTGGACTTGACCCACTCGGGTTGTACCTCCCATGGACTCTTACATAGCTTTACCACATGACTTAACTATAACATTTGAACAGAGGGTGCAGAGATCCTCCTTGTAGCAGAAATTGATACTTTACTACAATTTCACAAGATTGTGACTTAACCCCCTTTTAGATCTAGGGTCCTCAATTTATAGCGCTGCTAAGCGGGCCTTGTAACCTAATGATGAGTGCGGACGGCGGCACACACGGTGGGCTGTTTCCCGTCCGTTGAACACGTTCAGAGGACTTTGCCGGCCACCGGAGTTTCAAAACTCCTGGCGGGTGAGTAAAAGCGGCGGCGATTGGTCGTACGAATTCCGGAATGCAAATGAAGCGGCGAGCTTGAGCGCTCAGCTTAAAAAGGGCGGTTTGATGATGTAATCAAGACGTTTCGGCCGGTACCCAGGCGTTCCGACTGGTTAGGAACCGGTATGGCGGTGGTATGCACACGGTGAGGACACGGTGAGAAAGGTAAGCCGTAGAACTGTATGAGGCCGGTGAGCCCGGTACCACTGGCCGGTGAGAACCCGGTACAGACCCGGTGTAGATCGGTATGGACCGAGGACCCGGTGAGGAGGTGTTATGCACCGGTGAGAACGGTAAGCTAGCAACGTATGAGGACGGTGAGCCCGGTACCAGGGCGGTGAGGACCCGCAGCATAGACCCGGTATATAACGGTATGGACCCGGTGAGTGACCACCAAAAAAAATCAATGAGCCCGTTGACATTTTTACTGATTGTTTGGACTCTGTTGTTTTTCTATTAGACGGTAAGGTGACCTCCTATCACCACCACCCTGCGAACGAGCGCGAAACGGATCCGCCGTCTTTATACCGTCCACAAACCGGGCTCTCACCGTTCGCCGCCGCTTTTACCCACCCAGCAAGAGTTTTGAGCGTGCTCAAAATTCCTGCCGGGCGCGAATGGCCAGCAATGTCCCCGGCAACGTGTTCAACGGATGGGAAACGGCCCACCGTGTGTCCTCACCGCCGTCTGCACCAATTTGTCACACGGTAAAGGGCCGGCTAGCTCACACAGATACATGTGACTAATACAGAGATTCCCGGAATGTGAATGAAGCGGCGAGCTTGAGCACTCACAGGGAGCTTATATAATGGGAGGGGTCACTCCTCCGACAAAATCTTGCCTACTAAAACCAAATTCACGGGTGAAGGTTTTGTAGGGGGCGCACTATCATGGTCGTAGCAAACCAGACGACCTAAGACGTGGTTGATTTTATCGGCTCAAAACATGATTTGTGGCACAAAAATAGTACATCAATGGTAAAAAGCTGATTGTGATTTAGAGTAGAACTGATTTGCTTTGATGATGGCAGAATTTAGTTCTTATATGACACGAAACATTCAGAATTTGTTATTTGAAATTAATTTACGTAGAACAAAATACGAATTTTAAATTGTGGATGGCTTCGTCTGGCAGTGACAGAGGAGGGGCGCGGCGTTATTTGCATTTTATGAATATTGTAATCAGATCAGTTGGGAATGACGCCGGATCGCGACGATCACATCGTGTGAGATCATGAATAGTCATCATTCACAACGAATGATTGACAGTTTACGCTGTAACTTCCGGGTGAAGGATTGAAAGAGTGCGTTATACTGAACCAGTGGCACCGGCCCGACTGAACCAAATCTCAACAATGGGAAGATAAGAGAGACATACACCTGGCACTCAGCACTCAGCTGATTGTTCACCGTGTTGGACTCTGTTTTTCTATAAGATGGTATTAGGGGCCGCCCAGCTCACACGGATACATGTGAGGGGCCCATAAGATCAGCGAATAAACTTGTTCTTTCAACACCAAAAACATTATCTTCGTATGGTGATAGAGCGTTTTCTTCATGTGCACCCAAATTATGGAACTCTCTACCTGTAGACATTCGTTGTTGTGTTTCACTCAATGCTTTTAAACACCGTCTGAAAACATATTTGTTCCAAAGTGCATATCATGTTTAATTATACTTTACATCATTTTTTGCTAAATGTTGCTTCAGGTCACATGCTCATCTTTAATTTTCATGTTTATGTGTGTATATAGCACCTCCGAATAGGCTGCCTAAATAGATGGCGCTTTATAAATGTATTATTATTTTTAAATTATTAAGAAAGTAATGATATCTACTCAAGTAATAATATCTAACTGAAGATAGTAATGTTATCCACTTACAACAGCATTGCTTTCTACTGAAGATAGTAATGCTATCCAATGAAGAAAGTAATGCTTTCTACTGAAGATAGTATTGATATCTACTGAAGAAAGTAATGCTATCTACTGAATATAGTAATGCTATCTACTGACGATAGTAAGGTTATCTACTGAAGACAGTAATGCTATCTTCTGAAGATAGTAATGTTCTCTACTGAAGATAGTAATGCTACATACTGAAGATAGTTATGCTATCTACTTGAGATAGTAATGCTATCTACTTGAGATAGTAATGCTATTTACTGAAGAAAGTAATGTTATTTGCCTACAGACTCAAAGTGGAGAGACAAAGCGACACAAAATTTGTAGGTGCTGCGTGTTGATTGCCAGCATACCAATTGGACATTTTATTTGCCCAAACAAATTATTTATTCACACTCAATCTGCTACCAGCTTCTCTGGCGTTGTTGAAACATAAAAATATTAATATCAATGATATTTCGGATCCTCGTGTAAATATGAAGTAAATGACCTTTTAAGGCATTTATGTTGTTAACTCGTGTCTATTTTCTTTAAAGTTCTTAACGACACTTATGAGTTCAACGTACACGTAGTCAGTAATTATCCCAATTTCAGTCGATTTAAGGGATATAATCTTTACTGCAATTTGTGCCAGACAATGCTTGGAAAAAACATATATTTATATATGACGGCATCAGGACAAGAAAAAACCGCCTCCCAGAAGGGCAATCTGTAAAGGTTAACCAATTTGTCAAATTCAACACTATACTTTTATAAAATTTTGTGGTGTGCCTTAACACTATATTAACCATGCATCTATTTGCACTAAACTTCTTAGTAAATAAGATCAAATGTGTATCAAAAATTCACAAGGCAGCGAACGCGAAAAACCCACCCCTCCCAACGGAAAAAATTGGTAAAGGGGAATTTTTTCCAATACACCTGAATTGGGGGGTGGGAAATTTCAGAAGCTTCCGACTGGTATGCTGGCAAAAAAACGCAATAAGAGAAAAAGAAGATCTGGCTGAACAGCAGCCAGGGACAAAAAACTCATGACTGCAGACAAAAGAAATTACGCGGGTCAGCAAACACCACACCTGATTGGCCAAGGCATGGGTTGTTAAAACACAGGAGAGCAACCAACAAAAATCAATGCGCAGGCCTTATCGCGGTAGGCAAATCAGGATAATTTGGATTTCACAAAATAATCCTTTATTACTCGAGTAATGATATCTAACTGAAGATAGTAATGTTATCCACTTACGACAGCAATTCTTTCTACTGAAGATAGTTATGCTTTCTACTGAAGATAGTAATGTTATCTACTTGAGATAGTAATGTTATCTACTTGAGATAGTAATGTTATCTACTTGAGATAGTAATGCTATCTACTTGAGATAGTAATGCAATCTACTTGAGATAGTAATGCAATCTACTTGAGATAGTAATGCTATCTACTGAAGATAGCAATGTTATCTTCTTAAGATAATAATGTTATACTGAAGAAAGTAATACTATTTCCTAAATATAGTAATGTTATGGATAGTAACGCTATCTACAGAAAATAGAAATGCTATCTAATGAAGATAGTATTGTTATACTGAAGAAAGTAATGTTATACTGGAGAAAGTAATGTTATCTACTGAAGATTGTAATGTTATCTACTGAATATAGTAATGCTATCTACTGAAGATAGTAATGTTATACTGAAGACAGCAATGTTATACTGAAGAAAGTAATGCTTATCTACTTGAGATAGTATTGCTATCTACTGAAGATAGTATACTACTATCTACTGTAGAAAATAATGTAAATAAAGTAATGTTATCTCCTAAAGATAATAATGTTATCTACTGAATATAGTAATGCTATCTACTGAATATAGTAATGCTATCTACTGAAGATAGTAATGTTATACTGAAGAAAGTAATGTTATACTGAAGAAAGTAATGCTATCTATGGAAGAAAGTACTTCTATGTACTGAAGATAGTAATGCTATCTACTGAAGATAGTCATGTTATCTATTCAGGACAGCACTGATATCTACTGAAGATAGTAATGCTGCTATCTCTTAAAGAAAGTACTTCTATGTTCTGAAGATAGTTATGTTATCTTCTGAAGATAGTAATGCTATCTACTGAAGAAAGTAATGCTAACATACTAAAGACAGAAAATGTTATCTACTTAAGATAGTAATGTTATATACTTAAGACCGAAATTATATCTACTGAAGATAGTATATTGCTATCTGCTGAAAATGGTAATGCTAATACTTGAGATAGTAATGCTATATACTGCAGAAAGTAATACTATCTACTGATGACAGTAGTGTTATGCTATCTACTGAAGATAGTAATGCTATCTACTTGTGATAGTATTGCTATCTACTGAAGATAGTATACTGCTATCTACTGTAGAAAATAATGTAAATAAAGTAATGTTATCTCCTAAAGATAGTAATGTTATCTACTGAAGACAGTAATGCTATCTACTTGAGATAGTATTGCTATCTATTGAAGATCCTTAATTAAAGAACAAATGTTGTCTAAAAGTGATATTTTGCATGTCTTTGATTCCTATTCAGAATCTCTTTTAGTCAAATGGACTAAGATGTGACGGCTACTGTGGACAAACCGATTCTGCACATGTTGTCTTTAACGTTCCATATTAAATGAGATGAGCTAAGTCTCACATTTTTGGCCCAGTAATGCTTAATAGCCTCTAGCTCTGCCTTGATAAAATGTAAAGAAATCTACCATATTTTATTAGTAAGTAAGTAGCTAAAAATGGCTGCCCAAATACATGAAATAGGGGTTAACTTTTTTCTTAACCACCCGTATACACTGGGCAGTTGTGAAACTCTAGTTTCTCTTTTAAGTTTCTGTGAGTTTCACATAATACTTTCAAAATCAGGCCCATAACCAGGATTATTTTTTGGGAGGGGGGCATTTTTTCTGGAAAAGGTACATTGGTACCCAAAAAAATCGTAAAAGGTGGTCCAATTTTTTATGCAGACAGCTCGAGAAACTTGAGAGGGAGGGTTAGGACATATTTTAATCCAAACCGGCCCGAAAAAATGCTCTACACAATGGGGAAGGGGCGTTTATTTAAAACGGGGGTCGGGGGGGGGGGGGGGGGGGGGGTTATAAAAAGGTACATTAGTATGGATCTGATTCAAAATACATGTAATAACCAACACTGAGCAGTGTGGTTTACAGTTATCAGTGTGGTTTACAGTTTCATTTGAGTATTATATTCCCAACACATCTGAGACCAGAAACAATGACATCATGCATCATACAGGAAACCAGTCACACATTCTCATCTCTTAGGACGCGTTCTAGAACACATTGGTGTTCCCAAACTGTTACAGAAAAGGTGTAACGAAAGGTGTAAAAAAGTGTTCCTTTGTTTCACACATTGTTTAGAATAGAACACGTTCAATTTTCAGTTGACTAAATCCAGTAATTATATTAAAGATTTTGCTGTTTTTTCAAATATTTGTGGATATAGGATACTGCTAAAACAAGAAAAAAACCCAGAAAATGTGTGTAAATATTTCCAATATAAAAGTTTAAAATCATAGAACATCTTTTGTGTTAATAATATTAATAACCAGAACACCTTTTGAGGCGTCCACAAAATTTAGAGTGTACCCATCGATGCCCAAAGTTCAATCCATTTCCTTCACTGAGTGAGCTAGCAAAGCCACGTCATCTGCAAACCTGAGGTCTGTTAGCTGCTCTCCATCGATGAGTATCCCTCTTTCTTTCATGTCTATCTTCTTGAACATCTCTTCCATTGCAGCAGTGAAAATCTTTGGAGAAATTGTATCGTCTTGTCACGCATCTGCTGATTTTGATGAGTTTTGAGATGTCCTCGTCGAGTATGCGTTCATATGGATTCTCGCTGTAGCGTTAGTGTATATCCTCTAAATGTCCTTCATTTATTCCTATTTTCTTTAATGTTAGGAAGAGGTCACTATGCTCAACTGAGTCAAACGCCTTTTCATAGTCGATGAATCCTATGCAGAGCTTCATTTGATACTCATTGGATTTTTCAATTAGCTGGCTCAAAGCCTGAAGATGGTCAGTGGTTGAGAAGCCTTGCCTAAATCCTGCTTGTTCCCTTGGTTGGTTTTCATCAAGCACTCTCTTCATTCTGGTTTGAAGGATTCTTGTAAATATTTTGTATGTGTGGGAGAGCAGACTTATTGGCCAGTATTTTTGGTGTCCTCTTTGTCTCCCTTCTTGTGTAGAAGTATGATCTTTGCTTCCTTCCATTCCTTGGGGATTTTCCTCTCAGTAAGTATCTGATTGTATAGACTTGCCAGCTGGGTGTATATTTGCTCACCTCCGATCTTGATGATATCACTGGTTAATCTCGTCTAAGCCTGGTGCTTTTTTTTGTTTTCATCTGCTTTACTGCAAGCTCAATTTCTTCTACTGTGATGGTAGGTATGTCAGTTTGGTCGGGTGACAAGAAGTCTTCTTTATCTTGATAAGACCTGGAGCTGTACAGTTCCTGTTAGAACTCTGCGCAGATGTTGAGCACTTCTCCCCTATTTTTTTATTTTTATTTTTATCTTTTATTGTTTGTTACTATCATTTTACCTGGTTTCATCATGTTTACATTTCATAATATCGATACATGTATAACACATTTTCATATGCTTTTCAGCATGTTTACATTGCATATCAATTTACTTTCTAGCATTTTTATATGCTTTTCGGCATGTTTACATTCGTAATTTTCACATTTCATGTCAAATACATATTTTTCACATTTCATTGTTCATGCCTACAAATACATATGCTTTTCACATTTTCATATGCTTTTCAGCATGTTTTCCTTGCATATCATGTATAGCACAATTTCATATGCTTTTCAAGCATCAAGCATGTTTACATTGCATATCATTACATGTTAACACATTTTCATATGCTTTTCAGCCTTTTTACATTTTCATGTTTACATGTTTACATTCATGTTCACATCACATTTCACATGTTTACATTACATATCAGCATTTTTACATGTTCATGTTTACATTTTTCACATTTCACATGTTTACATTACTTGCCTGTCATATGCTTTTCAGCATGATTACATTGCCTATCATGTATAGCACATTTTCATATGCTTTTCAGCATGTTTGTATATGCTTTTCATTCACATAATTTTCATAGTTTCAATCGCATGTATAACACATTTTCATATGCTTTTCAGGTTTACATTGCATATCATTACATAACACATATGCATTTCGGCATATTTACATTCATGTTCATAATTTTTACATTTCATGTTTACATTTCATGTTTACATTTCATATTAATTACATGTATAACACATTTTCATATGCTTTTCATCATGTTTACATTTTTGGCTTTTCAGCATGTTCATTTCAACATTACACGGTATATCGTGTTTACAATACATAGCATCATGTTTAGATTGTTGTAAATCTTCTTTCATTTTTTAGATCAATTCTTCCAGAGTTTTCTAATTTTAAGTTCTAAATATAAGACACTTAGTAAATCAGGATGTTTTCCATATCTGTACTTACTAATAGTTGATTTGGCAACACTAATACACGTATTGACGATATTAGTGTTCTTGTTATTATCATCATGGTAGCCAAACAATACATCTTTTTGCAATATCTTTATGTCTAGATTATACTGTTGCAAAAGTATTCTTTCAGTCTCTTTCCATATTATTTTGATTTTCTTACAACTATAAAAGAAATGTTCAATGTAATCTATTTCGTTACAAGTTTCACAGATATCATTTTCTTCCTTCTTTATTTTCTTAAGAAATACTTTTGTTGGATAAATGTTGCTAATGATTTTCCGGTTCAATGTTTTTAGTCGTGGCTCTTTGATGTCTTGAACAAGTGTTTTCCAAAGAATGGACCAATCGAAATTCATATTATCGAGCTTATTTTCCCAGAAATGTTGACATCTTGGTTTCAATGATATCTGTGATTGCATTGCTATTCTGTACAGTTTTGTTGTACATTTAGATAATTTAACAAAGGCTTCTCCATAATTAAAATTTACGTCATAGATATTGTTTAAAGAATCTGTAGATGTTTTCCACGTATGTGGCATTGCTTGTCTTAAAGCTATGTATTTCAACACAAAACTACCATCATTTTTAAAATGCAATTTCAGCTCCTCCATTGACTTAAATTCCCTATTTTGGTTATACAGATCTGAGACGTACATTATACCCTTCTTTGCCCATTCCTCAAAATATAATGTTTTACCTCTACTAGTTATACATTCATTATTCCAAATAACCTGATTTTCCCACGATTCTACTTGATCTATGTTCTGGGAAAATTTTGTTAAAAACCAAGCCTTAATCAAATTACTATAGAACATGGGTAACTTATATATCTTTGACTTAAACAATTCGTTCATACTTTCTAAAGTACAGTTGCATTTTAAAATATTGAGACCCAAATATGTTTCGCTTAATAAATGTAATGGAATCATTTTCCATGTGTCTGTTTCGGGAGACATCAGCTTTTTTAACCAAGAAATCTTTAACGAATTTAAAAAATATTTAAAGTTCAGCATTTGTAGCCCACCATTTCCATAGTCATTGGATAAGGTCGCTCTCTTTACTTTTTCTGAGCCTCCCCATACAAATTTGAAAAATAAGCTATTTATTCGGTTTATAAACACTTTAGGTAAGTCTGATATTGAACCTATATACGTAAATTTAGATGCCAAAAGACTTTTTACTATTTGTATTTTACCTACCATTGACAGATTTCTCATCGTCCAAGACCTAATTGCCTTTTCTATTGAGTCCATTATTTTTAGCTTCCCAGTTTACACACATCTCTTCTAATTTAATACACGGATTTACTACAACACCCAATATTTTTACATTATTGTTGGGATGAAACTTCCAATTTATACCTCCAACCCCTTGCTTTCTATGTTTTCTTGACCCCATCCAAAGTGCATCGCTCTTTGTTTTGTTTAGCTGTAATCCAGAAATAACTGTAAAATTATCAAGTACATTTATGACATTATATATAGACTTTTCATCCTTTACAAAAATAGTAGTATCATCCGCAAATTGTGTTATCTTTACCTCTTTGATACCCTGATCCACATAGGGTAATTCAATTCCTCTAATTTCACTTGATTGTCTTATTTTATTGGCCATGATTTCAGCCGCTATGATAAACAATAATGGTGATAAATTACAACCTTGTCTAAGACCGTCTTCTTGTATAAAGAAGTTTGACATGTGACCATTATGAGATATACAACTTAGTGTATTATAAAACAAAGTAGTTATCCATTTTTTCATGGATTCACCAAAGTTAAAACTTTCAATAGCATATAAAATAAAATCTCTTCTTATCGTGTCAAAAGCTTTACGAAAATCAATACAAATCATAGCACCTTCGATATTATTTTCATCGGTATATCTTAAGACATCTTCTATCAGTCGAATACTTAATGCTGCTCCGCGCTTACATAGAAAACCGTTTTGATCTGAATTTATTATAGAGGGTAATATTTTATTTATTCTTGAAGCAAGTGTTTTTGCTGCAATTTTGTAGTCTATATTCAGAAGTGTGATAGGTCTCCAATTGTCAAGATTGTTTCTCGGGAGTCCCTTTCCTTTGTTGTTGATGTTCCGTCTTTCTTTTTCATTTGTCTTATTCTGGTTTTCTTGCTATTTAGTTTTAGTATCTGTTTTGGTCCTCTACCTCTTTCTAAGATGGATTCAATTTGTTCTCTTTTCTTTCTTCTGCTCCTCTCGCTGCCTTCTTTTCTTCCTTACCAATTTTACTGTGTACTGGTAGTCTTTGTTTTGTTGAGTTGTCTTGTTGGCGGTTGTCTTGAGTTTCTTCCTTTTGGTATCAAGCTCATCGATTTTCTTGTCTTCGTCTGATTTCTGTTTGGCTTAGTTTTCTTTTGGTGCTATTTTTTCAGCAACCTCCTTTACTGTGTCGGGGATGAGTGAATACTTGGTATCCACATTAGAGTCTTCAATGCTTAATGCTGCGAATCTGTTTTTCAGCTCTATTTGAAATTCTTGTTTTCTTTCTGCCAGTTTCACCGCATTCAGCTTGCTCTTTCTCTTTTTGGTGATGAATTGAATGATTAGTCTAGGTCAATTGTCAGATTTGGTCATATTGGAGGATGTCTGCCGGGTATCTCCCTTTGCAGCAGATAATTTGTCTGGCAGGGGCCATTATATACTCTGTATGATGTCCTTGTTAATTTAAAACTGATTTGAGGTGGTACCTCCAATAATTATTCTAGCGCAATTTTGGGGCCCTATTGAGGCATCTGCCGGGCCCTTTGCAGTAGATAACATGTCTAGAGCATGTGTGGTCCAGTGGAGTAGTTGCCGGTCTCATAATCATAAGGTCGTGAGTTCTAGCCCCGCTGGTGCCAATGTGTTTGTGTCCTTGGGCAAGGCACTTAGTCTACATTGCCTATTGGGGGTTACTATATAGGGGTTATGTATGTTCTTTGTTCATGTTGGTTTATGTCGCAACTTGGCGCTGATTTAGCTGCTGCCTGGACGTTGCATTGTTTATTAATGTATTTGATTTGTAATGTTGTTACAATTCAGCCAGTTGGCTGCGATGACAATAAAATTTAGACCTAAAAAAAATATTAAAAAAAAAAATGTGTGTTGTAGGCCTACCTGTTAATTTTAAAAAGATTTGAGATGGTACCTCGTTCCATTGATCAAGCACATTTTTAGCCCCTTTCGAAAGTCCCTACACTCTAAGAAATTAAAGAACCCTTTTTGTCCTGCCAGGAGAAGCCTTAAAGGTTCTTTAAAGAACCAAAAATAGTTCCCCAAACGTGATACAGAACCATTTTTGGTTGATGCACAGAACCATTTTTGGTTCTATGAAGAACCTTGTTTGGTTCTTCAATTTTCAAGAACCTTTTTTGAAGGTTCAAGAGAGAGGTTCCTTATAGAACCTTCAAAAAAGGTTCTTGAAAATTGAAGAACCCCAAAAGGTTCATCGAACCAAAAATGGTTCTGTATCATGTTTGGGGAACTATTTTTGGTTATTTAAAGAACCTTTAAGGGTTCTCCTGGCAGGACAACTTTAGAACCATTTCATTAGAACCATCTCACTAGCATCTATAGCCTCTGCCTACCCCGGTTGATATCGTGCTTCACTGGATAATCGTAACCACCATACTCACTAGCTTCTATAGCCCCTGCATACCCCTGTGGATATCGTGCTTCACTGGATAATCGTAACCACCATACTCACTATCATCTATAGCCTCTGTCTACCCCTGTGGATATCGTGCCTCAATGGGTAATCGTAACCACTATACTCACTATCATCTATAGCCTCTGCCTACCCCTGTTGATATCGTGCCTCACTGGATAATCGTAACCACCATACTCACTAGCTTCTATAGCCCCTGCATAATCGTAACCACCACACTCACTATCATCTATAGCCTCTGCCTACCCCTGTTGATACTCCTGTTGATATCGTGCCTCACTGGATAATCGTAACCACTATACTCACTAGCTTCTTTAGCCCCTGCATACCCCTGTGGATATCGTGCTTCACTGGATAATCGTAACCACCATACTCACTATCATCTATAGCCTCTGCCTACCCCTGTGGATATCGTGCCTCAATGGATAATCGTAACCACCATACCCACTATCATCTATAGCCTCTGCCTACCCCTGTTGATACCCCTGTTGATATCGTGCCTCACTGGATAATCGTAACCACTATACTCACTAGCTTCTATAGCCCCTGCATACCCCTGTGGATATCGTGCTTCACTGGATAATCGTAACCACCATACTCACTATCATCTATAGCCTCTGCCTGCCCCTGTGGATATCGTGCCGCAATGGATAATCGTAACCACCATACTCACTAGCTTCTATAGCCCCTGCATACCCCTGTGGATATCGTGCTTCACTGGATAATCGTAACCACCATACTCACTAGCATCTACAGCCTCTGCATACCCCTGTGGATATCGTGCCTCAATGGGTAATCGTAACCACCATACTCACTATCATCTATAGCCTCTGACTACCCCTGTGGGTATCGTGCCTCAATGGATAATCGTAACCACCATACTCACTATCATCTATAGCCCCTGCATACCCCTGTGGATATCGTGCTTCACTGGATAATCGTGACCACCATACTCACTATCATCTATAGCCTCTGCCTACCCCTGTTGATATTGTGCCATACTCACTAGCTTCTATAGCCCCTTCACACCCCTGTCGATATCGTGCTTCACTGGATAATCGTAACCACCATACTCACTATCATCTATAGCCTCTGCCTACCCCGGTTGATATCGTGCCTCAATGGATAATCGTAACCACCATACTCACTAGCTTCTATAGCCCCTGCATACCCCTGTGGATATCGTGCTTCACTGGATAATCGTAACCACCATACTCACTATCATCTATAGCCTCTGCCTACCCCTGTGGATATCGTGCCTCAATGGGTAATCGTAACCACCATACTCACTATCATCTATAACCTCTGCCTACCCCTGTGGGTATCGTGCCTCAATGGATAATCGTAACCACCATACTCACTATCATCTATAGCCCCTGCATACCCCTGTGGATATCGTGCTTCACTGGATAATCGTAACCACCATACTCACTATCATCTATAGCCTCTGCCTACCCCTGTTGATATCGTGCCATACTCACTAGCTTCTATAGCCCCTTCACACCCCTGTGGATATCGTGCTTCACTGGATAATCGTAACCACCATACTCACTATCATCTATAGCCTCTGCCTACCCCGGTTGATATCGTGCCTCAATGGATAATCGTAACCACCATACTCACTAGCTTCTATAGCCCCTGCATACCCCTGTGGATATCGTGCTTCACTGGATAATCGTAACCACCATACTCACTATCATCTATAGCCTTTGCCTACCCCTGTGGATATCGTGCCTCAATGGATAATCGTAACCACCATACTCACTATCATCTATAGCCTCTGCCTACCCCTGTTGATACCCCTGTTGATATCGTGCCTCACTGGATAATCGTAACCACTATACTCACTAGCTTCTATAGCCCCTGCATACCCCCGTGGATATCGTGCTTCACTGGATAATCGTAACCACCATACTCCCTATCATCTATAGCCTCTGCCTACCCCTGTGGAAATCGTGCCTCAATGGATAATCGTAACCACCATACTCACTATCATCTATAGCCTCTGCCTACCCCTGTTGATATCGTGCTTCACTGGATAATCGTAACCACCATACTCACTAGCTTCTATAGCCCCTGCATACCCCTGTGGATATCGTGCTTCATTAGATAATCGTAACCACCATACTCACTATCATCTTTAGCCTCTGCCTACCCCTGTTGATATCTTGCCTCAATGGATAATCGTAACCACCATACTCACTATCATCTATAGCCTCTGCCTACCCCTGTGGATGTCGTGCCTCAATGGATAATCGTAACCACCATACTCACTAGCTTCTATAGCCCCTTCACACCCCTGTGGATATCGTGCTTCACTGGATAATCGTAACCACCATACTCACTATCATCTATAGCCTCTGCCTACCCCTGTGGATATCGTGCCTCAATGGATAATCGTAACCACCATACTCACTATCATCTATAGCCTCTGCCTACCCCTGTTGATACCCCTGTTGATATCGTGCCTCACTGGATAATCGTAACCACTATACTCACTAGCTTCTATAGCCCCTGCATACCCCTGTGGATATCGTGCTTCACTGGATAATCGTAACCACCATACTCACTATCATCTATAGCCTCTGCCTACCCCTGTGGATATCGTGCCTCAATGGATAATCGTAACCACCATACCCACTATCATCTATAGCCTCTGCCTACCCCTGTTGATACCCCTGTTGATATCGTGCCTCACTGGATAATCGTAACCACTATACTCACTAGCTTCTATAGCCCCTGCATACCCCTGTGGATATCGTGCTTCACTGGATAATCGTAACCACCATACTCACTATCATCTATAGCCTCTGCCTGCCCCTGTGGATATCGTGCCGCAATGGATAATCGTAACCACCATACTCACTAGCTTCTATAGCCCCTGCATACCCCTGTGGATATCGTGCTTCACTGGATAATCGTAACCACCATACTCACTAGCATCTACAGCCTCTGCATACCCCTGTGGATATCGTGCCTCAATGGGTAATCGTAACCACCATACTCACTATCATCTATAGCCTCTGACTACCCCTGTGGGTATCGTGCCTCAATGGATAATCGTAACCACCATACTCACTATCATCTATAGCCCCTGCATACCCCTGTGGATATCGTGCTTCACTGGATAATCGTGACCACCATACTCACTATCATCTATAGCCTCTGCCTACCCCTGTTGATATTGTGCCATACTCACTAGCTTCTATAGCCCCTTCACACCCCTGTCGATATCGTGCTTCACTGGATAATCGTAACCACCATACTCACTATCATCTATAGCCTCTGCCTACCCCGGTTGATATCGTGCCTCAATGGATAATCGTAACCACCATACTCACTAGCTTCTATAGCCCCTGCATACCCCTGTGGATATCGTGCTTCACTGGATAATCGTAACCACCATACTCACTATCATCTATAGCCTCTGCCTACCCCTGTGGATATCGTGCCTCAATGGGTAATCGTAACCACCATACTCACTATCATCTATAACCTCTGCCTACCCCTGTGGGTATCGTGCCTCAATGGATAATCGTAACCACCATACTCACTATCATCTATAGCCCCTGCATACCCCTGTGGATATCGTGCTTCACTGGATAATCGTAACCACCATACTCACTATCATCTATAGCCTCTGCCTACCCCTGTTGATATCGTGCCATACTCACTAGCTTCTATAGCCCCTTCACACCCCTGTGGATATCGTGCTTCACTGGATAATCGTAACCACCATACTCACTATCATCTATAGCCTCTGCCTACCCCGGTTGATATCGTGCCTCAATGGATAATCGTAACCACCATACTCACTAGCTTCTATAGCCCCTGCATACCCCTGTGGATATCGTGCTTCACTGGATAATCGTAACCACCATACTCACTATCATCTATAGCCTTTGCCTACCCCTGTGGATATCGTGCCTCAATGGATAATCGTAACCACCATACTCACTATCATCTATAGCCTCTGCCTACCCCTGTTGATACCCCTGTTGATATCGTGCCTCACTGGATAATCGTAACCACTATACTCACTAGCTTCTATAGCCCCTGCATACCCCCGTGGATATCGTGCTTCACTGGATAATCGTAACCACCATACTCCCTATCATCTATAGCCTCTGCCTACCCCTGTGGAAATCGTGCCTCAATGGATAATCGTAACCACCATACTCACTATCATCTATAGCCTCTGCCTACCCCTGTTGATATCGTGCTTCACTGGATAATCGTAACCACCATACTCACTAGCTTCTATAGCCCCTGCATACCCCTGTGGATATCGTGCTTCATTAGATAATCGTAACCACCATACTCACTATCATCTTTAGCCTCTGCCTACCCCTGTTGATATCTTGCCTCAATGGATAATCGTAACCACCATACTCACTATCATCTATAGCCTCTGCCTACCCCTGTGGATGTCGTGCCTCAATGGATAATCGTAACCACCATACTCACTAGCTTCTATAGCCCCTTCACACCCCTGTGGATATCGTGCTTCACTGGATAATCGTAACCACCATACTCACTATCATCTATAGCCTCTGCCTACCCCTGTGGATATCGTGCCTCAATGGATAATCGTAACCACCATACTCACTATCATCTATAGCCTCTGCCTACCCCTGTTGATACCCCTGTTGATATCGTGCCTCACTGGATAATCGTAACCACTATACTCACTAGCTTCTATAGCCCCTGCATACCCCCGTGGATATCGTGCTTCACTGGATAATCGTAACCAATATACTCACTATCATCTATAGCCTCTGCCTACCCCTGTGGATATCGTGCCTCAATGGATAATCGTAACCACCATACTCACTATCATCTATAGCCTCTGCCTACCCCTGTTGATATCGTGCCTCACTGGATAATCGTAACCACCATACTCACTAGCTTCTATAGCCCCTGCATACCCCTTTGGATATCGTGCTTCATTGGATAAGCGTAACCACCATACTCACTATCATTTTTAGCCTCTGCCTACCCCTGTTGATATCTTGCCTCAATGGATAATCGTAACCACCATACTCACTATCATCTATAGCCTCTGCCTACCCCTGTGGATGTCGTGCCTCAATGGATAATCGTAACCACCATACTCACTAGCTTCTATAGCCCCTGCATACCCATGTGGATATCGTGCTTCACTGGATAATCGTAACCACCATACTCTCTATCATATAGCCTCTGCCTACCCCTGTTGATATATCGTTCGTGCCTCACTGGATAATCGTAACCACTATACTCAGTAGCTTCTATAGCCCCTGTATACCCCTGTGGATTTATGTGATTAACGGTAAACGGTCACCCCCCCCCCCACCCCCCCGTGCGCGCAATATTGAGAGGGATGCAAAAGACGGGATCAGTGAGAAAGAGAAACAACATTGAAATGATTAATGGAAAGAATGAAGCCAAAAAGGAAATGATCAATATATATATAGATAAATAATAAGAGACAAACAAACAAACCCGACAACAAACAAGTAATTGATAAAAAAATAAAAAATAAAAAAACACTAAAGGTATAAACACGCTGCCCGTGGGTCTCGAACCCACAATCCACGATCTCAATTGGAGTTTTAGTCAAGAGTGACAAGGGATTAGACCACTAGGCTACGTAGCTATCTGGCAAATCAAGCGTCTTGTTTTGTCTTTTATAGTAGTGTTGTAGAAAATGAAAAGTGTAAACTGTCACAGTTTACCACAGTTTAACATTCAGAAAAAGTGGTTCAAAGTAAGCTATTTTGGCATCATAATACCCCGTCTTAGTGGCCGCAATGTTCATTTACATCAATTATACCAACTTGAATGATTCAATGCAAACATAATGTCGCATTAGTCGTTATTAGACATTATTTCGGCATTCAAATATTTGAAATTGGTATAGTTTATGTTGACGACGGACATCACGAACACTAAAACGGGGTCTATAATGCAAAACATTGCTTGTTTTGAACCATTTTTTCTGAATGGTAAACTGTTGACAGTTTACACTTTTCATTTTCTACAACACTACCATGAAAGACAAAACAAGACGCTTACTTTGCCAGATAACTGCATGGCCGAGAGCGGTCTTATCCGTTGTCACTCTTCTGTAACATTCCAATTGAGATTCTGGGTTGTGGGTTCAAGTCCCACGGGCAGTGTGTTTGTTATTTAATTTTGTTTTGAAAGTACGTATAATTCTCTTTTCTTTCTAAAATATACTTATCTATGAGTATGAACCTTTCATTCATAGGGAAGGTTATTGAAAGAATAGCTGTGAAGCAGTTGCAGGTTTATCTAAGTGAAAACAATCTCCATTCTCCAATGCAATCCGCGTACAGACCATTCCACAGCGTTGAAACCGCTCTTCTGAAAGTCCAGAACGATATTTTGACATCTTTGGACAAACGCAATGAAGTGTTGTTAATCCTGTTGGACTTCAGCGCAGCATTTGATCTGATTGATCATGTCCAGCTGTTGGACCGTCTTACTACACGATATGGAGTAAAGGGAAATGTGTGGAAATGGTTCTCATCTTACCTGAGTAACAGATCTCAATCGGTAGCCATCGGTAACGTGTTGTCCGACCCTGTTCATCTGAGATGTGGCGTTCCACAGGGATCAGTCGCGGGACCGCTTGCCTTCACATTGTTCAGTGCACCACTCCAGTCTATAGTTGAGTCACACGGCCTCAAGTGTGTCGTCTACGCTGATGATACTCAGTTGTATTTATCGTTTCAGCCAGAAGATCGTCAACAGGCAGTCAACAAAATTGAAGCGTGCATTGCTGACATCTGCTCCTGGTGTGAGCAAAATAAACTGGTCTTAAACCACAGCAAGACCGAGCTGATTTATTTCAAATCGAAGTTCAGCACCTCGCCATGGGAGCCTTCTATAAAGATCGGTGATACGATGATCCAACCATCGCAAGCAGCTCGCAATCTTGGTGTCATTATGGATTCGACGCTCAATATGCAATCTCACGTTGACAGTCTGTGTAAAGGTGCCATGTTTGGCATAAGAAAGATTGGGCATCTGCGTCATTATCTCTCCCGGAATGCAACTTTAATGTTGATTCATGCGTTTGTCACATCAAAGCTAGATTCGTGCAACTCGCTTCTGTTTGGAATGCCGGAATGTGACATATCAAAGATTCAACGTGTCCAAAACACTGCGGCTCGGCTCGCCTTGCGCGTTTCGCGACACGAACACATAACACCCGCACTTGAAGAGCTTCATTGGCTACCTGTTCGACAGAGGATTTCTTACAAGATTTTGCTGCTGACATTTAAAGCATTACATGGTATGGCACCTGGTTTTATTTTGGATCTGATTCGCCCTTATGTTCCTGCCAGAGCCTTAAGATCTGCTTCAGAAACGCGCCTCGTTGTTCCCAGTTCATCTACAAAGACTTATGGAGATCGAGCATACGCATCCGCTGCCGCGTTTTTGTGGAACGGTCTCCCTATCAACGTCCGTCAAGCTCCATCTCTTAATATATTCAAGTCGCGACTAAAAACACACCTATTCAAGCAATATTATTATGTCTGATCTATGATTTTCTCATCTCGTTAACCAGCTTGTTGTGATAGCATTTTCATTTTGTGATTTTCGTGTTACTGGCTAAGGGTGTAAAGTGCTGGCAACCTCTCCCCTCAGTCAAGTCTTGTGCCGGTCACATAAACATCAACTCAATAATATTTGCAATTGTCATGTGCAGGTCACATATAACCATATTCTTGGTATGTTAGACATTTTTAACTTTAATATTTTTGCTTTCATCTGCTTTTTCATATATTTATATTGTATTATATCATTGCATTGTGCCTATTTTTGGTATTTTTTATGCATTTTTTATATATTGTTGGTCTTGGTCTTTTTAATGATTCGTTTTAATGTGTACATTGTATGTAATGATGGTGAATATTTTGGCCATTTTATTCATGTAAAGCGCATTGAAGCTCTGCGTACTGCGCTATATAAGTCCTGTATTATTATTATTATATTATGAGAGAAGAAAAAAAAAGTATTCAATTTAAAAATAAATATAAACATGCAGCACCATGTTGTGCAAAACAAAATCTAAGACCTATGGCGAAAATCTGGGCAAAATATTCACATTTGAAGCTGCAATCCAAGATTCTTTAGGGACTTTAGTACCCCTGCACCCCTGCACCCCTGCACCCTGGCCCGCGGAAGGTTATGGCGGTGTGTACCCTTGCGTGTAAAGGGTATACACCACCAGGTAGCAGTTCTCTAAATGTCCCGGATTGAAAACTGGCATCTTCTTGCGCAATACTTAAGTTATAAATAGCGTGTTTAAATAGTGATATCCCGGTAACTACAATGATTCAGCAGCCGAGATTGGTATCAAATTAAATCTTAAAATGTCTAGTTTAATAATATAACAATTGCAATCAATATTAACGACCTATTGTTAAGAAATATCAGTCCTAACTTCACGGCGTAATATTGAAGTCATGCAAAAACTCAACTTGTAAAATGACGATAGAGGGGGCAAATGCCCAATTGGGGAAAATCTATCCGTACTCGCCGCATATTTTACAATTTTATTCACAAGCTTATTAGAATAGCTCGAGTTTAATACCACATTCAATGATTTTCTATGTGTAAATTTCAATATATTCTTGACAGAAAATGGTTAAAATCACCGAAGAATCTGAAATCAAGGTAACCCGTATGTGTAATGCGCCCTATTTCGAGGGGCATAATAGACATTGCATCCCAGTTGGCTAGGATAGGTGAGCTAGTAGTTTGTCTTTTTGGTTTGTCTAGGATAGAGATTCTATTCCTATGTGTAGGTTATAGGCGCCTGATCCCTAAAAATATCGAGACTTAACTGATATCTTTCTGAGGTACAGGATACAGATCCTCAGTTTGATGGTGACGGCGCAACACCACACGGTGATGTTATTGAGCCGTGAGGAAAATTTTGAATTCAGACGCTCTCTGTGGGCGTTGCTAAGCCATTTCAGACCTATATTTTCCTATAGGCCTACCTACAATTCAAGCATTTTTTAATTGGTTTTTGCTGTAATGACCGCTGAAATTGCATTTAGGTGGTTGTCAAGAAGTGGTGTGGCGTGTTCCCACCAAAGATATTTGTGTGGATGCTCACTGAGGGACAGTGTGGCGTACCCAGCTTTTGGAAACTGGGGGGGGGGGGGGGGGGGGGGGGGAGGGGGGCACGACCATAGTTGTACCGGCGAAACGCATGATATACCGACAACTTGTTTTTACAGATTCAAAAATAAATCGTAAAAATTGCACCACTTTTCCCCCGTAAGCAGCCGAAATCTTGATAAGTGTGGGGGAGGGGCAATGCGCTGCACGAATGGTGGGGGGGGGGGGGGGGGTCACTCCTTATTTATTCCCCCTTTTAATATTTTTGACAGACCCAAGGGGGGTGTTTTACGCCCAAAACACACGCACCACATGCCCTGCGTACGCACTCGCCTGGATAAGACGCTCAGATATGTAAATATTACAGTTATCATGGTTATTAATCATATTTTATCCTCATGATATAATCGCAACAAGGACAGGAATAACAGTCGGGAAAACGTACACGCAAAGAGACCAAGGACACGTGAGAAGTATTGTATATAAATAGTTTATTATCTGTTATTGAAAACTTGATATGACATGAATGTTAAATGTAATTACATAAGAGTACACATCAAGTATGGTCAGAAGTCACAAACTGGTCCAAAAAAATGTTTCACTTCTAATAATGTTGAGGAATGCACCAAATCTGATTAAACGGGACAAAACTTAAGTTTTACATACTTAATGACCCACAAACTATATATCGTTGGAAAGCTTATGATTCAAGGTTTTTCATTTTTGCAAAAAAGAATCAAATTATACAGGGTGTGTAAAATTTGTATAGGGTGGAACATAAAAAAGTTGATCGTTTTTGCTCCTCACAAAATATTTTGATAGTTTGTACAATTAGGGTTTAGCTGAAGATAGTCACCAAAATCAGAACAACCGCAGAAGGTGCTACCAAATTTGCTAAGAATCACTTGCCCAAAATGTTCACAGGAAAAGTACAGGGTGTCTAAAATTATGATGAAATAATGCATAAAATGAAGGTTTGTATATAATATTCTATGAAATTAAGTTAGCATGGACTATTTAATTTAAAGGAAAATGGTTATCAAAATGAACTACACGAATATCGTTAAAGTTCCTTTTATTTTAAATACAGGGTGGTCAAAAATAGGTCTAAATAGCAAAATTTTCATGAATCTATGAACAATTCTGTGAAGAAACACTTCTGGCTTTTTTAGTTAAATGTTTTACTACCCAGGGTAGAAAAGGACCGAAGAGTCACACAAATGAAATAGAGAGACTGCGATTTGGCCATTGTTTAATCAATAAAATGAATAAAACTGTGTGTTTTTTACATTAAAACACTCCCTGAATTGAACATCATATTCTAGTAGAGAATGTCTAGATAACAATTCAATATTATTATTCATAGTAGCAGGCACATGTTATTAACACATATGAGAAGTTTGAAAACTTTCCTATGTATAATTTTAAAATGGCATCAATTTCAAAAGTTCTAGTTTTCCACTATTTTGTGTAGAAACCTATGGGCTCCTCGTCCACCGGCTCCTCGTCCACCGGTCCCACCCCTGACTCACTCGACGTTTAGATTGATAACTTCACTGTTGCTAAACATGTGGCTTTAATTCTTTTTTTATTCGGTAGCTGGATAAATTGTCTTTAATATGATACCAAAAATGTTATGTTTTTTTGACAACTTCTATTTAAAATAGAGACACGTATCACGATTTTAAGGGTTTTTTGAAACGATCCCACCTTATTTGATATACCTATTAGTGACCTGTGACCGTATACAGACTTCATCAAAAGAATGTCATGAATGTTAAATGCAATTACATAAGAGCACACATCAACTATATACACCTAGCACATAAAGTCCCTGACCAGGTGCTTTGAGGTTAGCTAATTCAAAATGGATAATCGGTACTAAAAATCTGAGATATCCATTGAATGAGTTGCACTAGGTATAGGAAATCATTGATTTGTGTGTGATTACGCACTGAAAAAACTCACAGCTAATCAGCTGAGACTTGTATTCTTCACAGCCAGATACACCCTTTGTCCCGCACATTGCGGTTATCACTCCAGACCCATTCATCTGTCTCGTTCAGATAGCACACAGTTATGACAGTAATCACACACAAATCAATGATTCCTATACCTAGTGCAACTTTTCTGTTGCATGCGCGGTCATTGAAATCGCCATAACTTTAAAAGTATCCATTCGATTTTGTTGAAAGAGGTATCAAACTGCGGAAAAGAAGTTTGCTCATTTAATGTATATCTCAGATTGTTTGTACCGATTATATATTTTGAATTAGCGAACCTCAAAGCACCTGGTCAGGGACTTTATGTGCTAGGTGTATACCTCAACAAAAGAAAGTCGTCATACACTTTGTTTATATGCTATAGGGTCACGCGTTATGAACTCGCCTCCCAATAGGGTGGTGCCGTTACATTTTTTAGTTTCATGCTGTCATTTTCCTCAAATATTTTTCAAACCACAAAAGCTATCTCAACAAATTTGGTATCATTTTAAAGCCCTAATAACAAGCTATCTGCCTGCAAAATGGCATTGGTATAGCTAATACAGAATGGGAGATACAGCTGTTTGATGTTTGGGGAACAGGGGTGGTGCTGGAAGGGGTGTTTCTGGAAGGGGTGTCGCCTGTACAAACTCAATGGGGATAATCCCATGTTTTGTTCTTTTTACAATAACTAGTCATCTCCTAATGTTACAAACACCATTCTGGTCCCATTTTAAAGGATAATTAGTAGTCTTTAAGTATGTGGTTCAACAGACTTGTCAACTATTTGTATCAACTAATTAATTATGGCTAAGACAATGAACATCAGCTTTCTTCCTATTCGCTACACAGTAAACATGAATAATCAGCCTTAATTTACCGGATTTATAAAAATGACAATAACAGAAAAAGTTTTCAACCTATGACAGCAAAAGTATACATTTTTGGAAAGCTTGTAACTAGAGGAATTCAGAAATGCAGTTTATATCAGGGAAGGGTTCATCCTTAAACAAATATTTTTGAAAATTCTAAAAATATATAAAATAAAAATTGGAGATATTCACTAGCCGGTATAATTACCATACCGACGTAGTAACTTTAACAATTATATATCATCTAATGGGTAATTTCATGAGGAATTCAAATATGTAAAGTAAATAATGATAGGGGTAGGTATGAAAAATATATGGATCTCGAATTAAAAATTAAAAACTCTGATATTTTCCCGAACATTTCCGATCATACCATTTTAGTTCTTAGTCGTACTATAATTTTAATGGCATATTTGGTTTCCTCATGAAATTTCCCTTCAGAAAATATATACACAGTAAACATGAATAATCAGCCTTAATTTACCGGATTTATAAAAATGACAATAACAGAAAAAGTTTTCAACCTATGACAGCAAAAGTATACATTTTTGGAAAGCTTGTAACTAGAGGAATTCAGAAATGCAGTTTATATCAGGGAAGGGTTCATCCTTAAACAAATATTTTTGAAAATTCTAAAAATATATAAAATAAAAATTGGAGATATTCACTAGCCGGTATAATTACCATACCGACGTAGTAACTTTAACAATTATATATCATCTAATGGGTAATTTCATGAGGAATTCAAATATGTAAAGTAAATAATGATAGGGGTAGGTATGAAAAATATATGGATCTCGAATTAAAAATTAAAAACTCTGATATTTTCCCGAACATTTCCGATCATACCATTTTAGTTCTTAGTCGTACTATAATTTTAATGGCATATTTGGTTTCCTCATGAAATTTCCCTTCAGAAAATATATACTTTTACTACCTCAGGGGGGTATACAAGCAAATATAAATGTGTAAAGTTAAAATCATGTCGTGAAAGCCAAAATCCGTGTGTAACGCGAAAGGAGGCGAGCTTAAAACACATGACCATAGAGAATTCAAACCTACTAAAAGAGAAGAGAATTTATAATCTTATATTCACTATACCGTAGTTGTTTTAGAATGCCTATCCCTAAACCGCACCTGCTATTTCATCACACTTTCAATAGGCCCTTATCTTGTTCAATATATAGTCCCCTATATTGCCCTTCTTTTTCCATTTCCTTTTCTTCTCTTATCTTTCCTTTTTTGTCTTCTTTCTCCCCCCTCTCTTTTTTTCTCTTTTCTTCTTCATACCCCGGGGTGCTGCAGCCACCGCAGCACCCCTGGATTCGCCGCTGATCAAGATAGCTAAAACCCTGCCCGGGGCAGATATAGGTAGTAGTGACCATCAACTTCTGATTGCTGATTTTCGAATCAAGATGAAGATGACCAAATGTGCTCCCAAACCATGCAGATTTGATTTGTAGCATCTTGATGACAAATACAGAGTGGAGACCTGAAATCTGTTTCAAGAACTGATGGTTAGAGACGAGGAAACAACTCCTGATGAACTCTGGCTGGACATCAAAACTCTATTCTCAGCGCAGTCACAAAACATGTTCCTAAAAAACATAAGAGAAAGACCACATCATGGCTGTCACATGAAACCATCAACTTAAAGGAAGCTGGTCTGCAGGGCAGTAACCTATACAGAAGACTTTCAAGAACTTGAGGATCACAGTTTCCACAAAAACAGCAGAGAGCTCTCTTAGATGTATAAAAAACATCACCTCAAAAACGACAACTAGATTGGCTATCATCAAGGATGAGCAAGTAAAGGTGCTATCGTCAAGGATGAGCAAGTAAAGGTGCTATCATCAAGGATGAGCAAGTAAAGGTGCTATCATCAAGGATGAACAAGGAAAGGTGCTATCATCAAGGATGAGCAAGTAAATGTGCTATCATCAAGGATGAGCAAGTAAAGGTGCTATCATCGAGGATGAGTAAGGAAAGGTGCTATCATCAAAGATGAGCAAGTAAAGGTGCTATCATCAAGGATGAGCAAGTAAAGGTGCTATCATCAAGGATGAGCAAAGAAAGGTGCCATCACCAAGGATGAGCAAGGAAAGGTGCTATCATCAAGGATGAGCAAGGAAGTAAAGGTGCTATCATCAAGGATGAGCAAGAAAATAAAGGTGCTATCATCAAGGATGAGCAAGAAAAGGTGCTATCATCAAGGATGAGCAAGGAAAGGTGCTATCATCAAGGATGAGCAAGGAAAGGTGCTATCATCAAGGATGAGCAAGGAAAGGTGCTATCATCAAGGATGAGCAAGGAAAGGTGCTATCATCAAGGATGAGCAAGGAAAGGTGCTATCATCGAGGATGAGCAAGGAAAGGTGCTATCATCAAGGATGAGCAAGGAAAGGTGCTATCATCAAGGATGAGCAAGGAAAGGTGCTATCATCAAGGATGAGCAAGTAAAGGTGCTATCATCAAGGATGAGCAAGGAAAGGTGCTATCATCAAGGATGAGCAAGGAACGGTGCTATCATCAAGGATGACCAAGTAAAGGTGCTATCATCAAGGATGAGCAAGGAAAGGTGCTATCATCAAGGATAAGCAAATAAAGGTGCTATCATCAAGGATGAGCAAGTAAAGGTGCTATCATCAAGGATGAGCAAGGAAGTAAAGGTGCTATCATCAAGGATGAGCAAGGAAGTAAAGGTGCTATCATCAAGGATGAGCAAGAAAAGGTGCTATCATCAAGGATGAGCAAGGAAAGGTGCTATCATCAAGGATGAGCAAAGAAAGGTGCTATCATCAAGGATGAGCAAGTAAAGGTGCTATCGTCAAGGATGAGCAAGTAAAGGTGCTATCATCAAGGATGAGCAAGTAAAGGTGCTATCATCAAGGATGAACAAGGAAAGGTGCTATCATCAAGGATGAGCAAGTAAATGTGCTATCATCAAGGATGAGCAAGTAAAGGTGCTATCATCAAGGATGAGTAAGGAAAGGTGCTATCATCAAAGATGAGCAAGTAAAGGTGCTATCATCAAGGATGAGCAAGTAAAGGTGCTATCATCAAGGATGAGCAAAGAAAGGTGCCATCACCAAGGATGAGTAAGGAAAGGTGCTATCATCAAGGATGAGCAAGGAAGTAAAGGTGCTATCATCAAGGATGAGCAAGGAAGTAAAGGTGCTATCATCAAGGATGAGCAAGAAAAGGTGCTATCATCAAGGATGAGCAAGGAAAGGTGCTATCATCAAGGATGAGCAAGGAAAGGTGCTATCATCAAGGATGAGCAAGGAAAGGTGCTATCATCAAGGATGAGCAAGGAAAGGTGCTATCATCAAGGATGAGCAAGGAAAGGTGCTATCATCAAGGATGAGCAAGGAAAGGTGCTATCATCAAGGATGAGCAAGGAAAGGTGCTATCATCAAGGATGAGCAAGGAACGGTGCTATCATCAAGGATGAGCAAGTAAAGGTGCTATCAAGGATGAGCAAGGAAAGGTGCTATCATCAAGGATAAGCAAATAAAGGTGCTATCATCAAGGATGAGCAAGTAAAGGTGCTATCATCAAGGATGAGCAAGGAAGTAAAGGTGCTATCATCAAGGATGAGCAAGGAAGTAAAGGTGCTATCATCAAGGATGAGCAAGGAAAGGTGCTATCATCAAGGATGAGCAAAGAAAGGTGCTATCATCAAGGATGAGCAAGTAAAGGTGCTATCATCAAGGATGAGCAAGGAAGTAAAGGTGCTATCATCAAGGATGAGCAAGAAAAGGTGCTATCATCAAGGATGAGCAAGGAAAGGTGCTATCATCAAGGATGAGCAAGTAAAGGTGCTATCATCAAGGATGAGTAAGGAAAGGTGCTATCATCAAGGATAAGCAAGGAAAGGTGCTATCATCAAGGATGAGCAAGGAAAAGTCTTAATAACTGAGAGTGACGAAATCAAGGAATCGTTGGAAAAACTACTGTGAAAATCTGTATGCGTTCCAAGAAGAGACAAATGGCTCACAGGAGTCTCCCCCGCCTCCACTAGGTGAAGATGAGCCTGCTATTCTTCTATCTGAGGTCGTCCAGGAGGAAGCCATAAAGAAGTTAAAAAGTCAAAAGGCACCTGGTCTAGATGATATTCCAAGTGAGCTTCTGAAGCAAGCTGATGATTCTGTAGCAGTTATTATGCAAAAGCTGTGCAATACTGTGTGGCTATATGTAATACATGTAAATGGACTTTTAACTCTAAAACCCTGCTGCGAAAAGTCCATTTATGTCCTGCTATATTCAGTAGAAAGCATGACTTCATATAGCTGTGCTATCTTCAGTAGAAGAATTCATATAGCTGTGTTATCTTTAGTAGATAGCATGACTTCATATAGATGTGCTATCCTCAGCAGATAGCATAACTTCATGTATTTGTGCTATCTTCAGTAGATAGCATGACTTTTTATAGCTATGCTATATTCAGTAGATAGCATGACTTCATATAGCTGTCCTAATCGTAACCATCATACTCACTAGCATCTATAGCCTCTGCATACCCCTGTTGATATCGTGACTCAATGGATAATCGTAACCACCATACTCACTAGCATCTATAGCCTCTGCCTACCCCTGTGGATATCGTGCTTCAATGGATAATCGTAACCACCATACTCACTAGCATCTATAGCCTCTGCCTACCCCTGTGGATATCGTGCCTCAATGGATAATCGTAACCACCATACTCACTATCATCTATAGCCTCTGCCTACCCCTGTGGATATCGTGCCTCACTGGATAATCGTAACCACCATACTCACTAGCTTCTATAGCCCCTGCATACCCCATGTGGATATCGTACTTCACTGGATAATCATAACCACCATACTCACTAGCATCTATAGCCTCTGCATACCCCATGTGGATATCGTGCTTCACTGGATAATCATAACCACCATACCCACTAGCTTCTATAGCCTCTGCCTACCCCTGTTGATATCGTGCCTCAATGGATAATCGTAACCACCATATTCACTAGCATCTATCCCCTGCCTACCCCTGTTGATATCGTGCCTCAATGGATAATCGTAACCACCATACTCACTACCATCTATAGCCTCTGCCTACCCCTGTTGATATCGTGCCTAAATGGATAATCATAACCACCATACTCACTACAGTGCAACAGAGCATAAAGTTTCAAAAGTGCATGTTATTGAAATTACGCTCTAATTCAAAAAGTAACATACACTACCGCCCTGAAGTGATGGCGCAGTGATCATATCCTAGAAAATCCATCTTCTATGAACATAGTATTGACTAATTTCACAAGTAACAATGTTGTATGTGTTCATTATATAGTTCTTCTTCATAAATTCATGTTTGTTGCATGTTACGATCACCACATTTCATCCCAAACTCAATAAATCGAGACAAGTCAAAATCTACACAGTAAAATCCCATAGACATTTGCCTCATTAATATTCATGAGCTCATTACCACTAAGTATTGCGCTATGGGAACATTCTCTCTCATCTACACCTTCTCTGAAAAATTGAGTTTTTTAATAATTAATTGTTATATTCATAATTGTAATTTCCTATATAATGATGCGCAGTCCTTATAAATCCCTAAAACATGGTAATTTTCTGAGGAGGTAATTTGAATTGTCAAGAAAAACCTGCCATTTAAAAGACAATTTCAATATTTTGGTTTACAAATCAGTGATCCAATACACGACAGAGAACCTCGCAGTTTGTCTGTATCTCGCACGAGGCAGCACAGGACCCATGGCAGGTTTTAAAATTACCGCGCCAATGATATGCATTCCATAATACAATGAATATGTAATGTACAATTTTGCGAAGGTCAGTCGATATCTTTTTCATCAGTTGCGCTCCTGTTATTGGAGCAACATAGCCCAACAGATAAAATAAACGGCATCTGAAAGCTGAGTGTTTTCCCTTTCTGTGCGTATAAACATATTACACCAAAATTTAGGACTTCATGGTCAACAAGTTGCGCAAACATGTGCACAATTTTTTTAGGGACACCCTGTAGTGGTTATGATTATCCAGTGAAGCAAGCTATCCACAGGGGTAGACAGAGGCTATGCTATTGAGTATGGTGGTTAAGATTATCCATTGAGGCACGATATCAACAGGGGTAGGCAGAGGCTATAGATACTAGTGAGTATGGTGGTTACTATTATCCATTGAGGCACGATATCAACAGGGGTAGGCAGAGGCTGTAGATGCTAGTGAGTATGGTTATCCAGTGAGGCATGATATCAGGGTATGCTAGTGAGTATGGTGGTTACGATTATCCAGTGAAGCACGATATCCACAGGGGTATGCAGGGGTTATAGATGCTAGTGAGTATGGTGGTTACGATTATCCATTGAGGCACGATATCAACAGGGGTATGCAGAGGCTGTAGATGCTAGTGTGTATGGTGGTTACGATTATCCACTGAGGCACGATATCAACAGGGGTAGGCAGAGGCTATAGATGCTAGTGAGTATGGTGGTTACGATTATCCAGTGAAGCACGATATCCACAGGGGTATGCAGGGTTATAGATGCTAGTGAGTATGGTGGTTACGATTATCCATTGAGGCACGATATCAACAGGGGTATGCAGAGGCTGTAGATGCTAGTGAGTATGGTGGTTACGATTATCCATTGAGGCACGATATCAACAGGGGTATGCAGAGGCTGTAGATGCTAGTGAGTATATTGGTTACGATTATCCATTGAGGCACGATATCAACAGGGGTAGGCAGAGGCGATAGATGCTAGTGAGTATGATGGTTACGATTATCCATTGAGGCACGATATCCACAGTGGTAGGCAGAGGCTATAGATGCTAGTGAGTATGGTGGTTACGATTATCCATTGAGGCACGATATCAACAGGGGTAGGCAGAGGCTATAGATGCTAGTGAGTATGGTGGTTACTATTATCCATTGAGGCACGATATCAACAGGGGTAGGCAGAGGCTGTAGATGCTAGTGAGTATGGTTATCCAGTGAGGCATGATATCAGGGTATGCTAGTGAGTATGGTGGTTACGATTATCCAGTGAAGCACGATATCCACAGGGGTATGCAGGGGTTATAGATGCTAGTGAGTATGGTGGTTACGATTATTCACTGAGGCACGATATCAACAGGGGTAGGCAGAGGCTATAGATGCTAGTGAGTATGGTGGTTACGATTATCCAGTGAAGCAAGATATCCACAGGGGTATGCAGGGGTTATAGATGCTAGTGAGTATGGTGGTTACGATTATCCATTGAGGCACGATATCAACAGGGTATGCAGAGGCTGTAGATGCTAGTGAGTATGGTGGTTACGATTATCCATTGAGGCACGATATCAACAGGGGTATGCAGAGGCTGTAGATGCTAGTGAGTATGATGGTTACGATTATCCATTGAGGCACGATATCAACAGGGGTAGGCAGAGGCTATAGATGCTAGTGAGTATGGTGGTTATGATTATCCATTGAGGCACGATATCCACAGGGGTATGCAGAGGCTGTAGATGCTAGTGAGTATGGTGGTTACGATTATCCAGTGAGGCACGATATCCACAGGGGTAGGCAGAAGCTATAGATGCTAGTGAGTATGATGGTTACGATTATCCATTGAGGCACGATATCCACAGTGGTAGGCAGAGGCTATAGATGCTAGTGGGTATGATATGGTTACGATTATCCATTGAGGCACGATATCAACAGGGGTATGCAGAGGCTATAGATGCTAGTGAGTATGGTGGTTACGATTATCCATTGAGGCACGATATCCACAGGGGTAGGCAGAGGCTATAGATGCTAGTGAGTATGGTGGTTATGATTATCCATTTAGGCACGATATCCACAGTGGTAGGCAGGTGCTATAGATGATAGTGAGTATGATGGTTACGATTATCCATTGAGGCACGATATCCACAGGGGTAGGCAGAGGCTATAGATGCTAGTGAGTATGGTGGTTACGATTATCCATTGAGGCACGATATCCACAGTGGTAGGCAGAGGCTATAGATGCTAGTGGGTATGGTGGTTACGATTATCCATTGAGGCACGATATCAACAGGGGTAGGTAGGCAGAGGCTATAGACTGATGCTAGTGAGTATGGTGGTTACGATTATCCATTGAGGCACGATATCCACAGGGGTAGGCAGAGGCTATAGATGCTAGTGAGTATGGTGGTTACGATTATCCATTGAGGCACGATATCCACAGTGGTAGGCAGAGGCTATAGATGCTAGTGAGTATGATGGTTACGATTATCCATTGAGGCACGATATCAACAGGGTAGGCAGAGGCTATAGATGCTAGTGAGTATGGTGGTTACGATTATCAGCAGCCCTCGAATTAACCGACGGCACCGACGGCACATGCCGTCGGTGCCCCTCCCGTCTGCCGTACTGCCCTCAAAATATGTCCTTCACCGACGGCAACCCTTGCCGGCCCTCTGAAAGAAATGCCGTCGGTGCCCCTTTGCGATGAATGTCGAAAATAAAATGGTAAACAAATATTTCCGATTGTCCGATAATCAACATGTCAAGAAAATTATCCCTCTAAAATGCTCGCGGAACAATTAATACAAACATCATTTAACGTAAATCCACTTGTCTACAACCGTGATCAGCGATCAAAATGGTAGAGGCAATGTGCCTGGTTGCGCTCTGTGTGTTAATAAAACACCGCACGGTTTGAGCATGTATTGTGCATGTACTGTCGTACGGAAGCGTACGACAGTACATGCAAATTATTCATCAAGTGATCGTTAAATAATCAAAATAAAACCACGACCCACGTGGAAATAAAATAAATCGCAGCTGTCAGTGGCCGCTAATGCTTGAGTTTCAAGGTGAAATACGTTCTTTCAAAGATATTTTAAACACCATTCACGCAATATTTGATAGTTTTATCGTGATGTTAGATGAAAAGTGTCGATTGTAACAGCAAAATAAGCTATTTAATGCTTGTTTTCCCGAATATAAATGAGCCTTGTCGATCATCTTCTTTGGTGTTTTATTAACATTCGGCGTATGGCCATGATTGAAAAGTGATCGCATCGAGTACTTTTTTCGATGGAATCTGTTGATTTTTGAAAAGTGTTGCCTTTGTTAAAATGTTGTTTATTTTAATACGAAATACACGAAAGGATACACTTAAAATAAAAATGTTTAATGTAATTTCCGGTCACATCTACCAATTTTTGTACACGGGCTCTGTATGAAATATTTTATTTTTCCTAAAACGGCATACATTTTTTCTGTCGGCCCCTTTTTTTAGGGACGGGCGGGTTTCCGGAAATAATTTTTTGTTGTTGTTAGGCCTTATCATCAACCATGTATTATTTGCGAGTCATTCCTTACGTTTTAGAAATTGCTGTAGTGCCCTTTGCAATTTTCAACAGTTGCTGTGGTGCCCTTTTGAAATATTACAAATGGCTGTGCTGCCCTGCCTTTTCAACAAAAATCCACAGCTATTATCAAAGTGCCCTAAGAAAGTTGCTTGCCCCTTCAAATCCTTAATTCGAGGGCTGCTTTTGAGGCGTCCACAAAATTTAGAGTGTACCCATCGATGCCCAAAGTTCAATCCATTTCCTTCACTGGGTTAGCTAGCAAAGACACGTCATCTGCAAACCTGAGGTCTGTTAGTCGCTCTCCATCGATGAGTATCTCTCTTTCTTTCATGTCTATCTTCTTGAACATCTCTTCCATTGCAGCACTGAAAATCTTTGGAGAGATTGTATCGCCTTGTCTCACACCTCTGCTGATTTTGATGAATTTTGAGATGTCCTCGTCGAGTATGCGTTCATATGGATTCTCGCTGTAGCGTTAGTGTATTTATCCTCTAAAATTGGAACATATCCTTCATTTATTCCTATTTTCCTTAATGCTAGGAAGAGGTCGCTATGCTCAACTGAGTCAAACGCCTTTTCATAGTCGATAAATCATATGCAGAGCTTCATTTGATACTCATTGGATTTTTCAATTAGCTGGCTCAAAGCCTGAAGATGGTCAGTGGTTGAGAAGCCTTGCCTAAATCCTGCTTGTTCCCTTGGTTGGTTTTCATCAAGCACTCTCTTAATTCTGGTTTGAAGGATTCTTGTAAATATTTTGTATGTGTGGGAGAGCAGACTTATTGGCCTGTATTTTTTGGTGTCCTCTTTGTCTCCCTTCTTGTGTAGAAGTATGATTTTTGCTTCCTTCCATTCCTTGGGGATTTCCCTCTCAGTAAGTATCTGATTGTATAGACTTGCCAGCTGGGTGTATATTTGCTCACCTCCGATCTTGATGATATCACTGGTTATCTCGTCTAAGCCTGGTGCTTTGTTTGTTTTCATCTGCTTTACTGCAAGCTCAATTTCTTCAACTGTGATGGTAGGTATGTCCGTTTGGTCGGGTGACAAGAAGTCTTCTTTATCTTGATAAGACCTGGAGCTGTACAGTTCCTGGTAGAACTCTGCGCAGATGTTGAGCACTTCTCCCCTATTTGTTGTTGATGTTCCATCTTTCTTTTTCATTTGTCTTATTCTGGTTTTCTTGCTATTTAGTTTTAGTATCTGTTTTGGTCCTCTACCTCTTTCTAAGATGGATTCAATTTGTTCTCTTTTCTTCCTTCTGCTCCTCTCGCTGCCTTCTTTTCTTCCTTACCAATTTGTGTCCTGGTAGTCTTTGTTTTGTTGAGTTGTCTTGTTGGCGGTTGTCTTGAGTTTCATCCTTTTGGTATCAAGCTCATCGATTCCCTTGTCTTCTTCTGATTTCTGTTTGGCTTGGTTTTCTTTTGGTGCTATTTTTTCAGCAACCTCCTTTACTGTGTCGGAGACGAGTGAATACTTCGTATCCACATTAGAGTCTTCAATGCTTAATGATGCGAATCTGTTTTTCAGCTCTATTTGAAATTCTTGTTTTCTTTCTGCCCGTTTCACCGCATTCAGCTTGCTCTTTCTCTTATTGTTGATGAATTTCAGCCTTGAATGATTAGTCTAGGTCAATTGTCAGATTTGGCCATATTGGTGGTGTCTGCTGGGCCCTTTGCAGCAGATAATTTGTCTGGCAGGGGCCATTCTATACTATGTATGATGTCCTGGTTCATTTAAAAGTGATTTGAGGTGGTACCTCCAATCATTATTCTAGTGCAATTTTGGGGGCCCTGCCCTTGCAGCAGATAATTTGTCTGGCAGGGCCATTCCATAACATGTGTATTGTACCTGTTAATTTTAAAAAGGTTTGAGATGGTACCTCGTTCCATTGATCAAGCACATTTTCAGCCCCTTTCTTGGGTCCCTAGGGGGCCACACGCACCAGGATTGGGGCCCGGCAGACATCTATATCTGCATAAAGTAGGTTACACCATAAATCCTGTGGACAGATGTTGGAACCTTGTTCCATTGATCAAACAGGTGGTAGCTGCTGTACTACATGTCCGTTATTGTTGATTTATTGACATTGGTAAGACTAATGCCTTTCTCCCTGCTCGTTGTCTTGTTTGCCTTTTCTGTGTTCGCTCAATCTTGTACCAAATTATCTCCCGGTTTCACCGATGTAGCTTTTTTCACAATTTTTGAAAGGAATGTTGTATATCACATCCGAAATATTCTGGGAATCGCGTTAATTAATATCCTTAAGGTGTTTGTTGCACGTAAGAACCTATTGACATTTTTTGCTAAGATTGCGTATAAATGAAGTTCCATCGATGTGCAACTCATTTCTAAAATAAAAAATAGGGGTCACCGACTTCGTTTTTCCACGAGAATGATTTTAAAAAACCCTTTTTTCGAGCAAATAACACTGAGGTCTATGGGAAATATGGATTTGTTTACACGTTTTGCTTCATAGCAAAAAAACTAGATTGAAATGTTATGCCGGATTTTTAAAAAAAAGATGCGCAAGTATATGGCCTTTTTATTTCTTAAATAAAAAATGGGGGTCACCGACTTAATTTTCCACAATTTAACGAAAAGTATCCTTTTTTTAGTGTTCAAAAAAGTGCTGCCGTGGAATACCGCGTCACGGTCATGTTCATCTGGCACCGTTTATAAGCTCCTGTGTAAAATGGATGTGTATGATTGATTGTGTTATAAGGGAGTGTTCAAAAATGTGGTGGGGAGGGGGCAACTTGCATTTGATCAGTGTCTTACCCTCCACCCCCTTTACAAACCGGAAAACTCCCCCTCCCATTAGTGCAAGACTTTTATGCCCCCCCCCCCCCCCCCCCTATCGGTTCAGATTTGTATCATAGGCGAAAATCCCGGGGTGAAGATGGGTGGGTGAATCGTTGGATCATTAGGAACAAAGCCACTCGCAAATACTATTCATCAAGTGAACTTGATTGTTTACATTTAGCCCAAGATCACAACGTCGCGTATCCAGGGAGAGCATCAGGCCATGCCCCTCCCCCCCCCCCCAACCAAAGAGTAAAAAAGAACAGAAAAAGGAGGACGAGGAGTAAAGTGTTTGGTAAATTTTCCCCACATTCCAATTCTAACTGAACATTAGATCATGATTGTTTGCTCAAATCCAAATTACCGCTTCAAAGATTTGTTTTATTATCTTCTTTTCTTTCTGTACGCCCTACCGGTGACGTCGGGAGAAACAATATTTAGGGTGAGATGCTTTATAATGTTTCAACCTGTAACTGTATAAAAAATGTGCGCGATAAATGTTCAGGTTATTTTAACTAAAATGGTCCAGAAAAACGTTCCTGAAGCCATATTGTTCAGCTTGAAAATAATGAAACATTGAAACTATTTCGCAAGTGCTCGGAAATTGGCAATTTTAAATGTTAACACTAAAAGCCATGATGTTTGTTTGTTTAAACGGTTGGCTGTTTAAGGGCGGTCTAGCCCGGCTCTCCCCTAGTGCACAAACTGGCGGGTGGTTAACATGCACCTTTTGCAGTAATTCACCACATTTTAGCCTATAATTTCTAAATTGAACATTTCTGGCCCTAAGATTTTACAGACATAGGCTAATGATAAAAATATGGGGATTTATTTGATATCAAAAAATCTTGATGTGAAAAAAAAAATCATAGCCAAAAAAATAATCATAGCCAAAAAAGTGATTAGAACAGAGCAGTATAAGCGTATCTCGGGGGCGGATTTGACCGGGAAGGACAGCTCAAACTACCGGGCTAAAAAGATGTGAAGAAATGGAAAGAAAGGGAACGGAGGAGGCGAAAAAGGGGGAAGAAAGGGAAAAGGGGCCCATGAAATTCCAATTTATTTGGTTTTCAAAATTGGATGTATTATGAAAGATTGAAAGGGCTTCATAGCAGTATAAATAGACAAATGGAATTTCGGCGCATGATTTAATGATATAAAATAATAATAATGCGGCCTAATAATAACCTTAGTTAATAAAAATGAATGACCCTGGGATTTTCAAATGTCTCTAAATTACTAGGTTTATGCAAGTTTATATATAGTAAGGTGTCATACCACATTGATTAGTTATACCTGTTTACTCCGCAAAGTGTGACAATAAAGGCCTACTTTGCAAAACAAGACTAACCCGTGGTTTTTCCATATCATTTTTCTCTGTAATTGCCAGCCGAAGCCCTTCACGCTCTCTTCTCGAGAAGTATAATTGCAGGTTCTGATAGGTCGGCAATAGGCTATATGCAACATAATTTGCTGAGAGGAGGGTACTGCATTATCCTGTGCTGTTTGTGCAATCGTCCCGACAATCGTCTCCTAATAGTATTGACTCCCTGACGACAGAATAGTCCGCTAAAACGGATAATTTTCAATGAGTTTTCGGCCGGTATCCTTCATTTTGAAGATTCCGCACGAATGTTTTAAGGTTATACGCGAGCAATCTTGCGCGTGGTCAATTTGAAATATGCGCGCGTCTCACAGTTCACGCAAACGTGAATTTAATGCACGCGTAGTGAAAAGAATGTCGCTTTCAAGATTTCGACAACATTTCAGCTGAAAGACAGCGCGTATTGAGGCACGTGCACCAAACCCCTTAAGATGTACCAACTGGTTGCAAATTTTGTGCAGTGTGGTTTCATGACCGTAGAGATTCAGTAATTTTCATAGTTTCAAAAGCAATGTGAGTCGTCAAGATCATCACAATCAAAAGTGTTGACAAAGGATACATATATTCGAAACGTACATGTGAGTACCTTTACACTGGATCAGTCAAAAGAACATTCCATATCAGATTATAATCAACGATCCTTATGAACCTATAATAGTAAAGGTTCTTTTTTAAATTATATATTTAATTCTTTACAAAATACTTGCATTAAATAACAGTTTGCCATGTAATAATTCTCAATGTTATATTGTAGAAAGGTCTGATTGTAAAAATACTATAATAATACAAAGACCACAACATTTCAAATAGTGTAAAACACCTAAATTTGACCAAATTCAAAATGTGTCTGTAAATTTCCAGAAATTTCACAAAATTAATGCAAATCCTTCAAGAATGACATCTGCATGCCTTGAGTTGAAACATAATTTTGAGTATAATACTATGAGTTTAAAATAAAGCTACTTGCCACTTCGGCAGGTACTTTTCCATTTACCCGATGCGAAATCTACCCGCAATACTGTCAGCAAAAAAAAAGGTTCTAAAGGGTTCTAAAACTGTCCTCGATATGCACCCTCTAAGGCAGGCTTTCTCAACTGGTGGCGCGCGCACCAATTGTGGCGCATCAATGCATCCTAAGTGGCGCAAGAGTGATTAAAAAAACTTACCCCTCTACCATGCACCGACCCCTGTTTTCCTATGAAAAATAAAAAATATGACCAACGAAAGGCGATTTAAGTCAGTTAAAACCCCGAAAACCCAGGAGCTTCAGTCGGCGCTGCCCCCTGGACTATCGCCGGGGCTTCGCCCCTGGATCCCAAGTGGAGCTTCAACAAGTTGGTTACTAAAATGTGGAGCATCAGTAAATCTAGTTGAGAAAGCCTGCTCTAAGGCCACAGAAAAACAAACCTTTTTTTTTTTGGGGGGGGGGGGGGGGCGGGGGGAATTGAAAAAAATATTGGAATTTTGACAAATTTGAATTTGTTTGAAAAAATAATCACACACAAATTCACAGAAATTTTGAAGAAAAGAACCCTGACTAAAACGACCCTACCTGAGAGGTTCGTTTTCCCGTAGAACAGGGTGGTTTTTTAACCCCCTGGGGTCTACCTGTCTATCTTACAGTGGTTCTGATTGGTTTATTACAAGATGTACTCATATGAATAGCCAATTCAAATGCAGCTTGTAAAATGTTTCACTCCCATCTTTATCAGGGATACAATTATTCTAACAATGTCTCTCATTGGTTCAATAAAAGATGTATCCATCTTTTTAACCAACCGGCCGGTAGTTCTCAGGGGGTTAATGGTTCTCCATCTACCAACAATTGTTATTGTAAAGAACCATGTTCAGTTCTTATAAGAACCTTTTACTCCCATCTTTATCAGGGATACAATTATTCTAACAATGTCTCTCATTGGTTCAATAAAAGATGTATCCATCTTTTTAACCAACCGGCCGGTAGTTCTCAGGGGGTTAATGGTTCTCCATCTACCAACAATTGTTATTGTAAAGAACCATGTTCAGTTCTTATAAGAACCTTTTGGGGTTCTTCAATTTTTAAGAACCATTTGTTGCGGGTTCTATGCTTGAGGGTCCATATACAGGACCAAAAATGAAACCATTTTTTTTGGAGAAATTCTGGACTACATATTTGAAACTAAGTCTACTAATTCTGTGCTGCCATGTTGTAGAATGCTCTTGTTGTGTAGTTCTCCATATAGGTCAAGTTTCATTATTTTCAGCATTTCTCTGTCAATTCCATTTTTACCTGCGATGAGAAAGATATTGAATCAAAGTTTTTAAAGACGCCACCATAATGCATTTGCGATTTTGAGAAAGGCCCAATTCTGGTCTCCACTAATTTGTCTCGGCTCCCATAGACATGCACACAATCATGCTTCATAGCGCGTTCATAGTTAGAGCTCTTTATATTTAGGTTCTAGTTTACATCAATGAATAAATTAGTTATCAATGTTCCTTTTTCTTATTTCTAAAACTTAGAGCTCGACAAATGCATAGTGTGAAAAAAAGCTTTAGTTGGCTGGCGTCTGTGCAATGCATTGTGGGAATACCTTAAAATCTTCTTTGATATTAAATTAAACAAATCATGGCGATTCCAAAAAGGGTGACATAATCTAATCAACATATTTTGAAACATTTTGTGAAGTTTTGGAACGGTTGTCTGCAGTCGCCTGCCACATGAAAAGTTTGTCCTTGCTTTTCAAAAAAAAAGGGGGGTAACATTTATGAAAAATCCTTGCTAAGGGGACTTTGAAAAAATGCAGAATGATCATGGTTACCAACTTTTGTGTTAAGTGGGGTGGTGGGGGGGGGGGGGGGGGGTCTTATACCGGGGTTTACAAATGTATCACATACCTAAACTTTGGGTTGCCAAATCACAAGCAGACTGTACCAAGTCTCGGGATGGAACTACATTGTCAAGGAGTTTGTGCTGTAACGCCTCTGCTGGAGTAAATCTTGTTCCCCATAGAACCATGTCTCGTGTTACTTGCGGATTGGGAGATTTTAACCTGAAATGATTGATACATCAGTAAGCTATGGTAATATCCCTCTTTTTGTCTCAAAAGTAATTTAATTGTCTATTTAACCATAACACACTACAAATCCCTTTGCTGCCAGCTAGCAAATGGTACTGGGTGCTCGCCCGGTCTATCTCGTGCCACGATCTGACAAAAAACCTGAAGGTTTTGAGCTGACCTGTTAGCTCAGTCGGTAAGATGTCTGATATGCATGCACCCGGCCCGGGTTCGATCCCCGGCGCACGCAGTGACCGATTTTCAACAACAAAATTGACTAGTTTTTCTCCCCTGATAGTTTCATTCCCAAAACATGCCCAGGGAGTTCTGATTAATGGATACATGATACATGAGTAGACAGAGAACAATCATGGCGTTTTGAAGTTTGGGCTTTTCACATCAAATTCAGTTGATTTTTGTGTTCTTAAATATGTGCATGTGAAAATACTTCCTTAATTTTGACACACCCAGTGACCAGTGAGTAAAATGACTCATTTCTGGTGTTTTTTTTGGCAATTTAGGTTGAGAAGCCCCCTCCCATTTGAAATCCATACACCCTATGGAAGACATCCACGCAGGGAGTGTAGATCTCAAATGGAGTCACCCATGCAGGTAACCCCATTTGAAGTTCACACTCCCTGTGGGGAATATTATGGTTGTCTTCTATAGGGGGTGTATGGATTTCAAATGGAATAGCCCATTCTGCTCATGCATTCAATGATATTTCTATGGAAACTAGCTCACTCTATTATTTCGCGAAATATAATTAGCTGATATAAACATTTGATAAAGAAACCCAATGTGGCCACCAGTGCTGGAGGACTCGAGTCCAGTTTTTCATGGACTGGACTCGGGTCGCGGATGGATTCAGACTTGGACTTGAAGGACTCAAACTCGGCCATTGGGACTCGATGACTCATCCCGAGACCGGGCTCAAGTCCACTAACATTTTGCCTTTTTCTGCTACTTTATAACATAGGGGTTTTATTTACTTGCAAAATCAATGTTTGGACATGACAACCTTTAAAATGTGGTTATAAAATATGATATGTATAAGCTAAAAGATACAGAATGAAGAACGATGTCTTATTGAAAGCCTGGACTTAACGTACCTAAAACAGAACCAGTGGCGTAGCTCGGGGGGGTGGGGGGGGGGGGGGGGGGGCAGTTGCAAAAAATGACAAAAATGGACCATTTTCGCCTGCTTTTTAAAAATAAATGCCATTTGTTTTGGAAAAACTGCTTAAAACCCTGAGGATTGGCCAATATTTGTGGTCTACAGTGTTTTTTTGACTGCAAAATTTTGTGTCCGTGCCAAATTTTTTGACCGTGCAAATTTTTTTGACTTCATCCCCCCCCCCCCACACTTACGTGAAATTCACGAGGTGACTGACTTGGAAAAATTTTGGGGCAACCTTTTACGACAATTTTAGAAATCTGCC
>CM069458.1:60070097-60358888 GCA_035610835.1 Ophiura sarsii | reverse complement strand
CTCTATTGTGTTTCATTTTTACCTGTTACTTCCTGCCCATTGTCTCCCTGTCTATATATAAGTTGTGTTTGTTGTATTCTGTCATATTGCCTTCGATAAAGATTCTGTTAGGATCGAAACGTCAGGCCCTCTTATAATTATTATATTTACTTTCACAGGCTATTTTTGTGGATAAGCAGTTTGCATTCAGCTTTTCATTATATATATTTTTTTTTCAGATTTTTTTAAAAACAGTTTAAATGGCATTGAATATTAAATAAAGTGTTTAAAACATATATGTGCGACTCTTAGAATGATTTCAACTTCTTGTTGGCTGAACTTTGCGCTTCCGCTGGTAAAAGAAGATAAAAAATAACAAATAAATAAAATTAAAAAATCCGCCCGCCCGCCCGCCCGCCCCTCCTCTCTAAAAGTTGTGGAGGACAACATAACAAAAAAAATTGTTGGCCTAACCATGATGAAATATTAAGTGTTTATTTTATTTTCTGCAGATTGATGTGCATTTTCATCATCACATTGCAAACCCTATGATCAATGACTGTTTACTTCAAGAAAATAATAAAAATATTGTTTGTTTGGAAAAACAGGCTGATAAGGTTCAGCAGATTCTTGTTCTCTTTATCATAATAACCATGACGATATACATGTATTAAGTATATATTTTCTGCAGATTGATGTGCACATTCATCATCACATTGCAAACAACAAAATAAATGACTGTTTACTTCGAGGACATAATAAAATATTGTTTGTTTGGTATAACAGGCCGAAATGGTTCAGCAGGTTTTTTAACCATGATCTGATATTATTTGAGTGTTTATTTTCTGCAGATTGATGTGCATTTTCATCATCCATTGCAAACAACATGATCAATGACTGTTTACTTCTAGGACTTAATAACAATATTGTTTGTTTGGTATAACAGGCTAAAATGGTTCAGCAGGTTTTTCTCTCTCAACCTGCACATATAAACCATGATGGTGTGCAGTATCGGGGGGGTTTTTTTTGAGGGGGGGAACAGGGGGCCAGAAAAAATCTGGGGTGCAAGAAAAAAAATGTGGGGGGAAAACATGCGCAAAGCACACACATGTTGGCTTATATTGTAGACATTGCCTGAAATTAGCTTAAATTGTTCTGAATAGGACATTTCAGACCAATTTTAAGCTAATTTTAAGTAATTTTGACATTAAAACTCAACATTTTGTATTGAATTGGGACCAAATGAACTGGGGCTTGAGCTGACTGGGGGTATTTGTTTCAATGGCCTATCCATTTGAAATAAAAATGCCCCTTATGGAAAATTTTGAAGAATTTTTTTAAAACAAAAATTGCTTCTTAAATAAACCAAACTTAGAAAAATTTTGAAGAAAAATATAAATTACAAAAAATGCTTCTTAAATAAACCAAACTTCGAAGATTTTTTGTTAAAAATTGCTTCTTAAAATAAACCAAACTTAGAAAAATGTTGAAGAAATTGTTTTAAAAAAAAAATTGCTTCTTACGAGGGGCATTCAATAAATACCTGCAACCATTGAAAATCTCTGAACCGTGACACGTGTCAGTAAAATAAACTAAAAGATAAACTGTAAGTCTTACTCTTTTCTCACAGAAAATTTCGAACACGTAGGTCATTTTTATCATTACATTTCAGCACTATCAATGCCTTGATCTCAGGGCACTGGTTAGGGAATTAAATATTACAATGGCGGGAAATTTGAAAGACAAGTTTATGGTATGCATTAAGATACATGCGTTAACGGTGTTAATATTGGCGCTTGATTTATAATGCTGATTCTTGTCAATTTTCAGTGCCCAGAGACCATGATGTTTATAGTTCTGAAATTACATGATAAAAATGACCCACATGTTTGAGATTTTCCATGAGAAAGGGGTAAGATTTACAGTTTAAGTATCATAAGTTTATTTTATTGACACGTGTCACGGTTCAGAGGTTTTCAATGGTTGCAGGTATTTATTGAATGCCCCTCGTATATAAACCAAACTTGGAAATATTTAAAATTAAAAAAAAATTAAAAAATTGCTTCTTAAAGTCATGTCTTCCATAGGGGGTGTATGGAATTCAAATGGAATTGCACACTTATCTTATCCACAATGAACCCGCAACCGCTAACAACTTCTTGAGAAGCAGGGCATGTTACACCAAACATTGTTTTCTTCGTTTTAGTTCTGCTGACGAACTCACGCTCGATCAGTATTATATATATGAAGAAACCAAATACGTGTACGTCTAGTCAGTGGTTATGCACACTACATAGGTTATAGCGAGTAATTGGTTTTGTGTCGTGACTATATCGATTAACATAAGCGCTAAAAACGGCTACATACTGCAATGATTTCTCTATTGGTACACTCTGTATTTATTTTAAAACAATTTTGTGTTCATTTCTAAACATCTGAACACATTATGATCTAAACTTCAAAGTGTTTAAATTCTAAACATTTAACAATCGAAATACCTGTCCGTGATTTCTAAACTCTGTTTTTATACAGTTAAGAGGGTCCTGTGATAGAGGGGGGGGGGGGGGGGGGGGGAGGGGCATGCCCAATAAATGTTGGCTAATATTTATGATTTGCCATTTCATGTGGGGTGCTTAGGGGTGAGCCTTCTACAGGAGAGAATACCCCCTGCCCCCCCCCCCCAAAAAAAACACCCCACATAACTGGTTATGCCCCTCCATTGGAGCTCAAAATCTGGGTTTCCCTTTGTGATGGGGCTCACTTCCATAATGTTTGTTGGTTTACTGCTCTTAAATGTGACATAATATTGATTCAAGTTATAAGGCAAAAAAGTGATAAATTCTTATGTTTTTCGTTGTTAAGGAAAATCTCTGGAAGCAGATGCCCGATTGTGATGAGGTTTGGATCAAAGTGTAGCGTTTTAATGGACAACAATTAACTTATGATGAAAAATCGAAATTGAAAATTGCCGACAGGTGACTCATTTCCCTTGCAAATACAGACCTGTGTCAATCAAAAGTTAATGAAGATGTATACTTATTATAGACCACGTCCTCAGGTTCACGAGGGATGTGGATTCGCGAAATTAAATACCCGCGAAACTGACAATTTTGCATTGAAAGTAACAGTAAAATGTTCAGATTCGCGAAACTAAATGCCCGCTATTAATAAAGCAAGTAATTTTAAATTTGCGAAAATAAAGTATCCAAGAAATTATAGTGTTTTACAGTACTACATGAGTTTGTGGAGCGAGATGCTGTTGATGAGATGGAAAGTATGGCAAAAAAAAAGTAATGTTGTCCTCCACAGCTTTCAGAGAGGAGGGGCGGGCGGGCGGATTTTTTTTTATTTTTAATTTTCTTATACAGCGGAAGCTCAAAGTTCAGCCAACAAGAATTTGTAATCACTCTAAGAGTCGCACATGTTATAAACACTTAATTTTATATTCAATGCCATTTAAACTGTTAGGAAAAAAAATCTGAAAAAAATCTGAAAAAAGCGGCCCTAAATCTGACGAGCGGGCAGTCGAGGAAAATATAACAATTTTTTTTGTTTGCCTAACAATGACGTCACAGTATTGGGTATTGCTAACCCATCAGCACTTTTGGGCACAAACCACTGAACGTGCGAATTTCAAAATAATCGAATGTTGAGGATATGCCATTTAAATTTGTTTTATTGGCTATTATAGTTCTGTTTTTAATAAAAAATTAGTCAACATGCAAATTCATTAATTATTTTCCTACCATAATGATAATGTTGAATTTTATGAATAGTACCGTTCTCCTTTATTTTTTTGATGAACTTTTTATAACTTTATCCATAAATACTGGAGAGCAACCATATTTATTCTTTATCTGTATCATAGCAACATGTATGATAAAATAATTTCCAACATAATTACACTAAACTGAGAAATGACGCACCAAAAGAGCAGCTGTTTCTGTTATGTTGACCCCTTCTAGAGTTCTTCACACCAGACAAGCTTTAAAAAAAACTTGTTTTATGGGCACAACCCACCTATTCACCCATAATTTCCATATCTGAGGGGTTTGTGTTGATATTTTGTTTAAGGGAACTCAAGGAATTAATTTTTGAGAAATCACACCAAAAAAAATCACTTTTTTGACCCCAAAAAGTTCAAAGCTAACAAAAATAATTTTGAATAACAAATTCCCAAAATTCCCAAATTGCTAGATTTATGATGTAAAGACAGTGACTTAGGGGTGTTTTTTTTTAAAAACCTAATCTAATATTTTTTGAAATTTTGACCAAAAAGCGCCAAAAAAGTGATTTTTTTCATTTTTGTTCACTACTTTGTAAATATTTCAAAAATAGTAGATTATAGGTTTTTTAAAAAAAGTTACTAAGTTACTGTCTTTACATCATAATCTAGCAATTTGGGAATTTTTTACTCAACATTTTTTTTTGTTAGCTTTGTTAACTTTTTGGGGTCAAAAAAAGTGGTTTTTTTCTCCAAAAAAATCAACATATTTAGTCATAATTGACGCAAAATTTGGATTCTCTGACCTATTTCCTTTCCAAATGTGTATACTTTTATATACATTTGAGTCATAGTTCAATAATTACAGCACTCACAAAATTCAAAAAGTGACCTCCTTGAGTCCCCCCTTAAATGTTGAAATATGTTTTAATATTTTGTGTATAATTAGAAAATGTTTGAAAAATTTCTTCAACACATTTTAAACGCTTTTGAATGATGAATTTTGGAATGTTTCAAAACATCAATGTAATTCTTACATATAAGGACAATTTTCTTTAAAACATTTTTTTTAAATGCTCGATAGACGATCCTACTACGCCGATAGAACAAGGTGTTTTTTTATGTTGCCCAATCCGTCACCTGAATATGGCTGCTAAAGGAATGCATAAAGTAATGTAAAAGTGGTAATTTTGGCGCTACATTTATTTTCGCGCTTTTCGCGCTAAGATCAGCAAGGGTGAAAATACAAACTCATGAATATATTCCTTTTGTATGTTGGTCTATGTAAGGAAGCACAAAATCTTGAAAATAAAAACAAGCAAACTTGTTCAAAAATGTGCAAAGCGCGAAAATTAACCCTCGCAAAAATTTCCACTTTTAAAGTATGTCGATTCTGTGCGGCAGGTGCATCTAGCAGACTTGAAGAAGAACTGTTTGAATATGTCTCTCCATATTTTCGTTATAACACGAAGGCAAAGGTACGCCGATGTCGTCCTATTTATAACTATTTTAACAGCGCTGGATCAGGGATACTATTAATTTAGGGATAGGACACTCATATACTGCGCATTCGTAAATAACAGGTTGCGTTTTCTGATCATTGACGTCGAAAGCGCCACTTTGTGAGAACACAAAGAATATAAGGTCTTGGCAACAAAAATATGCAAGGAATTTATGTAGACTTGCATCAAGTCCATCAGGTGTGGTGTAAAGTGAGAACATTAATTAAAAATGTATAAAACACACAATGAAATGTGAATTGTCATACTTTAGGCTTGTAAAAAATGTCCAGCACATAAGCTTTATCATGATTTTCAAATTATGTCTATACCAGGCATTCTCAACTGGTGGCGCGCACGCTACTTGTGGCGCATCAAGGCATCCTAAAATTGCGGGAGAGTGGTTAAAATTTGTTTAAAAAAACAATTATATCATGATATAGCCAGATTTCATAGGCCTATGACGGTCAGATGTATGAATACAGCAATTTTTCTTTTCTCGCGCTAAGCACGCATGTGCCCTCAAAAGAGTAATATTAGTTATTATGCTGTCTACATATATGTTAAAATATTTTGAAATGTTATTAAAGCAATTTTGCCATTGTAAAATTCTAAAAAAATATGACCAAGTGGAGCTTCAACAAGTTGGTTACTAAAATGTGGCGCATCAGTAAATCTAGTTGAGAAAAAGCCTGGTCTATACCTAAGCAGAAGACAAACAACGCCCACAGCAACATCAAGATATGATAACACACAAGTTAAAGTTTCTGCATGCCATAAAGTAGCTTCCGATCGGCAATTTGAGTTTCACCACCCTGGCCTGGATCTTATAGCTTTTTTGGTACCAACCAGTTGGGCAGCTCCACAATTTACCTGCCCAGGTTTTTTTTCCTGATTAAAAAGTAAAAACAGAGGTTACAAAATGGAGTATTCCCACTTGTATTTTATTATACTTGGGGATTTCCCATTTTTATTAACTTCAAACAAATAATATAAATGTGTCTTGCAGTATTGTAGAATCATTTTTTAACAATCCAACTATACAAGTAAAGAGGGCTGGAGGAAGAATCTCCTTGTATTGAAAGTTACCTCCAACGGGTACTTCACCACTTTTACCCGCCCAATGCCAAATATATAGGCTTGCACGACAAGAATTTTTTTCCTGTTCGACCAGTCGCCACCAAATGGTCGCGACTCGTGACTAGTCGTCGTCCGACGACCATTGGGGGTTAAATTCTGACGAAAAAAATTGATGCACAATTAGACAATTATGGCACAAGGAAGTATGGCACAAACTAAATAACAGATAACTTACACAAGGCATTTAAAAAGGATTTTACATACTTTTATTAGTCCTCTGGCTTCAAGACTAACTTCTCATTCAGTGTGTAGTTTAGGACTTCCGAAAGTACACTTAGTCGACTGTTGCAAAGGACATAGTCGCAGTCGCGACTAGCGCCAATGGTCGCAACCAATAGCGACCAGGTCGTGCAAGCCTACAAATTTACCCACCATGGGCAAGTCCAACTCTGCCGTTTAGTCGGCTGCAAATAGGGTCTTATAAAGCGTAGGATAACCCCCTCCTCCCCCCCCCCCCACCCCAATGAGAGCGGGGGAAATGGTCTATGGTTTATGTATTCAACTGACTAAGCCAGTGGCTTAAAAAGAATTATGAATAAATTAAGACATTTTTATGGTGGAAAAGTGGGTCGTCAGTCTTATGTTTTTCCTCTATTCACTTTCTATCTACATTACGAATCCTTTGTTTATGGAAAGAGTAAACATGGATGAAATTGATTAATTTTCTTACACAAAAATTACAGTTCCTTTAATTATTTCCCCTGTCAGTGTATAATTCAGACTGTCTGACAACGTGTCTTACTCTTCGTTAAAAGAGACATTATGATCTGACAAGACAACAGCAGACCAAAGAAGCTTTTATGGTCTTCCCAAAATGCATTGCGCAAACGCCAGCCAGCTAAAGGGGTCTTTTTCACACGATTCATTTGTCAAGCTCTTAAGTTTTAGAAATAAGTAAAAGGAACACCGATAACTAATTTATTCATCGATGTAAACTAGAACTTAAGAGCTCCAACAATGAACGTGCTATGAAGCCATGATTGTGCATATGTCTATGGGAACCAAGACAAATTGGAGACCAGAATTGCGGCATTTTGCAAAACTGCAATGCATTGTGGTGGTGTCTTTAAAATCTTCTTTGACAGCAGACAGACATGTACGTACCTGCTATGTCCGCCCGACCCAAGAGATATGATACCCGATAACCTACTTCTCTATAATAACATCATCCCCAATGTCTTAGTCCAACCATTCCCATTGAAAATGTAATGTACATGCTAAGGATGGGGATTATCAATGGTACCCAGAAAAGAATAGAGGTGGATTTCTGCTATGCATCTTTATATGTGCCTCAGTGAACTGCCTATGATGAATGAGAGTATTTATAAATGCAGCTGGTCAGCAGTATGATTAGCGCTGTAAAAACATCTAAATTATTGATTTAATTTTCTTTTATACAAGGCTCGTTTAAAACGGTCTACTTACACTTATCATAACTTAGACCAAGGGATGTTCAGAAAATTCCACCCACGATAGTTTGACTTACAGTGGTCGTTGATATGACTGTGATGTGTTATGAATGAGTTAGAATATAATAAAAGTATTTTAATTATGCGCACAATCTAAAAACTGAGGTGAATTTTTGACGTCAAAACTAGTGATCAATTAATTAGGTTTTCAGGTTGTGTGCATACAGGGCCAAGGCTCAAGATAACAGTTTTTAATCGGGAGCTACTTGTTTTCAAAAGTAGCGCCCGGATCAGGGGGGATTTGTTGAGAACTGGGAGCTACGTTTAGTCTACCGGGAGCTAACCTTTTATTACATCAAATAAGCTTAAGTGGAATTCAATGTTTTGGGCAACTTCCCGGGCGCTGGTTTGGAAAAAAATATCAGCGCTCGGTTGTTTATTTTTTAGCATTACTGGCGCTTTGGCAGAAGGACCGTGGGGTAAAAATTGCCCAGCGCCCGCTTATCTTGAGCCTGGTACAGGGCGTGTGGATTTCAAATGGAGTCACCTGATGCAGGTAACACCCCTCTTCCATACGGGGGTGTAAGAATTTCAAACGGAAGAGCCCCATTGAAAATGTCTAGCCAAGAGATCATCTACTCAAACCCTCCACCTCAATTTTGATGCTTCCGCCATTGATGTCTGATTACAGAGAAATATGTTGTGACATGGAATGTGCGAGCCCATAAGTAATATTTAATGACCTGTCATGATTTGTTATTTATTAATGTACTCTCTATATTATGTTCGCTAGATACGATAAGACATGTGTGGCTGCTATTTCAAGATGCCGCTCTGGAAGGCTCGAAAGGTTTTGTATTGCCCTGAAAAAATCGTGCAAATATCTGTCATTTTTTCTTGGTTTAATCTAGAGTGTATTTCAAGAAAAAATGAGCCCAGACTGAATACTTGTATTCATTCCATAATGGGTTATTCCATTTGAAATTTATACTAACTCCCCCCCCCCCTCATATGAAAGACAATACCGTAATCATCCCAACAGGGAGTGTGAATTTTAAATGGTCATGCATGGGTGGCTCAATTTGAAATTCACACTCCCTGTGTGGAAAATTAAGGTCATATCTTCCATAGGAGGGTGTATTGTTTTTAACTGGAACAGCCCAATCGTGGACATCCATGGCGTTACATCATTCAAAATGTCACATGTCTAAATTATTGCATCCTGAATCATGTTGGAGTTGGAAAATCATCTTGAGTAGCCTACAAGCATTGTCTTTCATGTTTTTGGAGACTCATCTCCAAGTTCCTATAAAGGTTTAAAATTTAATAATAAATGTAGGTCATTCCCATGTTGCCAGTATGTGTATTTGCATCAGGTGCCAGAATGAAGAAAAAAAACACCTGACCACCGCCGGGCGTTGTGTGATCTGTTATTGTTTAGTAGGTGTAAATACTGCTATTTCATTTGGTTAGCACATTTGAAATCTGATCGACCTGAACACGCGATGTAATCCATATTTATCGCTTTTGTAAGGATTTGCATTTATCTGTAAGATGTTACACATAAAACGATCGCATTCCATCTGTGTAAGAGTTTGTTAATTGTACAATTTTGTTGGGGTTACTGCGCTGGTTTGGCCTTATGTGATATGGTTCATTCCATAATGGGTTTATCGCCAAACCATAGGTAAATTTGCGTATTGTGTGAACATACACAGGATAAATAATATTATCACGATTTTAAGGGATTTGAAATTTATTCAAAATTCAAAATTTGTGGGTTAGCATTCCCCCCCCCCCCCCCCCCCCCCGCCTCTTAAGGGCATTCAACTTACAGTGTATGTCTTTTGTTAGCAAGTTTCTCTATTATATGCAATGGTATACTCATAGTGTGTAGTCGATGCATTTCGGCAAAGACTTACCTCGTACACATATAAGGTTACTAATTAGTATGCTAGTTCCATTCACAAACACATGGGTTACTTGACATACATTTAGTAGAGTATTTCCCCGTATTTGTGATATACTTAGTAGGTGCTGTATGCAGTGCATATAGACTTATCAGCCTATAGCATGCACACATGTATTGCTTTCTACTGAAGATAGCAAAGTCTGCGTTGTATGGTTCAATTCTGTGTATGTTTAATGTACTGTATTAGCTAGCAGCAGCAGATAGCATAAACCCGAGGTACATGGTTTAATCCAGTATGCAATACACTCTTAATTAACTATTATTATTATTATTATTATTATAGGCACTTATAAAGCGTAGCGCTTAAACAACGCCCCCGAAAACAAAATACAGCAGACATAATACACAAAAACATATATACAATATTACAAAGTTACATTTGCATTGTTAACCTACTGTTTGATCCCACATAATATGTCCGTTTTATTCTGAGAACACCGTAACTTGCTGGCCCAGTTCTGTTTTTAACTTATTTAAATACCTGAATATACTGGCAATCTTTTGTAGAAATTTCAGAACATTTGTTGGTGCCAGTTCTGAGAAATAGAGCTTTAAATATTATTATTTACTATAATAGGGCCTCATCGGCCACATTTCCCATAGAGTTACATGTAAAATATGTATCAAGTAGAAAATGCCGATAATTTAAAAAGGGCTTGAACAATTTTCTTGAAATTTTCACCGTATACTCTTATTCATTAGCACTACCTAAATCAGGTCAAACCATAAAAGGGCCACTATATAATCTATTTTTATCCCAAAATTTTAATTATAAAGCGGACAGTCAAACAGCCGTGTTAACCTACTGTACAGTTTCAAATATACCAGCCATTTTCTGTCTATATTTCAGAACAGTTCAGCAGGCAGTTAAGCAAAAGAGGATTTGTAAATATCAAGTGACTGTTTATTACCTTATTCGACCACATTTCCCAGAGGCAGACAGTAATCCACATTAATAAAGAAATGCCAATGATTTGACCAAAACAGCTACAAATCATATAAGGCAAACATTTTATAATTGTTTGATTGTCCATAGATCACTTTTAAAAGTTGGGTAGATTGGTCGGGAAAAGGTTTTTTTTTTTTTTTTTTCTCACTTGACCTTTTTTCGGGTGCCAAAAGTAAAATGAGATGAACTTGTTGTGGTAGCCAAAACGGGAAACAAAATCTTTAACATTTTGATGAGTATTTTTTATTTTCTCAACACTTAAAAAAAAAAAAAAGAGGAAAAGAGGAAAATTTTCGACTAATATTTGTAAAAAAAATTCAACAACAAAAATTGAAATTTTTAATTTTTTTAAAAAATTCAAAAAAATTCAAAAAATTCAAACAAAAAGTGTTTGGGTCGGAATGATTAAGAGGGTCGGGCGGACGAGGACAATCAAACAAACAAAAAATTTGGCCTAAAGGTTATCCGTGTTTTGGATTAGCTGCCGTGCCATCTTGTCGAGAATTTACACTACGCTTAAGATTTTCAGAAAGAAGACACACACCTGTTTCATGATATGTAGGATTATTTGGTAACACGGTTCATGCAATGAATTATATGTCATGCATTGATTCAATTGAATGTAGAATAGGCATGGGTGCGATTCCCCTTTGTAGTCTGTTGCGCATGGCTACATGGATAACCGCTACAATACTATTTTATAGCACGACCAAACTCGGATCAAACCCGGGGGTGGGGGGGGGGGGTACTCGGATGGATTTGGTTTGGTTGATCGGGGGAGGGGGGAGGGGTGTAGCTAGAGATTCAAAACCCCTACCCATTTCTAAGGGTGATTTTAGGGAAAATGGTACCCATTTCTAAGGATTTTGCTTCATTATAAATAGACCTAATTTCACAAATAATCGGGAAAATAGACCCATTTGTAAAAGGTGACCCCATTATTTGTAATTTTCGAGCAGAAATCATACCCCATGTTTAGGGATTCTTTTGCAAAAAAGCGACCCATTAGAGCGACACATCCCCATATAGCGTATTAGGCGAGTACCTCCCCCCGGGGGTCAAACCATCAATATTCTACTTACCTGTGTGGTTTACCCCATCATTTCAATCATAAAGGCCATCAAACGTGATGATAGTAATTAATCTTTCCATCAGATGTAGTGAAAATGAAGTACTACTGCAGTCATCTCATTCTTGACGAATTGAATCGATTGCGCATATCCGTCCTATCAAGTCACACACAGACATTGGCCTCATCTTTCAAAACAAGTACCCTGTGGCTATCTAATATTGTTAACCAGGGCTCTGACTTCAGACAGGTACTATTATTACAAGTGATAAATTCAAGGGCATTATGTGCTTTGATTGTGGCTGTCTGCATGGAGGTATAAAGAGAGCCTCCTGATTGAGCGTGTTTCTGCTGGGGAAGAAACCGCTAATAAACACTATGATTGCCCAGTAGAAACAGGCAGAACCCGGCAATAATCGGTATTTTTGGTAATCCCAAAAACCTTCACAAACCAGGTTTGGAACCGGCAATAATCGGCAATAAACCGAATAGAAACAGAAAGGCAATTCTTAGCGGTTTGCGCTGTGAACCGTGTCACGCTGGGTTATACACATTATTGTGAAGCAATCTTTTTCAGGTGCGGTGGCATTGTTTGGTATTACAAAAGGTCAAATGTTGTGGCCCATCGACTAGGATCGTAGGATCGATAAACTTAGCGGTAACTTTTCGGGAGAGATTCAAAACCCCTACCCATTTCTAAGGGTGATTTTGGGGAAACAGTACCCATTTTTAAGGATTTTGCTTCATTATAGACCCAATTTCGCAAATAATCGGGAAAATAGACCCATTTGTAAAAGGTGACCCTACTATTTGGGATTTTCCAGCACAAATCATACCCCATGTTTTGCAAAAAAAGCGACCACTTAGAGTGGCACATCCCTGTATACCGTATTAGGCGAGTACCGCCCCCCCCCCCCCCCTCCTCCGGGGGTCAAACCATCAATGTTCTACTCATCTGTGTGGTTTACCCCATCATTTCAATCATAAAGGCCATCAGACAATGTGACAATAGTAATTAATCTTTCCATCAGATGTATAGTGAAAATGAAGTACTACTGCAGTCATCTCATTCTTGACGAATTGAATCGATTGCACATATCCGTCCTATCAAGTCACACACAGACATTGGCCTCATCTTTCAAAACAAGTACCCCGTGGCTATCTAATATTGTTAACCAGGGCTCTGACTTCAGACAGGTACTATTATTACAAGTGATAAATTCAAGGGCATTATGTGCGTTGATTGTGGCTGTCTGCATGGAGGTATAAAGAGAGCCTCCTGATTGAGCGTGTTTCTGCTGGGGAAGAAACCGCTAATAAATGCTAAGTTTGCCCAGTAGAAACAGGCAGAACCCGGCAATAATCGGTATTTTTGGTAATCCCAAAAACCTTCACAAACCAGGTTTGGAACCGGCAATAATCGGCAATAAACCCAATAGAAATAGAAAGGTAATTCTTAGCGGTTTGCGCAGTGAACCGTGTCACGCTGGGTTATACACATTATTGTGAAGCAATCTTTTTCAGGTGCAGTGGCATTGTTTGGTATTACAAAAGGTCAAATGTTGTGGCCCATCGACTAGGATCGATAAACTTAGCGGTTCCGTTACTTTTCGGGAGTAGAAACAGGCTGAATTAAAAACTGACCGATTGAAACTTAGCGTTTATTAGCGTTTACTTTTTGCAGTGCCCCAGCAGAAACACGCTCTATGTATGAGAGCCCAGTTCATTAAATCTTAAACCTTTCCACACGGCTATTAGTTTTACCATTACAAAATAGATTTTCAGAATCATTTCCTGACTTTCAAAGTCTATCTCAATGATTACTGAACCAATACTAGGCATATTTGTACTTATATTAATGCATTTCTCATGGTGATTCAAAATATGGTGATGAAATTAAATAGTTTTTTGTGCAATTTTGGAACTGTCATCTGTCGCATAGAAAGCATTAAAGATAGCTATTTGTAAATATTTGCAGCAGTGGATGTGCCACCAGTGTGGAGATTAATGGGTCATTTTATGGCTTCCCTTGTCTTACCGTTGCTTGTCTCCCATCCCTTTCCCTCACTTCTCTTCTCCTTCTTCCTATCACACCCACATCCCCTTCTTTTACTCCTAGTCCCAACACCTCAAATCCACTCTCCCCCACCCAGTGGTGTAGCTAGGTTTTTTTCCATATTGGAGGGCAAGAAATTAAAGTGAACCGACAACCAACAACTAATTTGACAGTCATATTCCATGATTCCCCTAGTCAAATTAACCAACAGACACATGATATTGGGAACCATGCCCCCCTCAGCCCCCTATAGCTACACCACTGCTCTCACTCCACCAAGCCCCTTACACCTTAAATCCCTTCCCTCCCCTCCCCACAACCTTTCTCTCTCTGCCGTGTGCTACTTGTAGCCTTTTAGTGGAAAAATCAATCCTGGGAAACTGCCTTCCTTTGTTTGTCCTCTCAACCCTGCCCCCCCCCCCCCCCCTTTACTCTCTTTTTCCACACTAGTCTATCCTCTCTTCCCATCAAGTATCTCCTTACCCCCCTCTCACCCCCTCCTGTATCTTACCTTATACAATAAATTCTATGATGGAATTGCCTTCCCTTCTTGTTTGTCATCTAATCCCCCTTCTCCTCACTTCCCTCTCATCCCCATCCTCACCTCCCCCACCTCCATCCCCTCCCCATACTCTCTTTTTCACTCTTTTACATTTTTAGAGAGTAGTGCCTCACCCACAACTAGGACAGGATCTCTGCTGCAAAGGTTCAGAGGGTCACAGTGTCGGGCTATTGGGAAGGCACGAATCTAGTGCTACTCTTGGATCTTACCTTGCGCTACTTGTAGTTGCGTGGATGCAATAAATCCTGTGATGGAATTGCATTCCGGTCTTGTTTGTCATCTAATCCCCCTTCTCCTCCCTTCCCTCTCATCCCCATCCTAACCTCCCCACCTCCATCCCCTCCCCATACTCTGTTTTTCTCACTCTTTTACATTTTTAGAGAGTAGTGCCTCACCCACAACTAGGACAGGATCTCTGCTACAAAGGTTCAAAGGGTCATAGTGTCGGGCTATTGGGAAGGTACGAATCTAGTGCTACTCTTGGATCTTACCTTGCGCTACTTGTAGTTGTGTGGATGCAATAAAACCTACTATAGGGTTGCCTTCCCTGGTTTGTCCTATATGCACCTGTAGAATATACAAAAAATATAGCAAGACAGTTTAGATTGATGCAGGGTTGCACAAAGTGCGGGAGCAGGGAGCACCGCTCCGCTCCCGGGAAATAATGAGCAGAATTGGGGAAATAATGCCAAGTGGAAAAAGAAAAAGTATTGGGGGTAAAAGGGTGAAAAAAGATGAAGAGAAAATAATGCAAACTTTGGGTTATGAGCTGTGGTTGCAGGTATACTAACGTGTTTATTGTTTTATCGCTTTTCCCCAGTGGCGACGCTACAGGGGCAAGGGGAGGGCATTTCCCCACAAGATATTTTTGTGCCCCCACCCCCTCAAAAAAATTCTATTTAGTTAAAATTAGAAAAAAAATCGACAATTTTAGCATAAAAAGGCAATTTTTTTTCGCGCTTCGTGCAGATTTTCATACTCAATTAGACAAAATTTGACCATTTTAGCGTAAAATGCCACACAAAATTGTGCGCTTCGCGCAAATCACTTTTTTTTTCAGGCTCCCCTAACAAAAATTCTAATCCAATATTGTAATCTGATTTTTTTTATCAAACCTGTAAATATATAGGTGGGGAAATGTTAACCTCAAAACCTTGCTCCTGGGGAAGAAACAACTTTGTGTAACCCTGGATTGATGGCTTACAATATGTGTTTACAAAAGAACAAACTAGCGCCAATGGTATAGAGTTCGTCAAATTCCTATGCTTGAATAAAGGGTTAGGGGTATGGGTAGGGTACGGGTTAGGGCTAGACTTATGGTTAGGGTCAACACTTTTCATGCGGCTAATAGTTTTACCATAATTTATACAAAACAGATTTTTCAGAAACCTTTCCCAATTTTCAAAGTCTATCTCAAGAATTCCTGAAATAATACTAGGCATGTTTATACTTATTTCAATGCATTTCTCATGGTGATTCCAAATATGGTAATGAAATTCAATAATTTTGACATTTGTAAAACATTTTGTGAACTTTTGGAATATCGTCTGCAGCTGCCTACCGTGTGGAAAGTGTTAAGGACAGGGCTAGGAATCAGGTTTATTCAGTTGGGTGAATTAAGAAATTTACTAACTCTACCACAACCGGTGGACTAGCTTTACTGTATAGCCTAGATTTCCCCTATATTTGCTCATCACATGTTTATCTTGAATTCAAGTTCTACAAACACTTACGTAGGCAAACTATCTATCAACACTCTCTATATGCAGCACTCTGTATACTGTACTTCATACCGGTGTGTGCTGGTGTGTACCTTTATTGGCCAGATGGGCCTCCTGCGTCCAGCCTGGCCAATTCTCGATAGTCACTGTCACATTAGTCATTTGATAGATATATAGTTGATCTACAGTGTTTCTAGAACTTGGCCGGTTCATCAAAATTGGGGAAAACTAGGTGGTTGAATATGGGAACATGTGAGGCTCTGAAGCAGAGCTACAACCAGACTGGCAGTCACAAACACCAATTAGCTTAAGAGTCCAGGTATTGACTTGTTGAGTCTCAAGTCCAGCCCAGTCCAGTCAATGAGCTGTGGAGGGCAGTTCAAGCAAGTCTTCACATGCATGCGTATAAGAAGTCAAGTACACTCTTAAAACATATGGTCAAATTACGCACACAACCTAAACAACAGGGTCAAATTGAGACCCCGTTCTTACGGTTGCGCGCATATTTGATCCCGTCCTTAATCAATTTGACTCTGTTTTCGTAAGAGTGTAGAGTCATCTCATGATGCCAAGTTGAGTAATTGAAAAAAATATGCTAAATGTATTCAAGTTGATTCAAGTCAAGGTTTTACAGAGGCTGAAGTGATGAGGTAATTTGTCGCAATGTTCGAAGATAAAGATAATTTTCATACTAAAGGTATTTTTAATTGACCTTTCCATTTTGACAAATGCTATAATTTTTTCAATTCAAATGTGATAAAATGTCAAGTGTTCAACTTAAAGGTATATTATGTGATCTTTCCAGGGAACACCCTCAACATCGAAAAAAAATTGAAAGCAGATTTTCTTGCAGATTTACATTTCTGATCATAAATCGTACATACATTCCAAGTTACAGGGCGATACGATTCTTAATTACTTCAAAATCATGGTTTTAGAGTGAACATAAACTGTCGGGATAACACGACAGTTTATATTTTCACTCTAAATTCACTCTAAAACCATGATTTTGAGGTAATTAGGAATTGTACCGCTCTGTAACTTGGAATGTATGTACGATTTATGATCAGAAATGTAAATCTGCAAGAAAATCTACTTTCTAAAAATAAATCATGAATAGAGGGCGCTCTCTGGAAAAGATCACATAATATGCCTTTAAGAACAACATATTATCAATGACATTATTTGTCATAATTATCCCCCAGCTCTTCCTCCCATACCCATCACACACTGTGATGCAGGTTCAAATGCACCTGTCCCCCCCCCCCCCCCCCCCCACCCCCACCACTGATACACATCAAATCATTTTGCTATCTACCAATTTTACCTTGCTTAATAACAAAGCATGCAATGCAACCTTTTCTCTACTTATTACTTTCATCAATTACGACACGTAAAGTGAACCCAAGTTACCCCCAAAGCTCAAGATAAATAAGTAAACGAGACGCATATACCGCATTAATTTTTCATGGCAATTATGTGATGACATTTTACGTTTGGCCATTCGGTCTGTCGGTCGGCTAGCCATCCAGCCGACGCGCCCGTCCATGTGTTGTTGAAGGATATGAATATGACCAGCGTGTTGCTGTAAATTACATGCCAATATCTGCTTTAAAGGTATATTATGTGATCTTTTCCAGGGGACGCCCTCAATCCTTGAGCAAAAATTGGAAGCAGATTTTCTTGCATATTTACTTTTCTGATCATAATTCATAAATCTATTCTAAGTTACAGAGCGATACGATTCATAATAACCTCAAAATCATAGTTTTAGAGTGAATTTAGAGTAAAATTTGAAAAAATAGTTGTACCACTCAGTACAATCTATTTTTAAACCATGATTTTGAAGTAATTAGGAATTGTATCGATCTGTAACTTAGAAGATCTTTATGATTTATGATCAAAAAAGCAAATCTGCAAGAAAATCTGCTTTGATAGTAAAAATCAATGATATAGGCGCTACTTGGAAAAGATCACATAATATGCCTGTAATGCCCCGAACTGAATAAGCTTTAAGCTTACTCCACACAGTGTGCAGCTTCAATCCTCGTGCAAAGTGATGTCACAGGGTACAGAAGAAGATAATGCTCATTATATTTCAAGAGCAACTCAATTAATGGAGAGATAATTAGTATTAAAAATGCTATTTTATAAGGAGTATACAAGTGAAGGATTATTTTTCATGTTATACAAGCTTGAATGACCCAGAAACTTGCAAATTTGATATATTCTTTTTCCATTCATGAGTCAGGGAAGTTTTTTGAGAATTTTGCTTTTTTGTTGTTGTAATTAAGTCAACATTTTCCTTCAAAGTGTGTCCTTTTCAAATACCATGGACTTTTTTAAAGGAAAAAACAAACAAAAACTGACTCTACTTGCACCCCTCCCCCCCCCCCCCCTCCCCACCCTCACAGACGAGCCTTTTTGCCTGAAAATCAAAAAAGCAGCCGAACATAACATTTTGGAAACAGTATTAACCATCCTTTGGCAAGTATTTGTTTATTTAACCCTTTTTCTTTTACAGATATAATAATAGCAAATCCACCACATCATTCAAAGGTAACTGATCTGATAAAAATAATGTCTTTATTTCCTTATTTCGAGACAACCTCTATACATGAACTTGCCTCATATTATGAAAACAAAAACGTGCCATCAATTATAATGTAAAGCACATATATATATCGTGATGTTATAATTATGCCTGGAGTATCATTTTTCAGTTGGTGCTTCTACCGGTTCAATGACCTTTTAAACGGTTAAATATTTTTGTAGCGTTGACTTTTGGTTTGTACTCGCCTAATGCGGTATACAGGGTGTGCCGCTCTAATGGGTTACTTTTTTGCAAAAAAATCCCTAAACATGGGGGAAGATTTTGGGTTTAAAAATCCCCCCACTTTTCAGATCTTGGCCTTAAACATGGGTTACTATATTCTTCAGGATAATATCTCACCCATAATACCGCTAAAGTGAAAATTCCAGATGCAAAATCCCGCCAAAATAATTGAAAAAATATCGCATTTTCGGCAGAACCTTAAACATGGGTTGCGTTTTGAATGGAAGTCCCTAATATTAATAATAGGTACCATTTTTTGCCAAAATGACCTTTATAAATGGGTATGGGTTTTGGACGCTTCAGCTGCACACCCCCGTCCAAACCAAGTCTTTTTTTAATTTGGGCAACTCAAAACGTAACCAAAAATGTATTTGTGAACATGTACTATTAGTATTAGAGTCTGTATAAATTACATGTTTGACAATAAAAATAAATATCTGTTCTATGAGCATACAGATCTTTTACACAAAGGTGAGGTATTTCCAGTGTTGTTGTTGTTGTTGTTGTTGTTGTTGTTGATGAGGGTTTTTTCTGTGATTCATGCCTAAAAACATCCATGGTCAATTTTAATACCTAGCCCTATTTGTTAAGGAACTTATTGAATGTTCAATGTTTTCTGACCACATTTTGAAATCTTTGGAAAGATTTCAAATTTTGGAGAATTTTTAAAAATAAAGTATAGGCTGGTTGGGCCCATAAAACAGTAATTTTTACCTTCCTTGCTCCTCGCTGTATTTAATTAATCAACTGTGCGCACAAGTCATTTATCATGTGGGAGTAATCATAAGATCATAGCTATTTTTAGAGCAATTCTTTGGTAACATACGATATTAAAGACGGTCCTTTCTCCACAAAGAACGAAAGTTCAGTGGCTTAAAGTTACACGAAATGGTAAAATACAGGTCTTTTGGGGGCGCCCGCTAATTTGTATACCAAAACCCTTCGCACAGTCCAACACACTTCCATTTCTTAATCACTGCTCATCTGCTATAAAAACACCAGCCATATTATATATATATCCGGTATACCCTTCAAGGCTATACTGTTATTATTTATTTGAGCGCCCCTTTCCTTTTAAAGGAATTTTTATTTCACCCTGTGGTGGAATCATCATTCCTTCAAACCCTTTGTACATAAGAACAGCGTCAACTATAATATGCATCAAACCTAAAAAACAGGGTCATATTTTGATCACAAAACAACCTGTTCTAAGGGCCCGATTGACACAATTTTTTTTAGAAATTGGTGAAAAAAAGGTTCACTTGCAAATGAATAACTAATCTCATTTTTGTTGTGCTCGTCAAAAAAGGCAAGATGTTTACAGGTTTTTTCAGGATTTTTTACGGTCATTTTCAAGGGAAAAACAAAATAGAAAAATGAAGGACAACTGACCCAGTGGCATAGCTAAAGGGGGCAGTACCCCCCCTTAAAAAATTCCTTAAAAACCCTTAAAATGCCCTTTGTGCCCCCGCCCCCAAGCCCTATTGTACCCCCGCCCCATTCTCCGGATGTAGTGAGTATAGGCATTATGTCAACTTAAATGGACCATTTTTCGAGCGCGTTTTGTGTAAAAAATGCCCTAACCCCCATCCCCCACTCCAAATTTCTAAGCTAACTGCGAAATTTGTTGGGGCAACCTCTTACAAAAATTTTCAGAAATCTTGCCGCCCCACAACCCCCCCCCCCCCCCTGAAAAAAATCCTAGCTACGCCACTCAACTGACCGATCAAACCTGAGAAGTCTGTTTGCCTAAGCAACAGAATAACAAGATTTTGTGGTAATACCAGTAAATTTTGAAGGCGCAAACAATACGGCAAGAAAAAAACATTGGTCTATGATGTATGTCAAGAAAACAAAGCCAAGCAAGGAGCCATCACTAACTCGTACAACAACATTGGGGATCAAACTAATACATGTATACATGACCTGAGAGGAGGGAAGACAAATTCTAAAGGACATAACAAATTTATTTATGTTGTCAGCGCATATTTGTATGGACGTCTCAAGAGTATAATTCTGACTTCGTATCAAGATAATTGTCACCACTTAGGTTATCGAGTGAGGCTTGATAGTTGTACGTGCTAAAGTCCGTCTCATGTTTGCATCAAAGTAATAGTACTAACTACCATCTGAAACAGTTTACCAACATTCGCCGTTTATCATTTAACATTTTCATGATTTTCTTAGTTTCGATATGATGATATCGAAACTAGGTGCTGAATTCGGAAGTTATGCTCTCGTTTTACATGCGGCCTTTCGCGGCAAATCTCAACCCGGAAGTGCCGTTATTTGCTTATTTGGCATGAAGGCGATGTCGGAATTGTATGACATTTTGGATTTGGGCTATGTTGATGATTATCTTTACGTTATTTGCTCATTTAGTATATCGATACATCTCTCAATACCCCTTTAAGCAACAAAATAAAAAGAATTTGTGAAAATACCAATGAAATCTGAAAGCGCAAACAATACTGCAAGAAAAAACGTTGGTTTATGTTGTATGTCAAGAAAACAAAGTCAAGCAAGGAGCCATCACTAAATCGTACAACAACATTGGGGATCAAACTAATACATGTATACATGACCTGAGAGGAGGGAAGACAAATTCTAAAGGACATAACAAATTTATTTATGTTGTCAACGCATATTTGTATGGGCGTCTCAAGAGTAAAATTCTGACTTCGTTTCAGGATAATTGTCACCACTTAGGTTGAGAGTGAGGCTTGATAGTTGTGTACGTTCTAAAGTCTGTCTCATGTTCATGTTCGGCACAAAGCTCAATTTCAATGATTTGCAGATAATTTGCTGTGCCCTCTATTAAAGGTTTATTATGTGAACTTTTCCAGGGAACATCCACAATCCTAAAAAAATTGAAAGCAGATTTTCTTGCAGATTTACATTTCTGATTATAAATTGTACATACATTCCAAGTTACAGGACGATACGATTCTTAATTATTTCAAAATCATGGTTTTTGAATATAGGATATCCTCGGTTGATTATTTTTCACACACTGAATAAATCATTCTGGGACACCCTGTAAGCCTATTGTGATATTAACCCTATTGCTCCTGAGTACTACAAAGTACTCCAAGCAAGCCTATCTCCAAGCACATGTGTGCGGACGGTTTTTCGATGAGGTAATCAACCAAGGCTATATAATATAGCGAGCGTGGTATACTGCGCGAACGAGTAGTTGAGGGCCGTGGCTTATGTAGGGTGTCCGTGGTTTCAGATCCGGTGGGGGGTCCCGGGTTGAGGCGATTTATTTGTCCCTTTTTGTTGTGTGTGCCACGCTCTTCAGTACTAAAAGCACTCCAAGCAAGCCTATCTCCAAGAGTAGGTGCGGACAGTTTTCGATTAGGTTATCAACAGAACCGGAAACACTTCATGTGTTCCAGTATCGCCCGATACTGGAACGGTTTCATTCCAGTATCGATCGATACTGGAACAAATTAAATGTTCCAGTATCGCCCAATACTGGAACATTTTGTTCCAGTATCGCTCGATACTGGAACATGTAAATTGTTCCAGTATCGCTCGTATTTTAGCTTTAAAAATTAGCGACATTTTTATGATGTCAGCTTTGAGTGCCATATAGTTATGTTTTTTTATTATTTTTCAAATACGTGTTCAGTTGTTATATATGAATTGCGGGATTTTTTTTCTATTATTAGTTTGAAGAAAAAAATGTTGTAGTGTTTTAAAATATTGCCAGGGAAAACCATCTCATTCATTATGGTTTGGGAACAACATTGTTTATGTTGGAGAACTACACACTAAATGGGGTCGTTCAATATCTTTCTCTTGAAGTTGTTGAGGCTCTGAAAAGAGCTTTTATAGACCGTCCTTGATATTTATCAAAATATTGTGATTTTTGCGTTGAAAACCCCATCTTTGCATTGAAAAACAAACAAGTAGCTATGTCGTGACATTCCGATATTGATTTTTTGGCAAACATTTCAATGTTGGCTTACATTGTTCATTACACAAATATAAAACGCCATGTTGAGGCCATGTTTATAATGTCATTGTGACGTCAAGCGTAAGATGTTTGTACTTGTCACGAATAACCAAACAAATAATAATAATAATGAAGTGTCTCAGACAACAGCTTCGACGGGTCCATCTAAAAGAACAACCAGCTGCAGTCATTAAGAAATGGAAACACCGACACATATCAACACTAGACACTCGCCAACGTATAGAATAAACCACGAGAGCGAAGATAAGAACCTCCCAAAGATTCCCGTCGTTTGACACATCACAGGCAGTTTTAACGGCTCTTTTCAGAGCCACCCTATTTTTCAGAAAGAGAAAATAACAATACACGCCAACTTCACCGATATTGTATTGGGTGATACTGGCACATTTTTCATGTTCCAGTATTGGGCGATACTGGAACATTTTCTATGTACCAGTATCGGGCGATACTGGTACACATTCTACCAGTATCGACCGATACTGGAACAAAATAATGTACCAGTATTGATCGATACTGGTACATTATTTTGTTCCAGTATCGGGCAATACTGGAACATTTTAAACGTGCCAGGATCGAGCGATACTGGAACAAAATAATGTACCAGTATCGAACGATACTGGGTGTTCTATTTTCCCACAGAACCTAGCGTGGTATACTGCGTGAATGAGTAGCTGAGGGCCATAGCTTGTGTAGGGGGTCCGGGGTTTTGGGTCTGGGGGTCCCTGGATCGATCCCCGGTCGGGTTATCTGTCCATTTTTCTTCAAAAATTGAGCTATCAGTTTGTTATGGTTTGGGGGTAGTATCCCTGAATATCAGAATAGTGCATGCCATATAACTCTATTGAAAAGCTCAATAGAGTTACACAGGGCCTTTGAATCTCCGGTGTGGGGGGGGGGGGGGGCACACAACTTTTTTTTGGGTAGGGGTGTGCCGCCCAGGTTCTCAAAAAGGGGGGCTAGAGAACTGAACTGAGTGGATTTTATGACGAAAAATAGGGTCTTAGGAACTGATTTTATATTCAAAAAATAGGTCTTGAGAACTGGCCCATAGTTCAATTTTGAATAGCAATAACGCAAATTTTTGATTTTTTTTTGGTTTTCAAATGCAAAATTTTCGAAGAATTGGGGCTTTGGAACGCAAAATTTCGCGATTTTTGAATTTTCAAGAAATTTTCAAGAAAATGCGGGTCATAAGAACTGATGCAGGCTCAAAAGGGGGTCATAAGAGCTAGCAGCAGAGAGTGAAAAAGGGGGTCTTCAGCGCGGCACATACCTATACCCTTTTCCAATGTCAGTGCCCCCCACCGGGTTTGAATCCCATGGTTTCAAAGCAGCCCTGTAAGGTGACACTTGAAACAGGCATTCAAGATATCTAAGGCGGGTTCACCATAAATGTTTAACTCACAATAATTATCTAAATGAAATTACTTCCATCCATTTGATAAAAGTTGAGATGAGTTGAAAATTATGATACTAAAGGAAATTTTGGAAATTTGTTAACATTTTTTTTTTCTCTCCATTTTTATCATAAAGCCTTCCCTACTAAATTGTATTCACTTGTGTACAGCTGTGATTGTACAGTTGACAAAACACTGTAAACGGCGTCAAACACAGTATCAAACACCATAGAATTATATTTACAAACGAGAAAACCACTCAGAAAATGACTGAGTTACCTGACAACTTATTTTCAAAACATTTGATTTTGAAGTAAATAGGAAATGTATTGCTCTGGAACTTAGAGGATATTTTAGATTCATGTTTATAAATGTAATTTGTCAAAATAATGCATTTCTAAAGCGGACAAAATCAAAGATAGAGGGCGTTCCATGAATAAGATCGCATAATATTCATTTAACCTTTCTGGGTGGCAGTCTGTTTAGGCCAAACAAAGAAGAAGGTCTGTCTCAGAAACATTGTGCAAAAAAGCTAAGTGCTGTGCTTTTTTTTATTTTTTATTTTTATTTTTTTAGAAAATAGGCTGAGGTATGCGATTTTTAAAAAAAATTAAAAATCCAAAAAAAAAAATCCAAAAAAAAAAAAATCCAAAAAAAAAAAAAAATCCAAAAAAAAAAATCCAAAAAAAGAATAAAGAAAAAAAAGAAGAAGGTTTTTAGCCCCCAGCGCATAGACCTACGCGCCGTAGCTCATTTCACATACCAATGCAAGCGGGCTTCTGAGACAGACCTTCTTCTTTGTTTGGCCTTACTTGTTCCATTTCACGTCCATCAATTTTTTCTGGCATTCTCATTTTGTTCCCAATATATCTATGAGGCGTAGAGGGTATTTTGTTCATCTCCCCCACCCCTTTGTGGCTACATCGCTGGCGGTACCCATGTCTAAATTACATATTCTGGAAATTGAGACGGATGCAAAAAACACCCAGACTCTAGTACAGAGTGAGTGAATCGTAATTAAGATGTAAATAAAAGAAGAAGAAAAAAACCACTAAGTCATCTATACCCAGTACCCATGCACACCACAACCTGTTGTTTGTACGCTGATAAATGAATCACGCTTAGCCAGCTTCCACTCTCCAATTCCGCCATAAGTGAATCGTTGCTTTGCGCAAACTGACTGTCGGAAACGGTTTATTTTGCCAGTATTTTTGTCTAAGATAAAACATATACCTACTTGTAAAGTGGGTCGATTTGAACTGGGAGGTTGACAGCATGAGAATAGGAACGTTGTATTTATGTTTCCCACAATGCATTGTGGTTCAATTGTAGGGGCACTAGTTTAAAATTAAATGTTTGGTGTAACTGTTGGTGTAGATTAAGCGACGAAAAACAACAACTCTCTTTTACGGGCGGACTGACCTGTCTAGGAGTCTCGGTCGGTTAGGCGATTCTTTTTTTAAAAATATCTAAAATGTCACCAAAATCTGCTATAAAAAATGTGTGAAAATATTTTTTTTAATATATTTTCGCCACAAAATAGCTGATTTTAACATGATTTGAGAAAAAAAGAATCTAAAATTATGGAGATATGTGGAAAGGCTGATTATAGTTAGTGTCCCTCTCCGGAGTTGAATCAGCCAATCTTTTAGGAATAAAAACCCTTAGATATTGGTAGAGTTTTCAACCTCTGAGCCGCATAGCCATCAAACAAGAACTTGAGTAGGGCTTGGAATTTCGAGTATTTGTGTACCCGGGTATCCGCCCCCCCCCCCCCCCCCCAACCTTTTTTTCCCCCATTTTTTTTTTTTTTTTTTTTTTAATTCAAAAAATATATCGGAATACAAATGTTGTTACCTAAACAACCTCGATTGACCCCACAAATAACCTGTCAGATGAATTTGGGTAGTTTCGATGTGATCTCATCTAAATTCAGAACGCTATCAAATCCATGAATTTCACATGAAATACTGCAAATTAAGCTCTATAATTTTGGTTGGTAGTTAGTACGTATATAATCATTGCATATATGTGAAAAAATTGAGGGCTCCCTCCATGAATGATCTCTTAGTGCCCCTTTAAGACTATATATCCATATTGCATCATGGGATAGAATACAATCCTTAGTGTTCTTAACACTTTCTACGCGGCTATTGTTTCTGCATAATTATACAAAACATATTTTACAGAAACCTTTCCCAACTTTCAGAAGTCTATCTCAAGAATTATTGATCAAATACTAGGCATCTTTGTACTTATTGAAATTCATTTCTCACGGTGATTCCAAATACGGTGATGAACTTCAATCATTTTGACAATTTTGGAACATTTTGCGAAATTTTGGAACTGTTGTCTGCAGACGCCTGCTATGTGGAAAGTGTTATAGAATACAATCTTTGGTGCTCTTAAGCCCGGGGGGTACTCAGATTTGGTTTGGTCGGGGGTGTGCCGCTGGAGATTCAAAACCCATACCCATTTTTAGGGGTGATTTTGGAAAAATCGGTACCCATTTTTAGGGGTTTTGCTTCATTTTGGACCAAATTTTCGCGAAAATAGACCTAATTTTTGCAAATTTTCGCGAAAATAGACCAAAATGTCGCGAAAATAGACCCATTTGTAAAAAGTGACCCATTATTAGGGATTTCCAGCACAAAATCATACCCCATGTTTAGGGATTTTGTGCCCAAAAAGCTACCTATTAGAGCGGCACACCCCCGTATACCGTCTTGGGTGAGTAGCCCCCCCCCCCCCCCCCCCCCCCCCCGGGCTCTTAAGACTATATAATACAATCCTTGGTGCTCTTAAGATTATATAAACATAAAGCATTGTGGGATATAATACAGTCCATCACTTGTAGTAGGTTCATAAACTCTGGCTTATCGGTTCCGATATTGGACCTCATCCATTGGGCGTTAGAGGTGAAACAGCGGTACTTTTATAGATGCTATTACTTGTACTCCATAATCAAATGCTATTCATGATAGTGTGACTTTAGTGACACATTCGATCTGAAAAACAACACATTCTTCTTTATCGAAAAATATGCGGGCAATTGACTTCACCTGGGTTTAATAATGATAGTTTTTCACCCTATTGGCGAGTACATCACAGTAGCACAGACAGGGGTGATTATAAGGTATTAAAGGCATATTATGTGACCTTTTCCAGAGAGCGCCCTCTATTCATGATTTTTTTTTAGAAAGTAGATTTTCTTGCAGATTTACATTTCTGATCATAAATCGTACATACATTCCAAGTTACAGAGCGATACGATTCCTAATTACCTCAAAATTATGGTTTTAGAGTGAAAATATAAAGTGTCGTGTTAACCGGACAGTTTATTTTCACTCTAAAACCATGATTTTGAAGTAATTAAGAATCGTGTGGCCCTATAACTTGGAATATGTGTACGATTTGTGATTAGAAATGTAAATCTGCAAGAAAATCTGCTTTCAATTTTTTTCGATGTTGAGGGCGTTCCCTGGAAAGATCACATAATATACCTTTAACCTTGCATATTACGATTAAAATTTGAGTGCCTCCCCCTCTTTTGCTTCTGTTACCTCTTACTGCAATGGTTACCATATTGCGTCATGGGATATAATACAGTCCATCACCCGTAAGACTATATAACCTGTTACTCGTGGGACGTGGGATGGTGGATCTTTCAAATCATCTTATTTGTATTAGTTTTCATTCACTGCATACTGTTAGTAAAATACCCAAGTAAATTTAAGCAGTTAACATGCATCGGTTGAATCATTGCATCTGAAGGAAGACGACGCTATCCGGAAATGACGCCATGCAGTACATGTCGGTGGTGTAGTGGTCAACATAGTTGCCTTCCAAGAAATTGTCCCGGGTTCGTTTCCCGGCCAACGCACATTGTTAAGGTGGCTAGGTGGTGCAGTGGTCTAGAGGGTCGTAATACTGCTGTGCACCTTTAGTTCTGTTGGTGGATCATTTGAGCGTGAGTTCAATTTGATACACTAACACAGCCTCGTCCCTATGCCTCCTTCAGACCGTGTAAACCGATGATTGGTAGAAGTAAAGGGTTACTAAAGGCGAAAAGCCTCCTCACCCTTGCCACAGTGTGGCGCTTCGTATAAGTTCAGTTCATACTAGTATTAATTTTGTTACACTTAAACTGACCTTTATAAAGAAATACATACGATTTTACAGAACCTTCGGGAATGTTTATATGAATAGATGGAAGGGATTTTTAGATAATGAAGCTGAGGTATTAAAATCGTAAAAACTAGGGTTGCTTTTATTTTTTTTAGATTAAATTTTTTATTCAAAGTGTCTAAATGTTACTATTTCCTGCTTGAAATGAATAAGTATAAATGTTTTTTAGACTATTGTCACACTAGAAACATAAGTTATATTGACATATGGGCCCAGACCAATTTTGTCTTGACATAAACCATATATGTTTCAGCCCAAAAATTTGAAAAAAAAAGAAATTGAAACAACAAATTTGAAGAAAAAAAGTTTTGAAAAAGAAAAGAAAAAAGGATTTCCGACCGACCGACCCGATTTTAAATTTTTGGCACTTGAGGGCACAACTTATTATTTTTCTTGGTCTAACACTGCTATAATCAGCCGTATATGATCTTAACACGTTCAATAATGCGTACCATGAATTACATCCTGTCATCTTGACAATATTATTGCAAACACCCACATATTATATCCTATGATCTTAACGCATATTATTGCAAGCTCACGACCCATATATCATCATGTCTTTTGATCCTAAGGAACTGACATTTATTATCATTCATCATGTCTTTATTCAACACTCTATAAATATTATTTGTCAAAATATCATCATAGAAATTAAATTCTCCTCCATGACATGGACTTATGGTAAATTCATGGGGGGGGGGGGGGGGGGAGGGGTACCACACATAATTAAAAGGTATACAGGAATGCTGTATTGATGGGTTGCTTTTTGGCAAGAAATCCCTGAACATAATAATATTAATAATAATAATAATAAATTACATTTGTAAAAGCGCATAATACAAACGTTTTGATGCGCTGTATAATACAAATATTGAAAAGCACATATTTACAAATGTGCCAATAGGGATTAAAAATTAATCGAGATAAAAACTAAGACAGAACATAATTTACATTTAAGCGAACACATATCACCACAAACCTTAAAAAACAATTATATAAAAAACAGAAATACACAAAAATGCAATTTATGAAAACCCAAAATAGAGGAACACTGGCAAGAGTCAATTGGTTATGATTTTGTGCTGGAAAATCCCAAAACATTTCATGAAAAACACAATTTTCCCAATTCTAAAGTGATAATACAACTATAATAATTACTTCAAAATCAAAATGAAAGTTTGAAAATAAAGAGATAATATCAAATAAACAGTTAGGATTCTCACTAAACCTAAAACATTGTCTCACTACCGCCAAGAGAGGATTTTATGCCTCCCATCCATTGTTGTGGAACAATTAAAGGGGCATTGAGAGATACGTATGTGTGGCGCCCTCAACTTGTATGGAAATGGGGTTTTTTTGCATCAAAGTATTACTTAGGCATATAGTAACTACCATCTGAAACAGTTTACCAAAATTCGCCGTTTATCATATAACATTTCATGATTTTGTTAGTTTCGATATGATCATATCGAAACTAGGTGCTGAATTCGGCAAATCTCAACCCGGAAGTGCCGTTATTTGCTTATATGGCATGAAGGCAATGTCAGAATTGTATGACATTTTGGATTTGGGCTATGTTGATGATTATGTTTACGTTATTTGCTCATTTAGTATATCGATACATCTCTCAATGCCCCTTTAACCGCGTCACATCAGGCATGCCACATCACTGACTCAATATGAGAAGATATCAAAAACTCACTTATTCCACCTTCATAGAGCAAGTGATGACGAAACACTGTTTTTTAATGTCATGCTTTTATGTTGTTAAGCAATGTGGTACCATTGTATAAAATGCTGTATAATACAAATATTGAAAAGCACATATTTACAAATGTGCCAATAGGGATTAAAAATTAATCGAGATAAAAACTAAGACAGAACATAATTTACATTTAAGCGAACACATATCACCACAAACCTTAAAAAACAATTATATAAAAAACAGAAATACACAAAAATGCAATTTATGAAAACCCAAAATAGAGGAACACTGGCAAGAGTCAATTGGTTATGATTTTGTGCTGGAAAATCCCAAAACATTTCATGAAAAACACAATTTTCCCAATTCTAAAGTGATAATACAACTATAATAATTACTTCAAAATCAAATGAAAGTTTGAAAATAAAGAGATAATATCAAATAAACAGTTAGGATTCTCACTAAACCTAAAACATTGTCTCACTACCGCCAAGAGAGGATGTTATGCCTCCCATCCATTGTTGTGGAACAATTAAAGGGGCATTGAGAGATACGTATGGGTGGCGCCCTCAACTTGTATGGAAATGGGGTTTTTTGCACCAAAGTAATTCTTAGGAATATAGTAACTACCATCTGAAACAGTTTACCAAAATTCACCGTTATCATGTAAAATTTCAACATTTTGTTAGTTTCGATATGATCATATCGAAACTAGGTGATGAATTAGGAAGTTATGCGATCGTTTGAGGACTTTAGCGGCAAATCTCAACCCGTAAGTGCTGTTATTTGCTTATATGGCATGAAGGCAATGTCAGAATTGTATGACATTTTGGATTTGGGCTATGTTGATGATTATGTTTACGTTATTTGCTCATTTAGTATATCGATACATCTCTCAATGCCCCTTTAACCGCGTCACATCAGGCATGCCACATCACTGACTCAATATGAGAAGATATCAAAAACTCACTTATTCCACCTTCATAGAGCAAGTGATGACGAAACACTGTTTTTTAATGTCATGCTTTTATGTTGTTAAGCAATGTGGTACCATTGTATAAAATGCAAGAGCGCTATATAAAAGTTATGTTATGTGTACTGTCCTACTTATGGTGTGAAATACTACATGTATTTGCTATTAATAGAAATACAGTAAAAGCTGCATTTTTGCGGTGGTTTTATTTTCGCACTTTTTGCGCAAAATATTTTTCCGCGAAAATTATAACACGCGAAAATATTGTTTTCAACATTCATGCAATACATCCAGATGGTCGCCCGCGAAAAAAACAATTGGCGAAATGTCTATGATATCTAAATGCGCAAAATATCTTTAAGCGAAAAATATTGGCTTTTACAGTAAGTTGTTCTAGTACAAATTTATGTTTGAAAAGTAGATACAAATTATCTTACAATGGCTCAAATAATTATGAAACCACCATAGTGAATCAGTAAACCTTTTGATCAGCAGCAGCCGAGTATTTTATCAAAGCACACCACGCACAGCAGATAAGGCCAAAACAAATAAATGTTTGATTGTCCTTGTCCGCCCGACCCTCTTAATCATTTCGACCCAAAAACTTATTTTTTTTGTTGAAAATTTTTAAAATAAAAATAAAATTTTCAATTTTGTCGTTGAAAATTTCATTTTTTTACAAATATTAGTCGAAAATCAAAATTTAATTTTTTTAAATATTATTTTAAGTGTTGAGAAAATAAAAATACTCAACAAAATATTAAAAATTTGGTACCCGTTTTGGTTACCACAACAAGTACATCTCATTTTACTTTTGGTACCTAAAAAAAAGGCAAGTGAGAAAAAAAAAAGAAAAAAAAAAATCCCGACCGACCTACCCAACTTTTAAAAGTGATCTATATGGACAATCAAACATTTTTTTTCTTTTTGGCCTAACCGTGTTACCCACTCCCTAAGCAAATCATGCACTCTTTAAACTGGAGCGTGAAATGCAGTACAAAGTGAGTAGATTGGGTTGTGCTACATTTTTGTTGGTCAAGATGAGCACCCCACCTTTTATAGCATCCACACAAGTAGCGGGTTGCCCGAGGGTATATGAAGTGAGCTAGATAGAGCTGCTGTGCATTAGCGTACAGGTAGTTTATCCATGGCAATATCTTCAGTAGATAGCAATACTTGTGTGCATGTGCAGATAAGTGGTGCCTATCAGGCAGGGTTTCACGTTTTAATGCCAGACGTGGATTTGAGTCGGTTTGTACAGATGTTCATGTTCCAGGAAGCTAATATTTCCTATGTTTTCTGTCAGAAATATTCAATCTTTTCAAACCCCATAACTTAAACTAAGGACTAGAATCGGTTTCTTAGACCAGACCGACCATTTGAATTGATATTTAGGTGTGAGGGGGGGGGGGGGGGGGGGGGGGCGGTATATTTAATTTATTTTTAACATAATTTATTTTGTATTTTGTTCTTATTCTTATACTAGTACACTGAGATGAATCTATCAACGTTTTCCACATGGCAGGTGTCTGCAGACGGCATTCCAAATTCACAAAATGTTTCAAATATGTCAACAGGGTTGAATGTCATTACCATATTTGGAATCACCTTGAGAAATGCATTAAAATAATTACAAACATGCCTATTATTGGTTCAGTAATCCTTGAGATAGGACCTTGAAAGTTGGGAAAGGTTTCTGAAAAATCTATTTTGTATAAATGGTAAAACTAATAGTCGTGTGGAAAGTGTTACGATTCAAATCTATTCAAATCGATTCAAATCTATTCAAATCGATTCAAATCTATTCAAATCGATTCAAATCTATTCAAATCGATTCAATTCTGATTATCTGCTGATTTCATTTGTAATAGTGAACCCTATTTCATCAAATTGAAAAAAACCAAAACCAAAGTGGAACAACTTGACCAAAAACCATCTCTAAATCAATCTTTCATAAAAGATTTATACAAAAGATTTCTTATTTCACATAGGCATTTCTATGAACCGTATTATCCCTATTTAGCGCCCGCGCTTAGCAAAGTAATTATGGGTGGGCGCTTATTAAGTTGCCTTTTTTAAAGTAATTTATCTTGGAAACTGTCAAATTGGTTCCGAATTTTGATGCACATTTTTGGTGAAAAATGTGCACATTCCGCCAATGCGTTGATCGCCAACATGTTGTTGTTGCCGGGACCTTCGAACGCTACTTTCATGCTATATTTTGAGCTACAGTGGCTAAAAAGATGGGCGCTTATTAGGTGTTACTTTTGTAGTCATTGGGGAAAAGAGGGGTGGGCGCTTATAAGGGCATGGGATAATACAGTACAACAAGTATGTAAAATTAATGATTTTGGGTAACAACAGAGGCATTTGAGTATAGGATTCTGGGAAAATAATATAACACTTAATTTCTGCATGCTATTTTTAGGAAATATGCTGCTATCTTCAGTAGATAGCAAATTTGATAAAATAGTACCAACTATACCAAACACCTAAATTCATGTAATATACTTGCTTAAATGATTGATTGATTATTATTTGTAAACCGACACAATGCATAAAGACAAATTCCGAGCATGTAGTCCCTTTCACCTCTACCAGACAGTGTTGTTACGGGGGGCACAGCACTAAATAAACCGCCCATTGGGTTACGTGTAAAATAGAGCTAAAAGAGTTGCAATGTTGGGTCCTTAGTAACTCTTTTTGGAATGTCTCGAATGCTTTATTCTAACAGACAAATATTAAAATTTCATAAAATCGTCAAGAACAGATACGCCTTCTAATTAGATTTTACGATATGATCATTTAAACAGCGCCACCCCTATTTTCAGCCCGGACGCTCGCCTTCTGACCGCCTCCGAGGATGTGTGTTCAACCACGTGATACATTTTCGGTACAATCGAAAATAATTATTTAGCAATATCCTGAGCGAAGTAGAGATTATCTTTCATTTTAATTATAAAATGCTACCCTCGCGCCAAACTTATTCCCAAAGGACCCCAATTTATCACAACATCGGTTTTTGGTTTTGCCGGAACTTACTACCATCACAAAACGAGGAGTGATATAGTGCTGTGCGCCCTTACTGTGACAGTGCCTGGTAGTAGGAACCTATAACTAAGCTACACACATCTTCTTGAAGTGCTGGTTCATTTACACCAGGGTACACAAAAATATAGTAGATCTATTATTATAATGGGGTATTCCAGTTGAAATCTATACTCCCCTACAGAAGACATGCCTATAACTTCCACACAGGGAGTGTTTCCCCATAATGCACTTATCAATTGCATTTTCGGCCCGGGGATAGCGGGGATTAGGGCCGGGGCGTACAAATTGCCCATGTGACATCCCGGGTACAATCGTGTACGGTCCCCGCAGGGCCGGGCACCATTTGTTGTACGTCCCCGCTACAGTCCCGGCCCCCCTTGGCTGGGACAAAGTGTACAGTCCCGTCCACCCATTTCCCAGGACAAAGTATTCACCCGACTAAAAGTCCCAAGGTCGCTTATTTCTTTCTGCAACCATAACGGAATGCATTTCGATGTGTTCCCTATGTGATATTAGGCTTATTTCTTCAAGCGCATCGCATCTCTAGCTTATTTATAGCAAGCGCCCGGGGTGTACATTTGTGTACCTTAGCGTACGTCCCCGCTACACGCCCCGGGTAGCAGGGGCACAGTTTGTACATCCGTGTACACTCCCCCGCATCATTTTTTGTACACTCATGTACGGTCCCCGCATGGTCCCCGCCATGCCCCGGGTCCCTGGGGGCTGGGCTTGCAATTGATAAGTGCATAAGGTAACCCAATTTGAAGTTCACACTCCCTGTGGGGGATGTTCAGTGTATTGTCTTCACTAGTGGGTGCATGGATTATAAATGGAACAGCCCAATGCAAGAATTAGACTAATAATTGAGTTACCATCCTTATAGACGCTTAAAACAGGTGAAGCGATTATACTATGCCTTTCACATTACTTAGTTTCACTTAACACTTATAATTGGATTTCCCAGATAAAATATAACACTAACTGAATTATATAGCATGTCCCTAAGGCAACCGAAAAAGAAAAGAAAATACCAACCGTTGTACGTTCCCGCCCAACCCATTTCTTTTTAAAAAAACAATCCTGTGCAAATGTGTACTGACCCAAAAATCGTTTTTGCTTGTCAAATTACGGCAAAATGTTTACGGATATTTTTATTTTTTTACGGTCATTTTCAAGAGTAAATAATAATAATAAGAAAAAAAGCTCAACCGACCGACCGACCCCACCTGAGAGGTCTGTTTGCCCATTAAAGGTATATTATGTGATCTTTTCCATGGGACTCCCTCAATCCTTGAAGAAGAAAAAATGGAAGCAGATTTTCTTGCAGATTTACTTTTCTGATCATAAATTATAAATATATTCCAAGTTACAGAGCGATACGATTCCTAATAACCTCAAAATCATGGTTTAAAGAGTGAATTTAGAGTAAAAATTTAAAAAATAGATTGTACCGCTCGGTACAATCTAAATTTAAAATTTAAAATCATAAATATATTCCAAGTTACAGAGCGATACGATTCCTAATAACCTCAAAATCATGGTTTAAAGAGTGAATTTAGAGTAAAATTTAAAAAATAGATTGTACCGCTCGGTACAATCTATTTTTCAAACCATGTTTTTGAAGTAATTAGGAATCGTATCGATCTGTAACTTAGAAGATCTTTATGATTTATGATCAAAAATGTAAATCTGCAAGAAAATCTGCTTTCATAGTAAAAATCAATGACAGAGGGCGCTGCTTGGAAAAGATCTTATAATATGCCTTTAAACATCTGGGTGGGTTTTTTCGTCACCTAAAACAAGAAGTACACACAATTGATGTTACAAGAATCACTAATTCTTAAAAACACTAACACAAACAAAGTAAGCAATTTTATACTGTCACATTTAATTCTTTTCTTAATGTCTTAATGTCACATGTGTGTATTTAACAGTGCACATGAACTCTTTAGTTCTTTTGAACACCCTGTATCCGTGCCTTTGATTTGAACCCATCATCAGCAGTATCCTGTTTGACCTTTTCCAAATTAATAGACAATATTTTGGTCAGGCTCACACTAATAGTATAATTTGTAGTAATATTTAGCTAAGTATTATGTAGTGGACAGTTGCTGAAATCTTTCAATCAAACACCATCTTAGATTTCCATGATGAATATTTAAAGTACCATTTCGTCATTTTGGTAAATAAGGCCACAAAAAAGAAGGTCTGTCTCACATACATTTGGGGAAATAGCCATACGATAAACATTTTTAAAAAAACTTTTTTATAGAAAAAATATCTATGCTAAATGCAGAAATTTTTTTTAAAATTGTGTTTTGGTCCACTTTCCCCCTCCCCCCCCCCCCCCCCTCTTTCAAAGTCAATTGTTTCAACTATTTTGTACAATTAAAAAAGCACGAAAATTGGGCTCATCTCATAGCGTTATGCTGCAAAAGTTACTCCATATAATATGTGAAACAGATCTTCTTCTTTTTTCTTGGCTTAAAAAAAACTGTCTTATTTGACCTCAATGTATGCCAAAAGGAGCCCTTTAAAGGTGCTCTTAACCCTAACCCTTGTTAGGGGATTTTGAGCGGTATTACGATATGGGCACATAAATAACCCGAAAAAACTCTGGTTCCCCGCCGGGATTTGATCCGGGGACCTCCGGCACCACAGTCCCACACACGCATAGACAAGCCACGGCTCCAAGCTACTCGCTTGCTCAGTATACTGAGCGAGCTATATCGACTCGGTTGCTTACGTCATCGAAAACCGTCCCCACATGCGCTCGGAGATAGGTTCCCGATTAGTATTTTGTAATATTTAGGGGGTTAGGGTTAAAAATCACTTGGCAAACAGAGGGGCCCTTACTTTTTCTCAAAGACTTGTGTTTTGTGTTCTGGTCAGGCTTATAAGAATGAAATAACTCTTCTTTAGCGAGGAGGGAAAAGATCAATGTAGAGTCTTTTCGCATTAAATAAATTTGTAAATAAAAATCTAGTTGAACTTTTATAATTGCGAAATACCCACGCAGAAGACGTGCCCGATAGTGTGTATATGCCCAGATAATTCTCATGAGTATATTTTGGTGATCAGAGCGCAATATGTCCCCCACGTTGAAATTTAAGTTGGTTTAGTTTGGGCAAAATTGTTTTTTTATTAGTCTATTTTAATAATTAGAGGGGCAATGAGAGATTTCCAAGAAAAAAAAGGTACAACAGGTATTTAGAAACCTGAAGTGTACTAATGTATGGGAAAAGGGATGAATGATGGCGCTAGATAGAAATGTGGTTGAAGCAATTTATGTGGTGAGTGTTACTGATGATTTCAATGTGATCTACATAGAAATGACCTAATCGTAACATTGTACACGGTAGACAGTGAATTAAGGTAAATGGTTTCAGATGGTAGTAGTATATAATATGCCTAAGTATAGGTTTTCCCAGTTAGTTTAACACTTTTTTCATTATATTTCATATCTCGTTAAGTTAGAATTCGTCCCCAAAATCTGACTTACGCATTTTGTTAGATAAATTTCGTCAATGAGCATTATATTTCAAAGTATGACCATTTCATTTAATTCATTGGTCATTTCTTTTCGTCAAGGAAGGATTGAATTCGTATCACCTGATGGGTAGCGGGTCTATGCACAAATATAATTCGTCTTTGTTCATTATTTTTAATACTTTTATCACATATATTCGTCAGGTGTAAGAAGTATAGGCCTACATTGCAGGTTAGATATAGGTCTATATTGAAACAAAACTGAAAACGTGGATCATGTTTTTGCATGGTTTTACCATCTAAAGATACCACACCAAAGTGCAAACAACTTGCACAAAGTCCCATTAAGTCATTCAAGAAAGTTGGTGATATAAATCATATGAAATAAAAGAAAAAAAGAACGAACAAGAAAGAAAGAAAGAAAGAAAGAAAAAATAAATATGTATATATAAAACGTAGGCCTATTATAGGCCTATAGCTGGATTTTACATGCTTCTAGGCAGGACTTTCAACATGGGACGAAATAAAGTGAACTGAATATGAAACTATTTGATCAAAGACGAAATAAATGTATACATTAGTAGGTTACCGCTGTATCAGACGAAATGGAAGTGTGTTAGGACGAAATAAAATGAACATTAAATGAAATTCATTGCGCAAAATATGAATATACTTGACCAAAGACGAAATTTACTTTAACAAATGCAACCTTAAAAATTTTGGGACGAATTCAAACTTAACGAGATATGAAATATAATGAATAAAGTGTTAAACTAACTAGGAAAACCTATATTACATGTACGGTAGTGCAAAAAAACGGATTTCCAGGTAAATTGAGGGCGCACTCCAATGGGTACCTCTCAATGCCCCTTTAAAGGTGGATGTTTCGACAGCTGGCCGGATTTCCAACTTGATGTTTTCTATTCTACATGAAGGCTCATCCTTTAAATATGTTGATGAAAAAAAAACCACCTAAAGCTATAGGAACATCGACCTTTATGACTTATTTTCGTGTGATACAAGAATATATTGAACTTGATATAACAAATATTATTGTATCACCCTCAATATTATATAAATATAGAATAGGTGTATGTGTCAAAAGTTGGGAAGCCAACTTATGGAGTATTTATAGTGGGCATTCATTTCTTCTCCCCTTTAGAACGTTACATCACATCATGAAAACCTTTCTTTTTTCAGCTCTAAATCCCAGATTTTTGTCACCAAATCCGACCTATATATTCGTAACACGTCTTTGTCAAAATAAGACATATTGTTAAAAACCCGCAGGCTATTTAGATATGGTCTCCTTATAATGTGCGCCATTTCCTTATAGATAGGCCGTCTTGAATAAGACATCTCACCAGTTTTGCCAAAACAATGGCCAAATAAGCTCAATCTATGGTAAAAATATACCAATTTATATCCGAATCATTGGTTTTAAGGCGAGAAAGAAAAAACACCCTGTTCTACTGATTTTCAGAGGTAGGGTTGATTTTTATTTTTTTTTCTTCAACATTTTAGCGAGAATTTTTGTAATTGTGACTCGTCACATAGAAACAGACGAGTTGTCGACAAACCTTATTTGTAGAGAAAAGAAGATGAGAATAAATAAAAGAAAATGAAAGGAATTTATCACACCTCAAGCTGCATAAAACCTGTGTTTTATGTTCAAATTCAATCATTATGTTCCCATCCTTAACACTTTTGGACCGGTGATTTTGACATTTCGCCGGCAATAAATCATCTAAGATTTTGTCAACCGCTGACTATGTGGTCCATTTTCAGGGTTATGAAGGTTAGTTTATGTCCTTGGGGCATAATGATGTCCTTTGCAGTCTTTTAATTGGACCACATAGTGGTAAATAGACACATCTTTATAAGATTTATTACCGGCGAAATGTCAAATCACCGGTCCAAAAGTGTTAAGGGAGTGTAATGATAAGTTCATGAAATTAAATAAATTGTCCTTTTTGGAGACAGCTGGTCTGTTTTGATGTGATTGGTCAATATATGTTTTCAAAAAATCAACAATTTTCAAATGTTTCACTTTTTTAAACAAATTTTGAAGGATCTTCAAATAAATAAAAAAAATATTTTGAAAAAACATTGGTCAGCCAGACCATGGAAGTATGAGAAAGAAAAGGTTTTTTTCTTTGGATGGGATACATGAACAGATGTGAAAAATTAGCCCAATTTATTAATAAAACATTGGTTGCAATAGGCAAAGAACCCGATTGGGCTCTCAAAGTAGCCTAATTTGGCTACTTGAACATAGACTTGGTAACACTGTATCAGATTTGTAAGTCTGTTTCTCCCCTTCAGGCAAAAAGAAATGCCTGGAAAAGGACCCGATTGGGCTCTAAAAGTAGCCAAAAGTAGCCTAATTTGGCTACTTAAACATAGACTTGGTAACACTGCATCAGATTTGTAAGTCTGTTTCTACCCTTCAGGCAAAGAGGAATGCCTGGAAAAGGGCTACCTGGATTTAGGAAAGTATATACTCCGGAGGGCTGATTTATTCAAATATGCACACAAATGTGTGACAATTTAATTGAAAGCCTGATGTTGCAATGGTTTATAATGTGCTCTCACAATAGTTGTTACCAAATGTGATGCAGCACATCAAAGGGGGGGGGGGGGGGAGGGGGGGAATTTGCGGTTGTGTATTTTTCAAGATATAGATGAAAATGGACAGTAAAAAATAAAGAAAAAATAAGAATTTAGGAGTCAATTTCACTCTTAAAATCTGAATGTCATGATAAATTGTTATACCTCTGGTGTAATTTTAAAGCTTAACAAAATGCTCCAAGAGCACACATGATAAACTCGAAATTGACTTCACCTGCAGAGTCCACCCCCCCCCCCCCCCTTTAATTGCGCTTCATCACAAATGATGCCAAATACAAATTGTCTTTCTTTTTCTAAATCATTAAATTTGGAGATTCGATTCTCTGTATTTTAATACGAGAATTATGAATTGTGAATGATTCATATACTTTTTAAAGGCACACTTAAAAATGTGTCAGGGGTAGGTCAAAAATGTTTGCACAGTCAAAATAAATTGCACAGTGTAGACTACATGTACAATTTTGCCTTCTATTTGACTATTTGGGTAACATAACCAGTGCCCCACCCGCCACCTCAGACTTTATTCATTTTTTTTCCAATTTCATTTTTTGTTTTTCCCCTTTTTTCTTCTTTTCCCCCTTTTTTTTTTGGGGGGGGGGGGCACCCCCCCCCCCCCCCCCCCCCAGCTACGCCACTGTGACCAGCTCCTCATGGACTAGTGCTTAGACGATAGGTCCCTTAACCGAAAGGTACCTGGTCAAAACCCAGTAGCAGATTTTTTTTTCAAAGTTGAAAAATGTATTATATGTCCAAGATATGATTGCATGATTGTATAGCAACATGTGATTGGTTCCAACAAATACACAGACAACAACACTTGTTAGTACCATTTATTACAAGCATATAGCCATGACCAACGCAAATTATGCCGCTTAATGGTGGAGCATCGTGAAGTAGTATTGTGAAGTCTTCAAGAGATATTTAAAAGATACTTGCAGGGTATCTTGAGGAGAGAGGCGTCTCAAATCCCGGGCAATTTGATATTTTGCTCGGATGGAATTACATTCAAAGAGTTTCATCGCCAAATCCGCCATTTTTTTCAAAAAGACACAAAATGAGATTAGGCCATTAACAGTTATTATTATGTTGCTAGCTTTTAGAATAGACCATTTCAAATTGAGATCGGAAATCTTCGGAAAAACAGGTCACGTGGAGTAGGTGCGTTGCGCGTTCTTCGCAACAGTTGATCGCATTCACAGCATTGCCCTAGTTGATTGTCCGCCTATGTTTACATACACGCGTGCACACATGAGAAGTAAAACGTGGAACGAGACTATTTTGTTTTTTTATCAACAAAGGCGCTGACGGACAAATTCCAAATGTATCGAGCAGACGGTAAAAAGTGAAAATATTACCCCAAATCTCTTTCATCTCACTCGTGTTTGTAACTGAAATGCCGCAACATCAACTTTGTGAGGGATACAATCTATCACCAACACCAGCGCAATCTACCACACGGGCAGACGGGTGAAAAACACGTTGTTTTTCTCCGGCACATGGCCATGACCTGTCAGGACCTGACAGGTCATGGAACCGAGTGTCAAACACTCGGCTATCGGAAACATTCGGAATCGATCGTATATTTTCGGATTTGAAATGGTCTATACGCAACACTTTTTGAAATTTCCGTGTAAAGCAGGGTTGGTCAGTAAGGCATAGATTTTTTTAAAAATACCATCAAAATCATAAACTTTGAAGGGAAAAAAATACTCGGATTTGGTTTGGCCAGGGGTGTGCAGCTGGAGATTCAAAACCCCTACTAATTTATAAGGGTGATTTTGGAAAACATAGTACACATATCTAAGGATTTTGCTTCATTATACATTATAGACATAATTTGCGCAAATTATCAGGAAAATAGAACCAATTTTCGCACATTTTTGCGAATATAGCCAAATGTTCCCAAAAATAGATCCATTTGTAAAAAGTGACCCCATTATTAGGAATTTTCCATCACAAATCATACCCCATGTTTAGGGATTTTTTTGCAAAAAAAGCTACCCATTAGAGCGGCACATCCCCATAATACTGTATTAGGCGAGTACCTGAAATTACCTGATTGGTCGGTTCCTGGTTACCATGGCAACCGTATAAAAAATCCGGCTTCATTAATTTGTGCGCATTGTTCCCATACACCATCTACCAAAGTATGGTGAACATGCAACATTTAGTTTTCTAGATATCTTTGTACCAGTGTTTAGCCAATCAGAGGCCTTGTCTGGTTACCATAGCAACCAGATCAAAATAACGCGTAATTTTTGAAACGCTGTTACCTAAGCTTCAATTTGATATATGACTCTAAGGGGTAAACCCATGGTAACATTGAGAAAATTTGTTTCCAAAATTGATGAAAATAACATAGACCCCCCCCCCCCCCCCCTCCCCCCCCCCTTAACACTTTCCACATGGCTGGCGTCTGCAGACGACATTCCAAAATTTCACAAAATGTTTCAAAAATGTCAAAATCATTAAATTTCATAACCATGTTTGGAATCACCATGTGAAATGCATTGAAATAATTTCAAACATGCTTAGTACTGGTTCAGTAATTCTTGAGATCGACTTTAACAGTTGGGAAAAGTTTCTGAAAAATCATTTTTGAAACGTGTGAATATATATCAGATAAGACAGACAAGATATCTTTTTGCACATTCCAACTGTTGGCCCCTTACGCATACCGTATTATCCCTATTTAGTGCCCAGGGCGGTTAGCAAAGTCATTTTGGGTGGGCGCTTATTATTACTAAATAAAATGTACAAGTGGTCATTTGAGGATGATGGTCATTTGAAGATGCTGACCATTTGATGGTCATTTGAAGATGCTGACCATTTGATGGTCATTTGAAGATGCCGACCATTTGATGTACTAAATACAATGTACAAGTGGAAATTTGAGAAGGCTGACCACTTGATGTACTAACAAAATATACAATTGGTCATTTGAGGAGGCTGACCATTTGAAAAGGTGGGCGCTTATAAGGGTTGTTTGTTGGTAGTCATTGAGAAAAACAGGGGTGGGCGCTTATAAGGTCCTGGGCGCTTAATAGGGATAATACGGTACATTGACTGCACGATACAGGGAACCGTATCAAAGCCAATCATGTCTCAGCTTATCACATCATCCTATGTAAAACAAATAATGGACGGAACTGTCTCGCTCTCACGTTACTTCACTTAATAAAATGGCCAATAATATAACCCTTATTGTAAATTTGTCGCAATAACTCTTCAGAATAACCAGTCCTAGGCGAATTGTTAACCATGGTACCATGGTCGACCATGGTCAACCATGGTTGACCATGGTTAACCATGGTCAGCAATGGTCAACCATGGTGTACTGACCATTGTCAACCATGGTCACCATGGTCACCATTGTCAACCATGGTCAGCCATGGTTGACCATGGTCAGCCATGGTTGACCATGGTCAGCCATGGTCCTGAGCATGTCTGGCCATGGTCAACCATGGTCAAAAAGTTACTGGACATCTTTAAGCATGGTTGACCATGGTCAGCCATGGTCCAGAGCTTACTGTCCATGTCTGACTATGGTCAACCATGGTCAACCATAGTCAAAAGGTTAGTGGACATTATTAAGCATGGTTGACCATGGTCAGCCATGGTCCTGAGCTTACTGTCCATGTCTGACCATGGTCAACCATAGTCAAAAGGTTAGTGGACATTTTTAGGTATGGTTGACCATGGTCAGCCATGGTCCTGAGCTTACTGTCCATGTCTGACCATGGTCAACCATAGTCAAAAGGTTAGTGGACATTTTTAAGCATGGTTGACCATGGTCAGCCATGGTCCTGAGCTTACTTGTCCATGTCTGACCATGGTCAACCATAGTGAAAAGTTAGTGGACATCTTTAAGCATAGTTGACCATGTCTGTCCGTGGTTGGCCATAGTCTAAATGTTCATGGACATCTTTCAGCATGGTTGGCCTTAGTCAGCCATGGACGTTGTCCTGAGACTTCAGACTTGTCCATTGTTGTCTCGCCACTCTTTTGTCTGTCTGTCCGTCTGTCTGTCCGACTTGCGAGACAAGTTATCTGGAGATCCATAAGGCCTATCTTGATGGGAATTGGTGAACGGAAAGGGGATGATGTATCTTTTGCTGATTAAATTTCAATGACCAAAAATCATGAAAAATATCAAAAATCCATGAAAAACTGGCCAAAATTTCACTCAATCCGCGATCGCTGCAACGATAATTATAAAAAAACTACTGTTTTGCGCAATGCATGATGGGATAATATCTGTTTGCTATATAACTAATGTTGCACTTCAGAATTCATATCTGGGCTGTTGGTCTAGTGCAGTGGTTCCCAACCTATGAGGCACGACCCCAGTTGGGGTCGCGACACACTTTTTGTGGGGTCGCGGACTAGCCTAATTTAACAAAAAATAAGATGTTATGTTTTTGTACTGTACTTTAGTGTACTGTACTGTATAGTTATATAGCAAATATCATGGTAGAACATTTCAAAAAGGTTAAAATTTGATCAAATTTGACCATTTTAGCATAAAATTCTGGCGCGCTGCGCGCACATTTATCACCATATTAGGTATAATAAGACCAAATGTTGCAATTTGCTTACCAAATTAGTTAAAATTATACCAAATTTGAGAGTTTTAGCGTAAAATGGCAAAACAAATTGCGCGCATTTTTAAATTCTTGCCCCCACCTAAATTGTTTCTTGCCCCTCCCCCACCCAATTTATTATGCTGGTGCCGCCACTGGTGACTTTTTTCTGTGAGGGGTCGCGTTCTGATGCTAGTTTCTGAAATGGGGTCACCAACAGAAAAAGGTTGGGAACCACTGGTCTAGTGGATAAGTCACTGATTTATAATCATTTGATTTTGGAAAGTTGTGAGTTCGCGCCTGGCTAGGAGCTTCAATTTGTCTTGTTTTCCTATAAAAAAAATTTAAAAAAATAAATAAAAAATAAATAAATAATAAAAATAAAAAAAAATAAAAAAAAATAAAACAATTAATTTAATTTAATTTAATTTAAAAAAATAAAATTTAAAAATTTAAAAAAAATAAAAAAAATAAATAAATAAATAAATAAATAAAAATAAAATAAAAAATGAACAAAATAAGAATAAATAAAATAATAAAAATAAAAATAAATTTAAAAAAAGTGAGAAAAATAAAAAATAAAAAATAAAATAAAATAAAATAAAATAAATTTAAAAGAAATAAAAGACAACATGATAAAAATAAAATAAATATAGCCATCATTTAATTTTTTTTAACTTTTATTTAATTTTTATATTTATTTCATTTTTTTTTTTTTTTTTTTTTAATATTTATTTTATTTTATTTTTATTTATTTTTAGTTTCTTTTCTTTTATATTTTTATATTTATATTATTTTTTTTATTTTTTTTAAACAAAAATTTTAATATATTTTTTACATTTAAAAAAAAAAAGATTATATATTTTTTTTCATTTATTCATATTTTAGTTTATTTTATTTCATTTTTTATTTACTTATTTTTATTTATTTATTTATTTATTTATTTATTTATTTATTTATTTATTTATTTGTTTTATTTGTTATTTTATTCTTTATTTTTTTTAAAATATTTTTAATATTTTTTTAATATTTTTTTCACATTTAAAAAAACACCAATTGTTTTTTAATTTATTTTATTTTATTTTATTTTAATTTAATTTTTTTTAAAGTTTTTATTTTTCAAAGTTTTAAATGTATTTAAAATGAAAGTTTCACTTCTTTTTGATTCCTTATCGTTGGGAAAATACCTTTAGAAAATATCAAATAATATATTAATAATTTTAATGATGATATTTGACTGATAAAACAATAAAAAAAGTAATTTTACAGTGAAAAAATATGTCATCACGTGGAACAAGGCCACTGAGGTCAAGGGTCAATCATATTGTCTTGGATCTGTAAAAAAGTTGTGTCATCTTTCTGAAAATTTGCTGTGACTTTGATGAATAGTATTACCCATACTTTACTGTAATAAGTTTTTAAAATGAAAATAAATTATGATAGACAAATAAGTTGTGTATCATATGCTAATGTCTGAAGGAAATTGGTGTTGCAGAATTATGAAAAATGTGAAATTGCAGATCAAGTTGAAAACAAAAAAAGTTATAGGTTTTTGGTTCCGAATTTTGATACTATCCGGGAAATGGCAGACTTCTGTTTTGATTTTGAACTTGAAAGACAGAAATTCGATACTACTACTACTGGCATACTAGATTATTCGATGTGGCTTCACCAACATATACAAACTATGTGTTCAAGCTTCACTCGCTCATCAAAATTGTAGGTAAAAGCTTCACAAAATAAAAATAAAAATACGTCCAAACTCCACTAATCCAAGGCAATCACCTCCGCTCCATGCTCAGTAACAAATTTATGACCCCACACTTCAGCGTCGATTCGACGCCGAGGTAGCGTCGAGGCTTGAGGAGGGTAGGTTCAAGCTAGACTATCCGTCGCCCCCTGCACCATCGGCCTCATTTATCATTTGCGCATGCATCGGCTGGCCTAGTTAGTATTTTAGGAGATCGAGTAGGCCTAGGTATACTATTACTAACTTTAACTAGGTAAATTAATAATTGAACGAACACAACTAAGCAGCGTATCTCGTACATTGCTTGAAGCGCGCACAACCATTCGCGTGATAATTTTGGCCGCGTTCATCTTTGTACTGCGTTCGTGATGTTCGTTCAAATCAATTATTAATTTTCCTATGTAGTAGGCCTATGCCTATCTCAATATTCTCAAATATCATGATCATATGAATATGATTGAGCCGAGCCCTAAAATAAAATATTTAACAAATCTTTTGTTAGCCTTTGTATTTTTCATTATTGTATGATAGGCCTAACCTTATTATTATTATGAGCCTGTGTGAATGCACCCTTTGAGTTATTTTACTTGAGTTTTGATTGTGTCTGATGCTTCGAAACCTTTTACTAAAAGGTTTGAAGCACAAGCAAAGGTTTGCATTGAGCCTAGTCTATGTGTGCAGTTCATAACAGTAGAAGTAGGCATAGAGATGGTATTAGTAGGGTGTTTGCAAATTGCGTTGGTTTCTGCTTCGAAACGGATAAACCTTATATAACGTGCATCCGCACTCTTTTGATGGTGTCAATTTTGAAACCTTGTATAAACTGTATGAGCCTAGTGCGTACGCACCCTTTTCACTGTGTCTGCTTCAAACCGGCCTTGTAATTGTATGATGAGCCTAGTACGTACGCACACTTTTTGTTTGCGTCCACTTCAAAACCTTGTAATTGTATGATGAGCCTAGCGCACTTTTTTGATTGCGATACCTTGTATGAGCCTAGTGTGTACCCACTATTTTGATTGCGTTATCTTCGATACTTTGTATGAGCCTAGTGTGTAAATGCACTATTTTGATTGCGTCCGCTTTGATACCTTGTGTGAGCCAAGTGCGTTCACACTCTTTTGATTGCGTCAACTTTAGATACCTTGTGTGAGCATAGTCCATACGCACACTTTTGATAGCGAAACCTTGTATGGTGCCACCCTAAAATACACACTAAACTTGATTCATCATTGATCATGTAGGAGCATGGTCCAGCCTAGCGCACACAATAAATGGTCATTCTCATCGTAGCATGCAATATTAAATGTGAAGAACAAGCAGATATGCAAACTAATAATATGCACTTATGAAAAATTATATCAAAAAGTGAAACTAAGTGAACATTTGGGCTGGTGAAGGGAGAGTCAAAACTAATTGGGATGTTTATGCCACATGCCCATGGCATTAGGCCAAATAAAAAATAAAAAATAGTTTCTCATCCACACTTTTGAAAAATAGGATGATGAGGGCACTTTTTTTCCTTTCTTTTTTTAGTAAACAATGCAAAATCACCATTACCAGCGATGTATTGCATGATTGGTTGCGTAACTTGAAGAGCACAAGGCCTTTGTAAAATATGTTTATTTCATGATTCTGGGGTTTGGTTAAGACAAAACCTGCTTTAAAATGCTCATCGCCAAGGGTTGTTAGCAAAGTCATTTTGGGTGGGCGCTTGTTATACCTTTTTTAAACTCATTTATTGTACTAAATAAAATTACAAGTGGTCATTTGAAGATGCTGACCATTTGATGTACTAAATACAATGTACAAGTGGTAATTTGAGAAGGCTGACCACTTGATGTACTAACGAAAATGTACAATTGGTCATTTGAGGAGGCTGACCATTTGAAAAGGTGGGCGCTTATAAGAGATTGTTTGTTTTTAGTAATTGAGAAAAACGGGTGGGCGCTTATATAAGGTCCTGGGCGCTTAACCCTAACTCTATTTCACCACACGGCAACAGATTTCTTTTCCCACCCCCAAAATTCACCAGAAAGGTCACCCCCGACACCCCCCAGATTTGAACCACGTACCTCCAGTACCCGGGCCCAGATCCTAGCCACAACACCACGTCTGTCAGTCGACACGAGGCGAGTATATTCGCCTCGTTATATAGCGTGGGTCCGTTTTGTAGCCCAAAAACCTGCATGCCGGGTTATAAAAACATGTTTTCCGCCCAATTGCCGTATGGTGTAGTTGAGTTAGGGTTATTAGGGATAATACGGTAAAGCTATTACCAAGATGTCAGCCTTTTTAAAATATTTTAACCCAAAAAAATTGGAAAGAATAAAAGAAAAAAAAGAAAATTAAATAATTTCTGAAAATTGGTGCGCAAGGGGCAGAAACTGCTTTATTTTTTTACTTGGCCTTAGTCCAGCAATAAAAACTCCAGAGTACCCTTGGAGTATGGATTATCTAAAACTCCCGGCCGTACATGTACCTGTACAGTTTTTTTTCTTCTAAGAAATGTGTCAAGAGGAAGGGATTTTTGTTTAGATAAATAATGGGGAGTATACCTACAAAATTTAAAAAATTAAAAAAATTGTACCGACTAAAACAAGCTCGTAAAATAAGATCGTATTTTCAATTTGTTAAGACTAAAACAAGTTCATAAAATAAGATTGTATTTATAATTTTGTGCAGACTATAACAAGTTCGCAAAATATGATCGTAATAATTATAATAATATTATATGATTGTATTTTTACTATTTTTTCTTATTTTTTTTAAATAGGCTTATTATTTGAATTTCTTACTTTGAATGATCGGACTATGGATGATTCCATAAAATGATGAATATATAAAGTTGAGCCCTGATTCTTCACTTGATGTAAGTGCGTGATCAGGACATAGTTTAGTTAGCAACAAAAAAGTGTCAATTTCTAGTGGCATTTTTCAAATAGTTGAAACTAAAATTGGACAGCATTTTGCTAAATTGTGAAGCATTTTGTGGTCTATAATGAATTATATGTTGAAGAAGAAACACAATTCATTAGTAAGCCAAATTTCAGACCCAAATTCTGTAAGTTAAAAGTTTATTCAAAATCTTGAGTCTTGCTCATCCAGTGTACTGATAAATTGGTAAAACACGAGTAAAAAGATGCCTAAAATTGCTACTTTGTAAAAACAAGGCATCTAATTTTATGCAAATTTAAGAAACTTAATTCTTTATGCTCCATAGTGTTTGTAAAAAAGCAAGAGCATGAGTTTGAAATGTTATGCTGCTCTCATGCTAGCTTGATGTTTGACACTTTGCCACTATGATGTCATTAGGCCAAGTAAAACAAAACAACAGTTGACCGTCCGGACTTTAAAAAAAAAAAGGATGCGAGAGGGTCTTTTTATTTATTTTTTCCAAGATGGCCGTTGGCTTTTTGTAGTAAAGATTTTACACTCTGAGACTCTTTACATTGTATATGCATTTATTTAATGTACAGATACAGTTTTAATAAAGTTTTACTGGAGCAACTTAAACATTTAATAGTTTTACATGCAATTTTTTGAAAAGTTTTTTACTATAAAAAAAAAAATCAAAAAAAAAAATCAAAAAATCAATGCGGCACGAAAAAAGGAAGCAGGCGGGGACGATCAACTGTTGTTTTACTTGGCCTTAATGTCACTGTACAATCAGGCAAAAATGCTTGTGGTGCAAACAAGATGTTAATTTTTGTCCAAAAATGTACCACCCTGACGCTTAGCTCAAGCAGCACATCGCTGCTTGTCGGTGAGCCCAAAGCATCAGTGTTGCTTGTAGCTGCAACTGCAGCATTTAAAAAGTGTGGCGTCAAGCTAGTATGAAAGCACCATAAATATCATGAAACAATGTAGCTAAGTTAAATACCGTACCGCAAATCCAACTATGGAAATAACTGTCTGAATGAGTTACTTTTTGCTGTCTATGAAGCACCAAAGAAGTTGGAATTCGTCAAATAAAACAAAATCAGGTATACCTTTTTTGTGACATGCATACTAATCATTTCATCAAAATGTGTATTCAAGAATATATTGTGAGTTAAAACAACATGGTTGACAATGTCAATATAAGTCACTTGACCATGCTTTTGAGAAATGGCGCCACGGTGGTCAACCATGGTTGACCATGGTCACCATGACCATGGTTGACCATGCTTTTGAGAAATGGCACCCGACCGTCAACCGTGACCATGGTCACTGTGACCATGGTTGACCATGCTTTTGAGAAATGGTTGACCATGGTCACTGTGACCATGGTCACCGTGACCATGGTTGACCATGCTTTGAGAAATGGCACCACGGTCAACCATGGTTGACCATGGTCACCGTGACCATGGTTGACCATGCTTTTGAGAAATGGTTGACCATGGTCAGACCATGGTTTCTGACCGTGGTGCCATTTCTCAAAGCGCGGTCAACCATGGTTGGACCATGGTCAAATCCCATGGTTTGGCCATGGTCAACCATGGTTGACCATGGTCACTGTGACCATGCTTTTGAGAAATGGTTGACCATGGTCACCGTGACCATGGTTGACCATGCTTTGAGAAATGGCACCACGGTCACGGTCAACCATGGTTGACCATGGTCACCGTGACCATGGTTGATCATGGTCACCGTAACCATGGTTGACCATGCTTTTGAGAAATGGTTGACCATGGTCAGACCATGGTTTCTGACCGTGGTGCCATTTCTCAAAGCCCGGTCAACCATGGTTGGACCATGGTCAAATCCCATGGTTTGGCCATGGTCAACCATGGTTTGACCATGGTCAACCATGGTTGAACCATGGTTTTTTCGCTGAGGGTCGACTCCCGAACTTCTTAACTCTTTCCACACGGTAGACGTCTGCAGACGACATTTCAACATTTCACAAAATGTTTAAAAAATATCAAGATTGTTAAATTTCATAATTATATTTGGAATCACTATGTGAAATGCATTGAAATAAGTACAAACATGCCTAGTATTGATTCAGTAATCCTTCGGATAGACCTTGAAAATCAAGAAAATCGGGATAAGATAGACAAGACAATCTAACTGTTGGCCCCTTACATTGACTGCACGATAGAGTGAACCGTATCAAAGCCAATCATGTCTCGGCTTATCGCATCATCGTATGTAAGACAAATAATGGACGGAACTGTCTCGCTCTCGCGTTACTTCACTTAATAATATGGCCAATAATATAACCCTTATTGTAAATTTGTCGCAATAACTCTTCAGAATAACCAGCCGACTCCCGAACTTCTTAACTCTTTCCACACGGTAGACGTCTGCAGACGACATTTCAACATTTCACAAAATGTTGGCCCCTTACACATACATTGACTGCACGACAGAGTGAACCGTATCAAAGCCAATCATGTCTCGGCTTATCACATCATCGTATGTAAGACAAATAATGGACGGAACTGTCTCGCTCTCGCGTTAACTTCACTTAATAAAATGGCCAATAATATAACCCGCATTGTAAATTTGTCGCAATAACTCGTCAGAATAACCAGCCGACTCCCGAACTTCTTAACTCTTTCCACACGGTAGGCGCCTGCAGACGACATTCCAACATTTCACAAAATGTTTCAAAAAATATAAAGATTGTTAAATTTCATGACTATATTTGGAATCACCATGTGAAATGCATTGAAATAAGTACAAACATGCCTAGTATTGATTCAGTAATCCTTTGGATAGACCTTGAAAATCTGGAAAATCGGGATAAGACAGACAAGATGTCTTTTTGCACATTCCAACTGTTGGCCCCTTACGCATACATTGACTGCACGACAGAGTGAACCGTATCAAAGCCAATCATGTCTCAGCTTATCACATCATCGTAGGTAAGACAAATAATGGACTTAATCAAATGGCCATAATATGGTAAGGCAAATATGGGTTCTTTTTCTTGTTTTAAAACTTGATTCTTTTCTATATAATATTGTCACGTGGCTTTGACTGCATGTAACCCCTTGTGGGGCCACCTGTATTTTAAAGGTAGTTTTCAAGCTGGGGCTCGTTTACGTATTATGTTCAATGAGGATTTTATTTAAATCACTGCGATATTTCACAATTTTTGTCCATCGCTTAACCCCACTCCAACGCCTTATTCGTTTTGACAGTCAGATCAATCTTTGTAAACATATTACACTATTTATTTTTTCTTCTTCTAAAAATTGACCATTGCGTTATCATGCTGCACTTATTTTAGTGGAGCCCCCCAATGTCAAAGTCAAAATCCACGAGATGGTCAAATTATCACACCATTCTTCAACGTATTCTAATGAGGCTCTCATTGTTTAATCCGCTGAGATGCCTCTTTTCATTTTTTGTTCTTGAATTCAGGCTTTTCCCTTTTACTCATAATTTCACAGTTCTATTTATTTCCAGTTTTCGGCTATCATCGCAACTGTACACAAGTGAACAGAATAGTATGGAATGCTTTATTATGAAAATCGAAACAAATATGTTGAAAACAATTCCTTAAATTTGAGGCAGGTTTAGTAAAGTTCTGTGATGGGTTTTCACGTAAAATACAGTCAAGATAGATTTTTAAGTCAGTCCAGGAAAGTCTTTCCTGATAAGTCAAACTTCATTATAAGAGAGAAAAAAGAAATGTATAAAACATTGAAAAAGATCACATAATATTGCTTGAACATACGAAGAACGGTTGAATGGTTCTATAAATTGATCATGTATATGTAAACTTACTGACAATTAATACAGCACTATATCAAACTGTCGTGTGTAGAGAATATACCTGTTGCCCATATTGTAGGATGTTGATTTACATATACATAGCGTAGGGAATATCAAGCGGTTGTATCCAATCCAATAACAAGCAAAAAATAATTTGTTTGGTGTAACAGGTACAAAAGTAAAGGCTCTCTGATAGGTTTTTTTCCATCTTGCACATTGTTTCCAGTGTAAAGTATAAATAAAACAAGGAGTTAAGCACAATAAAATGTTCTACAAGCTCAATTTGTTTCAAAAATCATCAAACATTTTGTGATTTTTTATTTTTAAGTGGGTAGATTTTTCTTAGGCCGATAGAGTTACGTCAAACAATATTATTTTATTTTTAGGCCTGCACTAGACATGTGTGGGTGCATATAGAAATGCCTATGGTCTATTGAACCAAAAACCTGGTGGGTTGCACAGTCCCGCTATCAATATAACGCTTGCAAATACGACGGGAAGGTAATCCGTCATATACCCGCGGTTATCGCATAGCAATGAAGCGCCCCCAGGGATGCACCATTCTCCCGTCATGGATGCATGCGTGGGAAGCCGATACAATCATGAGTCTTGTTCATCATCATGAATATCTTGTCGGCGAGGGATAATTACACCGCGTATACAGTGTGTAAGCTTCTAAATAGCCGATAGCTTTTTTTGTCAAATATAAGCTGAAAGCGAAAGAAAGATCCGTTTTGTATACATGGTACGCTGCACCACACGTTGTGTTGCAAATACTACAGGGGAAAATGTCGCAAAATATTTTCCACAACTAGCACCTCCGTCGCAGGCTTAGTACTAGCCAAACGATAAGGCTACAAATGCTTTGTTTTTTCCTGTTTGACACAAAATATTGTATTCATCACGCATTTTTTGAAAAACTGATGTTGACATTAGTGACAGGGGAGGCATCAACATTTAGGAGGGGGGGGGGGGGGGGGGGGGTCAGGGATATTTAGACGGGTAGCAGACATATTTAATAATAATAATAATAATAACAAGAAAGGTACTCAAAGAGAACAAATACTCCACTATTAACATGTCAACAAAATCTCACAGACAATCAGACGGAGAATAAAGGTTTCATTTTCAACGTGAATCCGCGCTATAAGGGTTGCTTTGCTTGAACCGATATCTAGTGTTATCATTGTAAAAAAAAGCCCAAAATGGTCAGGTCTAACGAGACAAAGATCCCTTCAAATTGAATCACACACTTACTTTTTATCATTATGATATTAATAGTGGAATAAGGCAAAATTCTTTTCAAAAGAATATTGCCTTAATGTCATTTTAAACATATAGATTTTTCCCTATAACGAACAAAAAAACCGGAATAAACCTCATTGTTTTCTTTCGACTTTAAACGTAGGCTATGTATTAACAAAATTCCCTTTAGTCTAAACTCTCTTAAAACGGACCTATATATGATATATCCTTTGCTATGACTGAGATGATTTGTCAAGCAATCCTTGTTAAGGGTCTCCTTCTCAGCGTTGATTAGGGTATACAAATGATTACAACTTTTATACATGAGTGCTCCCGGGCCCCCGGCAATAAATACACATGTTATGGGGTTCTTATACGACACTTTCGTCTACATCTTATCAACAAAGCATGTAGCAAAATTACCGTAGGCCTATATCAAATACGTTTGAAAGATTCTTCAAAGCTAAGTAAAACTTGTGGGTCGTTGGTTTCAAACGGCTTGATGGTACTCACAGAGAACAAAACAACAACTACACTGTAAAAAGAAACGTTTATATTTCTGATAACACTAATAATAAACACTTAAACACGTTTATTTTTGTGTTTTACGTGTAAAGGTATAGGAGGCATTTCTACGATAAACGTTTGCATAAACACTACAACACGTTTATAGAGGTAATTGTGTAATATTTATTAACACACCAACATGTTTATATCAGCAAAAAATTTGCGCGCGGCGCGTGTCCCCAAAACTGAAATTAGCTTTCGCGATTCAGTTTAAAGCCAAAATGTATCCCAATCATGACAGAATTACTGTAAAGAAACAATTTTGCACCATTAAATTTATAAAAAATATAGTCACATGTAAATTATCAAACATAAAACAAGTGCCTTCAGACATTAACTTAAGCTCTATGAAAAAATTAGTATAAAATAGCAAATTTTGCATGGGCCTCCATACATTTACTTTAGCTTTATAAAGATTTTATGAAGGCAAGCCTCAATCATAGCAAAGTAAGTCTAAAAGTAGCAAACTTTTTGCGCTGCGCGCGTCTGTTAAGATATCAGGTCAAACCTACAGCTCTAAGGGGGCCGCTGCTCCCTTAACCCCGCCGCGCCTTGGCCCCTGGGTGCCAACAGGGCCCTTAAGCATGCCCCTGGACCCTACGCCGATTTGGCCAGTGCCCCCCCCCCCCCCCCCCCCCCGGCAACAAGCCTTCTGGCTACGCCTATGTTTAAAGGCTGATGGAAATTAAGATATTCAAAACAACTCAGTCATAATCCGTTATTACCCTACCAAAGTGTGGTTTGGCATATGGGTGGGGGGGGGGGGGGGAATCAAAATAAATTTCAGACCCTGAAACTTGAAAGGGGGGATCAATAAAAATAAGACTTTCTCGAAGGGGGGGGGGGGTCATTTTTTTAATGCCCGGGATGCCAATCCGCCACCCACCCCCACCAAAGTATTTATGAACGCTCCCTTAATGAAATTATTCATGTGCAAAAATACTCCAAATATTGTTGTAACTAAGGGTAAGGAATGCACATACATTTAATATGCCAACAATGGCAACAAAGCGTGTATTTCAATGGAAGAACTATTTAGTGGCGTGCCCCCATGTATGTGGAAGTTGTGGTAGCAAAACACACCGTTGTGTGCAGCACTTCCGGCAAAGTTGAGTACGATAATAGTTCCTATTTGATGGAATGATATGAGCAAATTTTAGCAAAATTGGCAGCATTTTTTTAATGTTTTGATCACATTTGGGTTTTATGGATTCTCTTCTTCAATGTTAAAGAAGGAAAACACATCGATTTTGGCTAAATTATTACGTTACCGACCAATTTACATACAGTGCATGCGCGAATGAGAGCCGAATAATATACCACAAAATCACAACGTTAACTTTTGTCGGTTTATATCTAAAAATATTGACGGCAATTTTGGGTTGATTTTCAGTTATGCAAATTTATAAAAAGAAATATAAACATGTTATTGATCAAATCACAAGCTACATGGATTTGGAGCAATTTAGGGGACTGCGGTAGGCTATGTCAAAGGGAGGTAATGAAGGAATAATCCATTTAGTACGGTGCTCCCTTGAATCATGCTCACAGGCTGTATTTAGTATTAATTATAGCAAACAGAAACAAACCCGGCGCGGCGGGAGATCGCACTATTTATGTGCCAATATAATTATGGTTTTGTCTAGAATTTGACAACATTTTGTGATACATAGGCCTGCTAGGCTGCTAGTAGTAGGCTACTTTTACAGAAATGGAATGAAGATTTCGATAGAATGCGAGAGATAGGTACAGTAACCTATATATTGAAAGAAATTTATAATATAAGCCGTTTGATTCAATCAGGGAGGTGTAACTGTAATAATAATAATAATATCATCACTCATTCACTGATTCCCGCTCTGCTCTGGTTCAATCAATCATATAATATCATCTCTTTTACTTTGAGTCTGAATGGTAATGTATCATACGACACGTACAGTTCGGAATGCAATGAGCCTATAAACCATCTCTTTAGTCTTGGATTTGGAAGTAAAATAAGCAAGTAAGCCTATTATAGTATTATCTGCCTAAAATACTGTACAGTGCCTATAGTGAAACATGCAAAATACCCTATGATGAATAATACCAACTGATGACAAATAACACTAAGTATGATTTGTTGTTCTAGCAGACTATCAATTTTCGCGAAATTGTTTCTGTGCACTCTGGGCAATATTTACATTGCTTTGAGCACTTGGTAGTCAGTGCTCCCACACATAGACTTGCATGCTCCAAGAAAATAGGTTTGAGCATGCTTATTTTGCGCCAATGCCATGGTAAACTGTAAGCGCGAACATTATGGTACCACGAAAATTGCCACAGGTACAAGCCTATAGCAGACTATCAGCCAGCCCAGACAGGGCAAAAACCTTGTCGGGGCAATATCTTTGGAACGAATTGAGCGATTGAAACGAGATTTTCAGCGTCGGGTCGAGTCGACAAATTGTCGATTCAGGTCGGTTCGCTTAAAATGTGTGACGTCGCTTTTCGGGTTACCGTGACAACCAATTGTGAAAAATTACAAAAATGAGCCACAAAATGAGCTCTCAAGCACTCATTTTTGCATGTGTGACTCTGAAACCTGGCAGCATGATGCTATATATGCATGTACATATTTTTATGAATTAAACAAATTTTGTTTGTGCATGGTTTCCATGGAAACCAGTGAAATTTGGTATTTTTTGATGTGAATGGCTCACGTTGCCATGAAAACGGTCAAAATTTCCCGAGTAGCACATTAATTAAAGCTGTTGTAGTCATCAGCCTGTGTGCAAATTTTCAATGCAATAGCTCAATTAGTTTTTGAGATATCTCATCGGGAGTATTTTCCCATTGTTTTCAATGGGAGAGATAATATTAGATAATCTGAGATAAGCTAAATCCACGATAACAAAAATTCCAGCGCGTATTTTTTTCCGAAACGCGGAGTCGTAGCGCATGTCGAGAAAAAAATAACGTGTGCCGATTCTGGTTGGAATAGGTCGATTAGTTTTCGAGTAATTCAAAAATGATAGTCGGTCCACAGAAACAAAAACAATATACTCAGTATTAACTTTCAGTTAATAATGGAGTATAATAATTTTCAATGTTCTTTAATTTTCGCGAAATTGTTTCTGTGCACTCTGGGCAATATTTACATTGCTTTGAGCACTTGGTAGTCAGTGCTCCCACACATAGACTTGCATGCTCCAAGAAAATAGGTTTGAGCATGCTTATTTTGCGCCAATGCCATGGTAAACTGTAAGCGCGAACATTATGGTACCACGAAAATTGCCACAGGTACAAGCCTATAGCAGACTATCAGCCAGCCCAGACAGGGCAAAAACCTTGTCGGGGCAATATCTTTGGAACGAATTGAGCGATTGAAACGAGATTTTCAGCGTCGGGTCGAGTCGACAAATTGTCGATTCAGGTCGGTTCGCTTAAAATGTGTGACGTCGCTTTTCGGGTTACCGTGACAACCAATTGTGAAAAATTACAAAAATGAGCCACAAAATGAGCTCTCAAGCACTCATTTTTGCATGTGTGACTCTGAAACCTGGCAGCATGATGCTATATATGCATGTACATATTTTTATGAATTAAACAAATTTTGTTTGTGCATGGTTTCCATGGAAACCAGTGAAATTTGGTATTTTTTGATGTGAATGGCTCACGTTGCCATGGAAACGGTCAAAATTTCCCGAGTAGCACATTAATTAAAGCTGTTGTAGTCATCAGCCTGTGTGCAAATTTTCAATGCAATAGCTCAATTAGTTTTTGAGATATCTCATCGGGAGTATTTTCCCATTGTTTTCAATGGGAGAGATAATATTAGATAATCTGAGATAAGCTAAATCCACGATAACAAAAATTCCAGCGCGTATTTTTTTCCGAAACGCGGAGTCGTAGCGCATGTCGAGAAAAAAATAACGTGTGCCGATTCTGGTTGGAATAGGTCGATTAGTTTTCGAGTAATTCGAAACTGATAGTCGGTCCACAGAAACAAAAACAATATCATCATCATCATCAGTTACGCATTTCGTCTTTGTTGACATGGCGCCCTCACTTATCAGTTAGTAAATGCCAGGTATATCTGTCACTGGCCAGTTCTGCTAGATTTTCTGCGTTTGTATAGTCAATATTTAGTTCTTGCAATTGTTTTTGGATCATTCTTATCCACGTCTGTTTTGGTCTACCTTGTGGTCTTTTAACACTTCTTCCTATTTCTGCTAGGGACATCTTAGCTGGGGTTTTCTCTGGGAGTCTTAGGAGATGACCAAACCAGGTCATACGCCTAGTTCTTATTAAGTTGCTCCATCTGGTTTGACTCGTTCGTTGATATAACTCCTCATTAGTTACTTTGTCTTGCCAGCTTAATTTCATCATTCTACGTAATAACGATCTCTGGAACACGTCGATTTTGTGTTCAGCTTTCTTGTCCATTGTCCATAGTTCACAATTATAAAGGAAGATGCTGGTTATGAATGCGTTAAACGTTCTTAGTTTTAAGTTCGTTGATGTTGTTCTTGAATTCATGATAAATTTCAGTTTATTGTATGCCATCATAGCCAATTGTTTCCTTCTGCAAATATACAAAAAACAATATACTCAGTATTAACTTTCAGTTAATAATGGAGTATAATAATTTTCAATGTTCTTTAATTTTCGCGAAATTGTTTCTGTGCACTCTGGGCAATATTTACATTGCTTTGAGCACTTGGTAGTCAGTGCTCCCACACATAGACTTGCATGCTCCAAGAAAATAGGTTTGAGCATGCTTATTTTGCGCCAATGCCATGGTAAACTGTAAGCGCGAACATTATGGTACCACGAAAATTGCCACAGGTACAAGCCTATAGCAGACTATCAGCCAGCCCAGACAGGGCAAAAACCTTGTCGGGGCAATATCTTTGGAACGAATTGAGCGATTGAAACGAGATTTTCAGCGTCGGGTCGAGTCGACAAATTGTCGATTCAGGTCGGTTCGCTTAAAATGTGTGACGTCGCTTTTCGGGTTACCGTGACAACCAATTGTGAAAAATTACAAAAATGAGCCACAAAATGAGCTCTCAAGCACTCATTTTTGCATGTGTGACTCTGAAACCTGGCAGCATGATGCTATATATGCATGTACATATTTTTATGAATTAAACAAATTTTGTTTGTGCATGGTTTCCATGGAAACCAGTGAAATTTGGTATTTTTTGATGTGAATGGCTCACGTTGCCATGGAAACGGTCAAAATTTCCCGAGTAGCACATTAATTAAAGCTGTTGTAGTCATCAGCCTGTGTGCAAATTTTCAATGCAATAGCTCAATTAGTTTTTGAGATATCTCATCTGGAGTATTTTCCCATTGTTTTCAATGGGAGAGATAATATTAGATAATCTGAGATAAGCTAAATCCACGATAACAAAAATTCCAGCGCGTATTTTTTTCCGAAACGCGGAGTCGTAGCGCATGTCGAGAAAAAAATAACGTGTGCCGATTCTGGTTGGAATAGGTCGATTAGTTTTCGAGTAATTCGAAAATGATAGTCGGTCCACAGAAACAAAAACAATATACTCAGTATTAACTTTCAGTTAATAATGGAGTATAATAATTTTCAATGTTCTTTAATTTTCGCGAAATTGTTTCTGTGCACTCTGGGCAATATTTACATTGCTTTGAGCACTTGGTAGTCAGTGCTCCCACACATAGACTTGCATGCTCCAAGAAAATAGGTTTGAGCATGCTTATTTTGCGCCAATGCCATGGTAAACTGTAAGCGCGAACATTATGGTACCACGAAAATTGCCACAGGTACAAGCCTATAGCAGACTATCAGCCAGCCCAGACAGGGCAAAAACCTTGTCGGGGCAATATCTTTGGAACGAATTGAGCGATTGAAACGAGATTTTCAGCGTCGGGTCGAGTCGACAAATTGTCGATTCAGGTCGGTTCGCTTAAAATGTGTGACGTCGCTTTTCGGGTTACCGTGACAACCAATTGTGAAAAATTACAAAAATGAGCCACAAAATGAGCTCTCAAGCACTCATTTTTGCATGTGTGACTCTGAAACCTGGCAGCATGATGCTATATATGCATGTACATATTTTTATGAATTAAACAAATTTTGTTTGTGCATGGTTTCCATGGAAACCAGTGAAATTTGGTATTTTTTGATGTGAATGGCTCACGTTGCCATGGAAACGGTCAAAATTTCCCGAGTAGCACATTAATTAAAGCTGTTGTAGTCATCAGCCTGTGTGCAAATTTTCAATGCAATAGCTCAATTAGTTTTTGAGATATCTCATCGGGAGTATTTTCCCATTGTTTTCAATGGGAGAGATAATATTAGATAATCTGAGATAAGCTAAATCCACGATAACAAAAATTCCAGCGCGTATTTTTTTCCGAAACGCGGAGTCGTAGCGCATGTCGAGAAAAAAATAACGTGTGCCGATTCTGGTTGGAATAGGTCGATTAGTTTTCGAGTAATTCGAAAATGATAGTCGGTCCACAGAAACAAAAACAATATACTCAGTATTAACTTTCAGTTAATAATGGAGTATAATAATTTTCAATGTTCTTTAATTTTCGCGAAATTGTTTCTGTGCACTCTGGGCAATATTTACATTGCTTTGAGCACTTGGTAGTCAGTGCTCCCACACATAGACTTGCATGCTCCAAGAAAATAGGTTTGAGCATGCTTATTTTGCGCCAATGCCATGGTAAACTGTAAGCGCGAACATTATGGTACCACGAAAATTGCCACAGGTACAAGCCTATAGCAGACTATCAGCCAGCCCAGACAGGGCAAAAACCTTGTCGGGGCAATATCTTTGGAACGAATTGAGCGATTGAAACGAGATTTTCAGCGTCGGGTCGAGTCGACAAATTGTCGATTCAGGTCGGTTCGCTTAAAATGTGTGACGTCGCTTTTCGGGTTACCGTGACAACCAATTGTGAAAAATTACAAAAATGAGCCACAAAATGAGCTCTCAAGCACTCATTTTTGCATGTGTGACTCTGAAACCTGGCAGCATGATGCTATATATGCATGTACATATTTTTATGAATTAAACAAATTTTGTTTGTGCATGGTTTCCATGGAAACCAGTGAAATTTGGTATTTTTTGATGTGAATGGCTCACGTTGCCATGGAAACGGTCAAAATTTCCCGAGTAGCACATTAATTAAAGCTGTTGTAGTCATCAGCCTGTGTGCAAATTTTCAATGCAATAGCTCAATTAGTTTTTGAGATATCTCATCGGGAGTATTTTCCCATTGTTTTCAATGGGAGAGATAATATTAGATAATCTGAGATAAGCTAAATCCACGATAACAAAAATTCCAGCGCGTATTTTTTTCCGAAACGCGGAGTCGTAGCGCATGTCGAGAAAAAAATAACGTGTGCCGATTCTGGTTGGAATAGGTCGATTAGTTTTCGAGTAATTCGAAAATGATAGTCGGTCCACAGAAACAAAAACAATATACTCAGTATTAACTTTCAGTTAATAATGGAGTATAATAATAATAATGAGATTTATAAAGCGCCTTTTAGAAAGTAGACAAGGCGCTGAAGAAAGGGAAAGGAGAAGGACTAGGAGCAAGGAAAAAGATGAGACTTGAGGTGACCCTTGAATACACTTAAGCTACCAAGACCACGAATATTGAGATTGTTCCATAGGCGAGGCCCTGCCACAGAGAAGGCACGGTCACCAGCATGTTTTTTGGACCGAGGGACCTCAAAGGTGATAGCCAAGTCAGAACGCAACGTGTAATTTGTCTTAGGGGAGACCCGTAAACTAATCGGATATGCTAAGTGGATATCTACTTTGAAATCGGCTAATTCAAATCTACTAAATGATTTTAGATATCGACTCTTTCAGTTGTTTATGCCCTGACTCAAACGCCGTTTACTGGTTTAAGACCGTATCATATCGTCTAGGTTAAATTGGACATACATGATGACATAATTGGCCATTGAAACGCCCGAGGCACAAATTACCTCTATCATGTCTATTGTTGTCGAGTGGTTGTAAATCTAAAACCTATTGAGTGACACTATTGATAGAGTTCACCCTGAAACTAGTGTGTACCGGTCGATATTTGACTAATGCCTTCTTGTATCAAGTTAATTAACTAAAATAAAGTCATTTATGTGAATTTTATTTGTCATAATCTTTTTGTACATTAAAAAGTACCCAAAAACAAGTCTAAATACGTAAATATCGCGTGTATACTTTGCAGTGCACCATAAATATGATGTTAGATTTAACCCACACTTCATAATATGAATCTAAACATCTAAAAGCACTCGTATCATGTGTATAAACGTACTATGGTCTACACTGCTGAGGGGGAAAATCCATACTTTAGATAGGAAATGCCGTTAGGAAATTGAATATGATGTATCATTCGTCTCAAGCTTTATTTATTCAAGTCAGATCATTACACGTCTACACACAGAATTATATTTAAATTGTAATTCTATGAATGGTATCCCTGAAGTGTTTCTGTTAGCTATTCAAATGTGAACTTATGTATAACTCTCCTGTTTTGTTTTGTTTTTATTTAATTTAAGCGCTCCCATATTCATGATATTGAGCATTTATTTTCACAACAACATAAAGCATTACCATGTTACAGTCAAACACCATAATTATGCAATATCACAAATGCATACACGTCATTCTATAAGAACAAAAACCGTTTAAAAACTCCGAAATGTTTCATGACAAATCTCATCACAGGAGGCATAATATCAAACCAATTTTCTTCCCATTAGCAGATAGTATTATATACATATTTATAATGTGGAAAACAAAAACAGAAATTGTATAAACATCATCGTCTTTGAGAAATTAGAAGTGAAAGTTCAAACCAGTACTTTTTTACTAAAACAATACTCATTTTCGGGAAGTTTAACAGCTTTAAACGCCTAGAAATATAATTATTTATCAAATGCAATATTATGGATGGCGTCCATGAAGTGTTAGTCATATTAATTTGACCTAATGTTAAACTTCAGAGTTTGGTTAATGCCGAATCTAACTTAAATTCAAAAAATCGTGACAAATTCTAACACAATGTAGCGCGCTCAATAGGCCTACACATTATTCTAATCTTAAAACACTTTCCACGCGGCTAGTCACTGTTAGCGGTTTTACAACTGCCGGTACAGAAACCTTTCCTTACTTTCATGTATATCTCATGGATAACTTAACAAAATACTAGGCACGTTTGTATTATTTGAATGCATTTCACATGTTGATTCCTATATTGACAATGAAATTCAATAATTTTGACATGTTTGAAACATTTTGTACAATTTTTTATTGTCGTCTGCAGACGCCTGCCGCGTGGAAAGTGTTTAACAAGCAAAGCATTTAAAAAGTCTGAAATAATGCATGATAAATCTCGCCACAGAAGGCGTAATATTCAACCAATTGTCTTCACATTTGGAGATAGTATTACAAACATATTTACAATGTATTAAACCAAAACAAAAATTGTATAAACATCATCGTCTTTGAGCCCGGGTCATCTTGATATAGGCCTAACGTAAATGTCAGGAAAGAATTACTTTCATTCATCTCAACTCCGAGTGGATCAGTTTTTCGTGTCAGTCGCGATCCGCTCTTTTGAACACTTTTCTGCAGAATTCCTTATTGCACATGCTATCTCCTTCATTATGTATATGAGACCGATAGGCCATGGTCAAGCTTTGTACCGCCGCGTGGAAAGTGTTAAGCGCTTTGGCATTTTTGATTAGGCGCTAAATAAATGCCTTGTATCTTTATTATTAACACTTTCCACGCGGCTATACCATGTACAAAACTGTTTTTTAGATTTTTCCATCCAATTTTCGAAGACTTATCTCAAGAAATACTCGGCCAATTTGAAGGCATTTCTCATAGCGATTCCAAATATGGTGATAACACTTCAAATTAAATCATCAGTTTTGACATTTTTGAAACATTTTGTACAATTTTAGAATGCCCTTGCAGACGTCTGGCGCGTGGAAATGTTAAAAAACTAAAGGTATAGGCACACTTTTTCTAAGATTCCTGATAAAAATGCGTTACGGTGTTACAAGTAGCCTACATTTAGGCCAATATAACGCATGGCGGAGTCTGAACATGGTCTGAATAGGCCTACTGTAAATAAATATGCAGTTTCATATGCATGTGCATTCAAAAGCCTTGTTGTATCGGTATTCCTGTATGCTTTTGTTATTTTTAAAAGTCTATTTTAACATGAAAATTAATATACCGTCTGTATTGCCTTTTTATTCTTTTTTAACTCACTCGCTGCACGATATACACACCTTTTCCAATAAAACATATTGACACAAAATTTTGTGTTTTATCTTCCATTTGCTGGATCTTGCGCATAAAGGGGTGGTTTAAATAGATATTTATTTATTTATTTATTTATTTAATATATAGACTTATTATTTATTTATGAATAAATATAGACTTATTTATTTATTTATAGTTATTATAGTAATTACATATAGCATACAATAGACTCACTTTGAGATAGTATCTATATTTATTTGTGACGGATCTAAAGCGACATGGGAGTTATAAGACCTTAAAACGGTTGACCTAATACATAACAAATACTGTTCATGTTTGGACTTATTTTTAGGTATTTTTTAATGTATAATTCAGTTATGGTGACCAATATCCATAATGGTTATTAATTAATTAATTAATTAGCTTGTACAAGTAAGCGTTTCAGTCAATATAGCGATCAGTAAATACCAATTACGATCGCCCCTTCAATCAATAATGCGGATAAACTTCGAGACGATTTAATATCGCCATCGTCACGCGCTGAGTACCCTCCTATTGTAGTCTTATAAGTAGCACTTGATAATCAATATTTGACTTGAAAGGAAACTGTTTGAGAAGGAAGACGATTTGCTAGTCAGTCAAAATCTTACTAGTTGAATCAAGAAGCATTTTAAAAGTGGACTTCAAAATCGACTTTTATCTCTTCCCCGTCGCATAAGCCATGTCGATATGTGAATCAGATATCTACTTAGCATATCCGATTAGTTTACGGGTCTCCCCTTAAGAGTACGAGGTTTAAAATATGAATACAGATAATTAGGGGATTTAAAATGCCAGGCCTTGAAAGTCTGAAGCAGGACTTTGAATGGCAATCTTTGAGCGATTGGTAACCAGTGAAGAGAACAGAGGAGAGGAGAAGCGTGGGCACGCATGTTCTATGGGAGACTTGGTCAATTTTAGGGGGTCATGAAATTTAGGGTAGTAAAAAGTAAGTAGTGGTATGAAATGAAGTAAGGGGTCTTTGAAAAATTTGTTTTTGCAAAATTTCTACAAAAATACTGGTCTATATAAGGTTACAGCAGTTGTATAAAAAAGTAAAGGTGCTTGGCTGACAGCAAGGTTGAAAAAGGGATCGGCTTTTAGTCAGTACAGTCGGTAACATGTCGTGTCCTATTATGAAAGTCCATTAACCCCCTGGGCACTACCGGCCTATCTTACAGTGGTTCTGATTGGTGTATTACAAGATATACTCATTTGAATAGCCAATTAAAATGCAGCTTGTAAAATATTTCACTCCAATCTTTATCAGGGATACAATTATTATAACACTGTCTCTGATTGGCGCAATAAATGATGTATCTATCTTTCTGACCAATCGGCCGGTAGTTCTCAGGGGGTTAAACATCGGATCAACATTGGCAAAACATGGTCAACAAATTGTCAGTCTCCTGATGTATTTTGTGGGCGTCGCCTACAACACGTTGGCCTACTGCCGCCGTATTAATGTCGGCAATATGTCGACCATGTCCATCTTATGTAAAAAACTAGTGCCTTATTAGGAACGTCCCCTAAACATGATATCAATGTCAGTTAAAATGGCCACAAAACATCATCCTATCTGACATTTGAATGAAATTGAAAGAGAAACAATCCTGTATTTTTTCTTCTTATTGAAATATCATTTTTATTTAATATTTGAAAAATGGGTATAAATGTTGGCAAAACGTGACCATGTCCATCTTATGTAAAAAACTAGTGCCTTATTAGGAACGTCCCCTAAACATGATATCAATGTCAGTTAAAATGGCCACAAAACATCATCCTATCTGACATTTGAATGAAATTGAAAGAGAAACAATCCTGTATTTTTTCTTCTTATTGAAATATCATTTTTATTTAATATTTGAAAAATGGGTATAAATGTTGGCAAAACGTGAAGCAATGTCAACCCAACATTCCGTCGTGTGTTATCAGGGTTCATATGTATATCCAAAGTTTGGAACGTCTTCAGGGATGTTTCCTTTCAAATTTGAGATGGGAAAACTGCCAAAGTGAGAATATTTTGGTTCTCCATGCAAAATATGATTTTGTCCAGAGAATATGATTTTTTTGCCCAGAGTGATTGTCGGTAAGTGTCCAGTTTGGTGACTGAAAGAACTGGAATAGATTGATATTATAATGCCATGAATGATCCATCACTCCACGGCAAACATTGAATTTCTACCTTTTTGAATATTCTGTACAAAAGCCTAAGAACAATTATAGCTAAGGCCAAACAAAATAAAAGGTTCGTCTCAAAGCTTGCGCGCGCATTGGTTTTGAAATGCCAAAATACCGCGTCTGAAATGCAGAAAATTGTCAAATCAAATTTTTTTTCCCTACAAATTTTTATTTCGAGTTTTTATTAAAAATATCGGCAGATTTTCCTTTTCTCAAACTGTTACATGACTCAGTTCTTCAAAAAACGCTGCACAATTGTTCTTATACACAACTACATGACAATATTCATTTCAAATAGAAAAAACAAATATCAGAAAGTGTCAACGGTTGCAAATAGTAAGAGTAAAAATTGCCACACAAATAAAAAATAAAAAAAATAAAAAAATGGAAGACAAAAAACAGCGCGCGTCGCCCGATTTTGAAACCTTCGCAAGCTTTGAGACAAACTTTTTTTTGGGGGGCCTAACAATGTTTTCAATCATTAGTTTTGTCTAACATTTGAAAGGAAACATGTGACATGTAAATCAGTTAGGATCATTCTTCTTTTTCTTTACTGTAGAGTTTAAGTGTGTAAGCCACATACATTTTGTTTACAGATAATGGTGTATTGACTGTTCCTCATGTTTTGTCAAACATTTGAGAGGAAACATGTGACCAGTTAAGGGTCATTCTTCTTTTTCTTGAAACATACTGTAGAGTTTAAATGTTGTGTAAGCTACAGACATTTTGCTTACAGATAAGGATATATTTCTCTTGTTTTGTGTAACATTTGAAAGAAAACATGTGACATGTTTAATGTTAGGATCATTCTTCTTTTTCTTGAAACATACTGTAGAGATTATATGTTGTGTAAGCTACAGACATTTTGCTTACAGATAATGATATATTTCTCTTGTTTTGTGTAACATTTGAGAGGAAACATGCGACATGTAAATGTTAGGATCATTCTTATTTTTCTTGAAGCATACTGTACAGTGTAAGTATGTAAGCTACAGGCCTTTTGCTTACAGATAATGATATATTGACCCTTCCTATGTGTTGTTAGAGATATGGTAACAAAAGCCTGCAGTTATCATGCATAGCAATAAGAGCTGATGAGTTCAAAAACATGAGCTCGTATCATCATCATGGTATAAATTAATTTGAGATTGAGTAAATATTTGTGGGGTAAACCAAGTGTATCTCTTGCTTCACAAACTTAAAGGTTGCTCCGATCATCCGGGTATTTTTTTATATCCGGATCATTTGCCGTTGACAACAAAGCAAAACGTTTTAACACATCAGTTTGTACACTCTACTCAACCATATACAAGATCGTTCCTAGTGATCGTGTGAGGCTGTGTAAGCGACTGTTGTTTACATAAGCAACATTTGCCAAATGTTTCGCCCGATTTACGGACTTGCAACTGTAAAAAACATGTGAAAACTTACATTGTGTGATAACCCTAACCCCGGTTTAGGGTTTTTAACCGGGATCACGATTTTTGAGGAAAAAACGCCAACTAAATCTCCGGGAACCTGCCGGTATTCAATCCAGGGACCCTCCATCCTCAAGCCCCACGTCCCACACACTAAGCCACGGCCCTCAGCTACACATTCGCGCAGTATACTGCGCTCACTATATAGGCTCGGTTGACTACGTCATCGAAAACCGACGGCGCATGCGTTTGGAGAGGGACTTAGGATTAGCATTTTTTAGCACTCGGGGGGGGGGGGGGGGGGGGGGGGGGGGGTAGGGTTAATATGATATCATGATTATCTAAAGGAATCCCATGGGCAAATATTCTGGTCGATGGTTCTGTTTCAAGGAGGTACAAAAAGGGCTATATTTGGCCGTTTTTGTGATGGTACAATCTGAAATTTGTTGACTTCTTGTTATTGGCTGTCAACAGCATGTGACGTCATTCTGGGCCGACCTATATGTGGGTATAGGGGGCAGTAGAATCCTAGGGGGAGGGGGGGGGTCTGAACCCCCAACCCTGCAACAACAACCAAAATAGAGAAGAAAAGGGAAAAAGAAGAAGAAGAAAGTAGCGAAAAATACCCCAAAACAATGCATAGTACATTGGCTGCAGCAGGAATTGAACCCACATGCTTCTTAGTCATATCCATTTGGGTAAAACTTTTTTTAAAAGATTGTAATTCAAAAATCTCATACCAGTTCAACGCTATCTCTACTTAACAGCATTGTATCTATAATGTGAACTGATATCTTATTAAACATGTAACATGAATCTCATATTATACATGTATTTATCTCAGTCCTGGGGCATATATCATATATTATATTAGTATACAATGCTCCCTAGACTTCTGAGGCATTCATTGTTAATGAAATTAATCATTTATACACCCATTCAATGAATGTTTATATTTCATGCATGTCATATACAGTCAACATCAGGCCCGTTTATACAGCGCTAAAAAACAACGATCTTGTACACAATTAGGCCGACAACAAAAAATGGTTGTGTTGCCCTTCTAAATCGCCAGTTGCCTTTTTCATTTTTCAGTATCCAAAGTTGAGAAATGTGGTGATATTGAATGTTATAATAAAGTTTGAGCAATATAATAGTTTGAACTCTTTTACCCATTGGAGCGGAAAATGGTAAATGTGTGACTGAAAATGGCAAATCTGATTGCAAATGTACACAAATCTTGAAGTCGGGTCGGTTGGTCGATTTTCCTTTTTTTCTGGTTTTTATTATTTTTATTTTATTTTATTTTTTGCTGATAAATATTACTGACAGACCATGGTTCATGACAAGACAAAATTGAAAAATAGGGACAGCGGTCCCAAATAGGTCGTCCGTTTATATGGGTAGTTTGGTTGCAATTGTACTTCATCTGTTTAAATGTAATCAATTTTACATATGCAGCCAATTTTACATCTTGACCTCAGATGACCTTTGACCTTGGTATGTGACCTTTGACCTCATTAACATATGAAGGTTTCCATATTGCATCTATGACCCAAGTTTGGTTGCAATTGGTCATTGTATGGAAAAGAAATGGACAAGACAAAAAGTGTGTACTTAATTTTACATCTTGACCTCAGATGACCTTTGACCTTGGTATGTGACCTTTGACCTCATTAACATATAAAGGTGTTCATGTTGCATATATGACCGAGGGTTGGTTGCAATTGGTCATTGTATGGAAAAGAAATGGACAAGACAAAAAGTGTGTACTAAATTTTACATCTTGACCTCAGATGACCTTGGTATGTGATCTTTGACCTCATTAACATATGAAGGTTTCCATGTTGCATCTATGCCTGAAGTTTGGTTGCAATTGGTCATTGTATGGAAAAGAAATGGACAATACAAAAAGTGTGCACTAAATTTTACATCTTGACCTCAGATGACCTTTTGACCTTGGTATGTGACCTTTGACCTCATTAACATATGAAGGTTTCCATGTTGCATCTATGACCGAAGTTTGGTTGCAATTGGTCATTGTATGGAAAAGAATGGACAATACAAAAAGTGTGCACTAAATTTTACATCTTGACCTCAGATGACCTTTTGACCTTGGTATGTGACCTTTGACCTCATTAACATATGAAGGTTTCCATGTTGCATCTATGACCGAAGTTTGGTTGCAATTGGTCATTGTATGGAAAAGAAATGGACAATACAAAAAGTGTATACTAAATTTTACATCTTGACCTCAGATGACCTTTGACCTTGGTATGTGACCTTTGACCTCATTTACATATGAAGGTTTCCATGTTGCATCTATGACCGAAGTTTGGTTGCAATTGGTCATTGTATGGAAAAGAAATGGACAATACAAAAAGTGTATACTAAATTTTACATCTTGACCTCAGATGACCTTTGACCTTGGTATGTGACCTTTGACCTCATTAATATATGAAGGTTTTCATGTTGCATCTATGACCGAAGTTTGATTGCAATTGGTCATTGTATGGAAAAGAAATGGACAAAACAAAAAGTGTATACCAAATTGTTGACACACCCCCACACAGACTACCCACACACAGACAACACACACGAAGGATGCTGCCATAAGGTCTCTTCCTACGGACAACCTAAAAATGTCAAATTTGACTATTATTTCTAGTGTGATAATAGTTTAAAAGCAATCTATTCAGGCAAACTTTTCAAGCAGAAAATAGTAGTATTTTGACAAATTGGGTAAACTTAAAAAAAAATTAAAAAATTGTGACCCTAATTTGTGAGATTTCAGGGTCGGTCGCTGAGGTAAATCTTTTTTTTTTGCCTTATAAGGGCAAGGCAAGTTATTACTAAAATCATTCTCTAATTTCAGCTATTGTATGTTGACATTAATTAATTTATAATGGTGTTAAAACAGTATAGCCCGATAAAGTATACATTTAATTGTTCAATATAAACATAAAAGCTATTCATGGCTCACTGCTACAATGATTTTCTTTATTTATCTTATTATTTTCATTTTGATATATATAAACCTAAAATTTAAGAAAAAGATATTTGTACCTAGTCCAAGAGTGTATATTGCATTGCGCAGTTGGGTCAAATAAATTATTCAAACCCACTGTTTTGATACTCTTACGAAGCTTTCGCAATGGTGAAGTTAGTTAAAGGGGCATTGAGATATACGTATGGGAGTGCGCCCTAAATTATCCTGGAAATTAGGTTTTTTTTCATCAAAGTAATACTTAGGCATATACATGTACTAACTACCATCTGAAACAGTTGACCAACATTCGCCATTTATCATATAAAATTTCTTGATTTTCTTAGTTTCGATATGATCATATCGAAACTAAGGTGCTGAATTCGGAAGTTATGCGATCGTTTTACATGCACACTTTTGCGGCAAATCTCAACCCGGAAGTGCCGTTATTTGCTTATTTTGCATGAAGGTGATGTCGGAATTGTATGACATTTTGGATTTGGGATATGTTGATGATTATCTTTACGTTATTTGCTCATTGAGTATATCGATACATCTCTCAATGCCCCTTTAACTGGAGTTTATTCCTTTTTAGTATTGTGTTGATCAGGAGCAAAAAGGGCCATCAGCAGGCACCGTCATAAAATATTCATTGTAAATTTGATTACAATTCTTATGGAACAGTCGGGGGAACAGTTACATCCCGGTAGATACATATATGATTTATGACAACTTCGCAATAGTCTAAATTATGAGCGGATCACTGGATATACCGGGCCGTATTCTCAAACGTTTTTAAACGCGGGTTTAAGCTAAACTTGTAACTTTGACTTTAAAAACATCATTTAATTAAACGCAATTCTTTGAAAAATAATTTAAACACGCGTCTAACTCAATAACAAGTATCTAACTTTGAACATGGGTATGGGGGTATAGTATAGTTTAATGGCATTAAACGAAACTTGTGCACCAATTATATGCATGAATGATTACTCAATCATGCTCTGTGCAATCTTAAAATCATGTAATCTTAAAAATATACATGCGTTTGAGGAATTTGGTCGATATCTATTGTAAACCATTTGGGCCACAATAAATTCAATACCCGTATACATTGAACGCACGACCACTCTGGGGACGAGGTCGAGTCAAGTCCTAAATATCTTTGTCCATTAGTCAAGTCTTACATTATTTTGTCCACTTGTAAGGCCAAACAAATAAGATTTGTCTCAGAAGCCCGCGCGCATTGGTATGTGAAATGAGCTTCGGTGTGTATAGGTCTACACGCTGAGGCCAAATTATGTTGGATGATTTGTTTTGATGTTGTTGTTTTTAATTTTAAAAAAATAATCTGTAAGCTTGGATTAACGAAACAAACAAAAACTCGCATACCTCATAGCTTTTTTCTAAAAATAGCCCAGCACTTACCTTTTTTGCCAAATTTTCTGAGACAAACCGTCTTCTTTGTTTGGCCTAAGCATTCATGCAAATTGAGGGTGCTAACCGGTTTCTGTCAGAACAGGCCAGACTCAATCAAAGACAATCTTTAATTTTTAACATATATTCGCCCGTGATTTATTTATATTTAGGCTTATGCAATGCATCAAAGTATTTTTTGAAAGTTCATGGGGTTGCTCGACTAGCTTCTGACTTGCGTGTTGGCAACAAGTCATATTTTGCAAGTAAAGTCACAAGTCATTTTTTGCAAGTACAAGTCAAGTTGCAAGACAATGCTAGTTGTTGCAAGTCATTCCCAACAACTACACTTATTTTGTGTTGGCCATAAGGCACGGCAGCTGCTCTTAACACTTTCCATGCGGCAGACATTTGCAGACGACATCCCAAAATTTCACAAAATGTTTCAAAAATGTCAAAATTATTGAATTTCATTACCATATTTGGAATCACCATGAAAAATGCAATTGAAATAAGTACAAACATGCCAAGTATTGATTCGGTAATCCTTTGAATAGACCTTGAAAATTGGGAAAAGGTTTCTGAAAAATCTGTTTTGTAATGGTGAAACCAATAGCCACCGTGGATAGTGTTAACACTTTCCATGCAGTTTTACCATGTACAAAACAGATTTTTCAGAAACCTTTACCAGCTTTCAAGGTCTATTTTAACGATTACTTAACCAATACTTGGCTTGTTTGTACTTGTTTCAATGCATTTCTCATGGTGATTCCAAATATGGTAATGACATTTAATAATTGCGACATTTTTGAAACATTTTGGAATGTTGTCTGCGGACGCCTGCCGCGTGGAAAGTGTTAAGATACGATCTTATCCGTTAGCAATAAGCATCAGCACCTGTTTGATACACAGGAAGCAATTGAGATATATCTTTAATGAAATATTAATGTCTGGTAAATTAAGAATGCATTAATTGGTTGTTATTGGCATTGGTAAGTGGGGTTTTTTCTTAACTCTCCTGTTTCTGTTTTCTGAGTTCTAGGTTTATTGTTTTGTAGGTTATGGGTTCTAGGTCAGGGTTTATTTCCATATCTTTCTGTTTCTGTTGTTGCTGTTTGTTTTGATTTCTTTTGGTTTGTGTTTATTTCTTAACCCTAACCCCCGAGGCACCTTTTCCAAAGAATTTTTTTCGCGGCCAAAAAGCGAGGGAAAAAAATGCCCCGGACCTCTGGGTTCAGAGGCAGACGATCTACCGCTAAGCCATGGGGGGAAATCATACATGGCGGAGTATATTCCGCCCTGTATATACATTGGGGCCATTATTTCATCAAATAACTGCCGAGCCGGGTGACACAAGCACACCGCATCATAGTAATTTGTAGTACTCAAGAGTGTTAGGGTTAATGAGACCAAAATTAGAAGAAAAAAAATGAAAAAAGAAAAATAGTGAGAAAAAAAATCGCTCCTTAAAGGGGCATTAAGAGATGTGGTGGAGGCAGTGCCCTCAATTAAAAAAATATATTATAAAAACTGGGATTTGTATATTTTTACAATTTTATTACATGTATGAACTTACACCTATAAGGATTAAGAAAAATCAGCCTTCTTTGTACAACAAAACGTTGATTCAAAAATGCTGGTAGAGCCGCAACCAGCATTTTACATGGTTAAGGGTTTGATTCCAACATATTTAAAACATCGTCTTAATCTAGTTTTGCTGGGTGTTTTTTTTAGTAGAAACAACAATAATGGTAATTTTTAATGTTCATCTTGAATGCTGAAGTAAATTAATTAAAATTAAAAAAATTCAACATGACATTGTGTCCCTTTAATAGATAGATACCAAATAACCATTTTAGTTAGTATGACAATAATACATGCCAAACCACTTTCTCCCCCCCCCCCCCCCCCCCTTCAAAAAGAAAAAAAAAAGTGTGATTTTTTTTGTTAGTGGTTATGTACAGTAATAAAAGGACCAATGGTCCAAATGTTATGTAGTTTAAAAACATTAGTAACTTTTACACTGGCACAAAAGTTTGTCAACAATCAAGAAAAGTTGAGACAATTTCAGATTTTTGGTCTAAAACGAGGTTTAAATTGAGTTTTCTTTCTGTTGCCCACTAATATTAACCAATTCTTTTGTTTAGGTGAGAAAAAAACCCTATTCTTAAAGGTAGATGTTCCGATTTTCAACTTGAAGTTTTCTATTCAACATGAAAGGTCATCCTCAAAAAAGTTGTATTCCAAAGTTTGATTTGCATAACTCTAATGGTTCTTATTTTAGACACACAAGATGCAGTGAAATGTGCCCATTGAGTTGTACACAAACTATATTGGTGGTTAACGACTTTTCGCGATAATTCGATGTTATTTCACCGATTTCTTCGTAATCATACTGATTTGGACCGTCAAATTTCAGTATGTTAATCAGAAAAATATGATCTTTCATATGATATGAAAATCTCCATATGTTTGAGAAAAATCTGTGCTATGAAAATGTGATCGGGTCATCTACCTTTAAAACCCTGTGCTCAGTTCAGTTCAGTTTATTTCCCACAAATGAGATACATAATAATGACAATACAATTAATATACTATGGTAGGTTGACCAAATCAGAGCAGAGCTCGGGAAGTACTGGCCACCTAAAATAAAATCATTAGCTATAATGCAAAGAACTTGAGTGTATGTTGGCAACGGCATGAACAAAATTACAATAACAGATCAGTAACGATTATAGTGTACATCTGTGAATAATGATTATGTAAGACATCAAGGCGATAGAATACGGATTTATATAAGTACCGGTATAATTATACATATATTAGGAATGAAGTTCCTTAGTTATGACCTCATGAATAAAACGATAGTAAATATTTTTTATATCTATTGTTAAAACTTCTGACTGATTTACAGTGCCGAATATCATCATTAATGTCATTCCACTCCAATGGTCCCTGTCTTCTAATAGTATGTCTAGCAAGATCAGTTCTAAATTGTGGGGGTCTATAAAGATGTGAAAACCTTGTTCCATAGGAGTGGAAGACATCTGATTTATTAAAGTAATGAGAAAATAAATCAGGTAACATGTTATTTGCAAATTTATACATAAAAATAGCCTTCTGTAGCCTATGAATGTCATAAATAGTGAGGGTTTTCAATTTTGCAAACAAAGGGGTAGAATGAGCTAAGTAATGTGAATTTGAACAAAGACGAATAATTTTCTTTTGTTTCACATGAATTGAGTTAAGGTTGCAGTTGTTAGAATCAGCCCATATGATGTTGCAATAATGAAGGTGAGGAAGGACGAGGCTTGTATAGAGCGAAAATAAGATGTGAGGTGACAATGTGTGTTTTAAGCGAAAAAGGATTCCTGAGTATTTTGAGACCATATTTGTAATATGAGTATTATGACGTTGCCAATTTAGTGATTCGTCAAGAATAACACCTAGAAATTTTGTGCTCGAAACTTTAACAATTGGAATATTATTTATTGTTATGCCATTATAATTATGAATTCGTGAATCATACCTGTTTTTAAAATGCATAAATGTAGTTTTATCAACATTTAGGGATAATTTATTAGCATCTAGCCAGGTAGATATTTTGGTGAGCTCAACATTTGCAGTGTTGATAAGATCGGTCATATTGCTGTGAGAGGCAAGTAAGTTTGTATCATCGGCAAAGATTACAAATTTAAAGAAATTACTTGAAAAAACAATATCATTTATGTAAATAATAAACAGGAGGGAACCTAAGATCGAGCCTTGTGGAACTCCGCAGGATAAATCTAAATTAGACGAAAAATGGCGGTCGAAGATAGTAAATTGAGATCTGTTGGTTAGGTAACTTCTGAACCAGTCCAAGGCCTTCCCACGGACACCATAGTGGTTAAGTTTCGATAATAGAATATCATGATTTATTGTGTCAAATGCCTTGGAGAGGTCCAAGAAGATACCTAATGAGAATTTTTTGTTATCGAGATCAGTAATAATTTTATTGTATGCCTCAAGTATAGCCATATATGATGAATGATTGGATCGAAAACCAAACTGACATTCCTGTAAAAGATGAAAGCGATTAACATAGCTAAATAGTCTTTTGTGCATAATACGTTCCAAGATTTTAGAGAAAGCAGGGAGGACAGAGATGGGCCTATAATTGTGCAAATCTTGACGATCACCTTTTTTAAAGATAGGAACAACTTTGGCAATTTTAAGCTTTGTTGGTACAACACCCGAGCTCAATGATAAATAAAATATATGGACTAGAGGATTAGCAATAAGATCACTGACAGCTTTTATAACATCGGGTTTAATATCATCACAACCACAGCTGGTTCCTGATTTAAGAGTTTTACATAAAGATATAATTTCATCGCTATCTGTTGGGGTAACGAAAAAAGAGTCCTTTGGAGAGGTAGCTTTATTCAAGTAATGATGAAAACTAGTATTCGCGGGTGGAATTTTATTAGCGAGAGTAAGACCAATATTTACAAAATATGAGTTAAAGTGGTTCGCAATCTCAACTGGATCCGTGATATCAATATTATTGATATTGAATGACGTTGGAGGTTTGGGCCTACCATGTCGATTGAGGATACTTTTTAATATATAAATATGTGCTGTGGGCCCAACTGACCCATAGGGAAAAAAGCTGAACCAACTGACTGACTGACTGACCAACCCCGCCTGAGAGGTCTATTCGCCCGTAGAACAGGGTTTTCATAATGAAAACTTGCCTATTGACAGCCAGCAAAAGATAAAGTTAAATAGCCTGTGTGCAGAAAAACAGGGATTGAGTGACCTTCAAAATTACAATAGAAACCAACACAACCATTACATGCATGAACGCACTCTACGCACACAGCAGTCCATTATTACAAACGCACACTACCAAAACAGAAGAAAACTGGTAATGGGTGCAATTTTAATTTTAATTAGTGCTTCGTAATTATTGGGCCAATCAGGTTGTGTCTTATATTATACGAAAGCTAGCACTGTAGGCTATTTATATCCATTCGCCCAAAAGTTGGTCGACCTTCAGGTCTCGAGCTACGCCAACCGTAGTAGGACGGGTGGTTAATTTAGAGCATAAAAATTGTCATTTTTCACTTCACGCACAGGAAAAATCAGAGGGTTTTGGGGTTTAAAAAAATCAGTGCTTCGTTATGCCAGCATCAATTATAACAGTATTTAGTCGAGAGTAAAGCCTAAAAGTGTCTAGTTTCATAATCCGTTCGCCCAAATTCAGGAAATAATGCATTGTGTATTTTAGTGAAGATTTTGCGAGAAAAGAGGTAACATTTTCGAGTGGTTTCAATGGGATATGGTGCGTGCAAAGTTTTGTTGGAGCAGATGCGGGCTAGTTTTCATGATGTACTTTGTTGCCTTAGCCTATGGTGTATTGCAGCTGCTCATATAAGACAGGATCAAATCCTTTCAGCAAAAAGCATCATCACCAGGTTTTGTAACAGGAAGGGATTGAGATAATGTTGTGAATTATTAATGTCTGAAAATTACAAATGCATCAATAAATGAAAGGTTTTTCCTTCTTTTTTATGTGGGTGTGTGGGTGTGTGCTGGGTTTTCAAGTTCAGAGTACTTAAGGAAAACGGTTACTGTATACAAAATTGAAATAAATAAATCTGTGCCAGAGGCTATTCCAATCAAACACATATTACACACAACCACACAACATGGACTCTGTCACAGACACAATGATGGATCTATACCCAACATTTCGAGATTTATAACAACCTGAAAGACCAAACTCACTTTTGGTCATTTTGAGATATTTGTACCAAAAATATCCTTGTCACCAAATAATTATAAGGAACAAAAGACTTAACTTGCTCAAAACAAAAACTGTCCCTATTGGAGTTGGAGTTTTAAAGCCCAATTCATTTTTACACACAACTCAATGGTGCACAAAAAATACTGAAATTCCTTTTTCTTAGAATATCCTTTTTTTAGTTAGAGTTAGAAGAGTTAGTCGAGCATTCCTTAAATATGTGTTATTCTGATGAATATTAAGATGAGACCATTTTTAAAGCAGAGAGAAACATTACCCTATTTTTACAGCAGAACGTTGGTCAGTATACGCTTTGACGCAACCTTAGACTCAGGGTGTGAGAGGCCACAAATAAAAAAAAGAGGCAAACAGACAAAAACGAGGAAAAACAGTGTACAATTGAGTAAAAATGCCAAATATGGGCTGAAAAGAAAAGGCTGAAATGTTGGCATACGGAAATCAGCTACCAGCTACCTGGCCAGTATCACGCAAAAAGTTGAAAATAAACAAAAATACGAGAGGCAACAAACATGTTAAAAACAAATTTATATTTCAAAATACATACTATACGGCAGCAAAATCTGACACTATGCCTTTAAACACTTGCCACATATATCCAACCCTTTGCTCTAAATTTTAACCTAATTTGACCTACTCAGATGCCTGAGCACACTGATATTGATTATTGAGGATATTCTTTTTTTTCTCGACAGATTTATTTATATGCATTTACATCTTCTAGTGAGTGGGAGGCTTGTCAAAATGACAAATATAAAAAAAGATGAGGACTACGGGAAGATCATATTTTCACCGTATCGGCGTTATCCGATACTTGTATAATGTTTAAAAGCGACAGAGAACTTGATACCCTGTATTTCGAGTGCCGAGAGTCTGTTTTAGGATGACATATATGAAGAAATAACAACACTCGACAGAACGATCTTTACAACTGCGAAGGAGTGTTGTAAAAGTGTTCATTTGGCATTTCGATTCTTTTTTACGGTCTGCATATTTTTGCAATAAGAATTATACGAGTCATCGTTAAATTCTTAAACATCATCTTTCTTCGCATTTATCTGAACCAGAATACTTTCGTGCATTTTAGATTGTACTCGCAGATTTTTATTTTTGCGAGTGTTTGGTTACACTGAAATATTGACGTTGAACAGATATTGACGTGGCACAAAAATTTCCGCTTTTTAGTATCTATCGGGATTGAATACCTGCCAGGAACGGTTTGAGACGAGTGTACTTGTGAGCAGGTTCGTGCACTATCCAATCAATATTTTTCCGTAAGAGATGGTTTATTTATAACTCGTATATCAAATCAAATTTTTATTACTTCTCTTGAGGGGTCTTAGGTTACTATGGTGACCTGACTTCATTCAAACAAGGGTTTTCCAAACTCTATAAACACAACATACACTCCTGCTTTATTCTTTGGGTACAGTGGCGTACCCAGCTTTTGGAAACTGGGGTGGGGGGCATAACATATTTGTACCGAAAAAAGGCTGGATGTACCGACAATTTTTATTGCCCAATTTTTGGTCCCGCCAGCAGCTGAAATCTTGATAAGTAGGTGGGGGGTAATAATGATGACGGTGTCCTTTACACCGGCAAAAAAAAATTGCATGGTCAAAATCCCAAATGTACCGACGGGAGCTTGTGTGTACCGACGGGGTTATTCCAGGGGGGCACCGGACCCCTGACCCCCTGGGTACGCCACTGGTATAGACTTTGGCTCCAGAATTTCATTAACAGTGCTATCTACTGAAGACAATAATGATTTGAGTTTTACTGAATTGCATAATTAACAGTGCTATCTACCACAGACAACAATGATTTGAGCTTTACACAATTGCATTGTACAATGCTATTTATTAATGATAACAATTATTTGAGGCTTGCATTGAAGAGTGCTATCTACTAAAGACAACAATGATTTGAGCTTTACAGAATTGTATTAAGAGTACTATCTACTGAAGACAACAATGATTTGAGCTTTACACAATTGCATTGTACAATGCTATTTACTGATGATAACAATTATTTGAGGCTTGCATTGAAGAGTGCTATCTACTGAAGAAAATAATGATTTGAGTTTTACAGAATTGTATTAACAGTGCTATCTACCGCAGACAACAATGATTTGAGCTTTACACAATTGCATTGTGCAATGCTATTTACTGATGATACCAATTATTTGAGGCTTGCATTGAAGAGTGCTATCTACTAAAGACAACAATGATTTGAGCTTTACACAGTTGTATTAACAATGCTATCTACCGCAGACAGCAATTATTTGAGCTTTACACAATTGCATTGTACAATCAAAGACAATGTAATTGGTACAATGCTATCTACTGAAGATAGCAATGATTTGAGCTTTACGGAATTGCATTGTACAGTGCTATCTACTGAAGATAACAGGTACATGAGCTTCATTATACACATAAAGACAATGATTGAAATAAGTGCAGCATGTGGTTTAAACAGAGTTCATAGTTAAAGCCTTCCCTATCATATCTTACCAAAATTTCAAAAGATTCAAAATATGAAGTAAACATATTAACCAAAAATAAATAAATTACAGATGGTATCTTTTTTGGTAATTGGTTTCTTCTTTTTTCTCAATTTATTTGTCAAAGTTCGCCAAATTTGTAATAATTTTTGCAATTCTTTTGAAATCTTGTGTTTGTGTACATGGGCCAATATTTACATATCTATAAGAATAATGTGTATTCTTTCTTGTTCTAATTCTTTTTATGCGAGTCATCATGAACATTATTTAAATAATAGGTCTATACAGACAAAATCCAGTGCGTTTATAACTGAAATCCTTGTATTCCTTGCTTGGATACGAGCTATAGACACGGCAGTACTTTTTTAATCATTCGTCTGTATAATAGACCTTCATGCACGCGGCGGCGGCGGTGCAACAAAGCCCCGCAGTGATGGAGCATAGAACTCAAAAACTAATTAACATCAGGTGTGTGTAGTGAACGTTGGCAGACGACATGCGTCTGTATGGGAATGATCATCACCAAATGCCCTCATTCTCCGTGGCAAAGTCCACCAATCCAAGTAGCTAGTATATGTTATGAACTCTGCATTGAATATATTTGGTACTGTTGATAACACAGGCATCGAGGGGCAATGTTAGTTATCATATTGCAGTAAGAGGACTTTGCCCCTAACATGATGGTAATAATACAGTGGTTAGCTTGACTGTTGATTGTCAAAATTTAATTTCCCATACCTTTGCATTGCACATCTGTGATAGCGGAAATTTTCTCTCTGCATCAATTTTTTAGTTTTTCACGTCCATAGCCATTTTGTGAAAATAAGAATGTGCACAATTTGTTCCTTATCTATAATTGTCTATATGGGAATACTAAAGCATAGATCCTAATAATACACAAAATGGGTCAAATTTTGATGGCATGTGAATAATAAAGCGCATAAAAATTAAAAAAATTAACAATGTTCATTTTCCCCAAGTCATATTCATGTCTGCACTTTCAGCAGATATAGGACTTCAAATTGTCATGCTTTAACCTGATGCCCTTTCTAAAATCTAAAATTCCAGGTGGCTTAACACTTTCCATGCGGCAGGCGGCTGCAGACGACATTCCAAAATGTCAAAAAAATGTTTCAAAAATGTCATCATTATTGAATTTCGTTACTATTTCTGGAATCACCATGAGAATTGCATTGAAATAAGTACAAACATGCCTAGTATTGGTTCAATAATTATTGAGATATACCTTGAAAGTTGGTAAAGGTTTCTGAAAAGTCTGTTTTGTATATGGTAAAACTAATAGCCACGTGGAAAGTGTTAAGGCCACCAGATACCAATAAATTGATTACAAGTGAAAGCTGTTCTTCCCTGGCAGGTAAATTGCCAGAAACAGTGCAGTCAATAATAGCATGCGTATTGGTATTTTTAATAGTAAAAGTACCAGTACAGGGTGGTCCAAAAAAAACTATACCCAACTTTGGAGGCCATTTTCTCTTAGATGATAAAATATTTTAGTAATTTGGTTTGCATATTATTAAAGCATATATGGTTGAGCATTATTGGTGAAAATAGGGAAGATATTACATTAATATTTTTTGAGATATTGCTATTTTTAGCGAGTATGTGTAAAAATGGCTTTTCCACGGGAGCTGTCAATGCATCAACATGATATGCACTTTTATGACAATATGATATGACACAATAATGTAATGACCCAAGACCCATTATAAGCAGTTAAGGATTAAGTTTATTTAAGGTGTGCTTGTCATTGTCAACTGTGCAATGAATACAAAGGTGTGTCATTGTCATATCATATTCAAACATGTTGATGCATTGACAGCTCCCGTGGAAAAGCCATTTTTACACATACTCGCTAAAAATAGCAATATCTCAAAAAATATTAATGTAATATCTTCCCTATTTTCACCAATAATGCTCAACGATATATGCTTTAATAATATGCAAACCAAATTACTAAAATATTTTATCATCTAGGAGAAAATAGCCTCCAAAGTTGGGTATATTTTTTTTTGGACCACCCTGTACTAGTAAATTCTCACATTATATTTTCCTATGATTGCAACATTGATAAAGAAATACATATGATTTTACAACAAACTCTCGGGACTAATGTTGTCTAGATAACATGGAAATTGCGTAAGAGATTTGGGGTATAATATTAGGTATAGCACACTAAAAGTTCAAATATATGGGAATTCATCAAGACGGGTGTCATTCAGGGATAGCACTGGATCAAAAATTTGCGAGGTCCCATGAAATCTTTCAGGACCCCGTAGGACTTCAAAAAACAAATTTAAGGGGTCCCCAAAGAAATTGAGGGGTCCTGAAGTTTGGGTATTTGAACATTTTATTTTTTTACGGACAGTTTTAATGAATTAATATTGTGAGCAAAGGATGGATATGTTTTTTACAGAATTTCTTACGGTTTTGATTTCCATACATCGTCAAATTTAAGGGGTCACTTCAATTTCGATCGGGATCCGCAAGTCTTTCCAATTTGAAACCTGACGCGTCGCTACAATAAAGTGAAAGATCCAGGACACGCAGACGAGTCAGAATGCGACCCCTGGTGTCATTTTAAAGATCTTGGCAACAGATTTAATTTGGTGCAAAAATCATGTTAACCGAGCTGGTGCTATCATCATTTGAAATTCTTCAAGTAGTCGAAAACCTGCCACAAAATGCCATTTTGAGCCAAAAAAATATTGTTATCAACGTTGAAACTCTTTATTTTAATAACTATGTTCTTAAAATGACTAAAAAATGCATTAATCATCACACTCCTCACATGTTTATCAGCAGATGAAAAATCAGTAGAGAATTTCATTCCATATTTTGTACATCAGGTTCCTGAAAATGCACTATGTATGCAAAAATTCAATCCGTAATGTGGAAATCCTCAACAAATTATGAAGTCCAGCTAATTAAATATGCGTAACTAAATATCTCAAGTTCTGTAGGTAGTAAACTGATGACATTGGTATGATGGTTACCTGTGCTAAGATCAGTTCGATATCTAATCAAATATTCAAATCTCAAAAATATGCAAATTAGGTACCTTACGCCATATTTGTGTGACATGATTATGTTCCTAAATACATTCACAATATGTGTCACCATGTTTAACAAAAGTATATTGAATTGTAACCATGGTAACCATTGATTTGTATCAGTTTAACAAAAGTATATTGAATTGTAACCATGGTAACCATTGATTTGTATCAAATTATACATAAATGTGACCATCCATCACAAACCTAGTGTAAAGTCGCCGGCGCTTCCAGAAAATTAAATAAAAACAAAGGATTTTCAAGAGGATTTTTAATTATTTCATTGTTTATTTACAAATAACTACATGTCATATATCATTTTCAAGCTTATTTGAAGTAGATTTTAACTAAATCAAAATTTCCATTTTGAAAAATGGTTACTTTTAATACACTGGATTCGTTGTGGACGGTCACAAATGTCTAAATGCTTGTGTGATGCACTCGTTGTTTTGAAAATCCAATTATATATACCAATAGACCAGGAATGTGTAGTACACAATAGAATATCTACTCTTTTTAAAATGTGCCCAAAAATGAGGTATTTTGAGCAAAATATGCGGATTCGTTCAAACAGTCATATCTCGAGTTATGGAAATAAATTTAGAATAGTACATGAATGGGGATGTAGCTGAAGGTCAGGGCTACCCTATATGGTAAGAACATGCCCATATATGGAATGCATCGCTCAAGGAAAAAGCAATTCTTATAGGTAAGGCCCGGAAGAAAACGTGATCACATTTTTCTCGCAGTGAATCTCAGGTTTGATCACTTTTCTCGTGTTGTTAAATGTTTACCAAGATTTTACGGAATTGCGGGGGGTTTTCGCACAAAACAAAATATCGAACCGGAAATTGGATTAAATGTCAAGTTGAATTCTTTAGTTTTTTGATCGTACCTTGATCCAAACTTCATCATCTTAGGGAAATACCCTTCTCTAAACGCAAACAAAAGCGATGTTGTTAATCTTTTTTTTCTTGCTTTTCAACACCGTGATAATTCGGTTTGCTCTTAACACGTGGGCTACAGTCTAGCAATTGTATACCTAGTATATTTTAGTTCAGCATGTAAAGATATTGCAGTAATTGGTTGGTACCAAAATTTGATTTGTGCGTGGCATCAAAACCATAAAAGTTCAAAGTTTTAGGTGGGTTAGGCCAAACAAATAAAAAGGTTTGTCTCAAAGCTTGCGAAGGCTTCAAAATCGGGCGACGCGCGCGGTTTTTTGTCTTCCGTTTTTTGTTTTTTTTACATTTTTTTTATTTGTGTGTCAATTTTTTCTGTTACTATTTGCAACCGTTGACACTTTTTGATATTGTTTTTTCTGTTTGAAATGAATATTGTGATGTAGTGGTGTAAAGAACAATTGTGCAGCGTTTTATGAAGAACTGAGTCATGTAAAAGTTTGAGAAAAGGAAAATCTGCCGAAATAAAAATTTGTAGGAAAAAAAAAAATGATTTTACAATTTCCTGCATTTCAGACGCGGTATTTTGGCATTTCAAAACCAATGCGCGCGCAAGCTTTGAGACGAACCTTTTTCTTTGTTTGGCCTTAGGGGTTTTAACCCTTTAAACCTGACGCGCCTGTTTACCAGCGCTACTGTGTGTGCATCATATACCTGACGCGTCGGTTTGCCGGCTTCAACCGATGTGTACCATAAACCCGACAAGCTGGTCTACCTGCGCTGTGTAGCATGCCAAAATGGGTTTGTTTACATTGCTTAGATAACTGGAGAACTAGACAAAGCGGGGTCAAAGTTCGAATGCCTGTTTGTTTCATCAACAAGTGCTTTTATTCGTGCATCGTGTAAAAATACATGGAAATATGGCGTGCGATATACTTCAAGTCAAGTTTTGAACATGTTGGATGATATCGATTCTGCTGAGGTTTTAGATGACGACAGTTCTGGAAATTCAGATGATTTTAAGACCAAATCTGATGAAGGGAATATAAGTATTGACGATTTTGAGCAGAAAACATACAAAATTGACATTTTTTGTGCAAAATGTGACCATTTTAATTTTTTTGTCCTGGAAGCACTTTCCAAGTAAACTTTTTAAATGTTTCTACGATGTATGTGATTTTACAATATTACAGATGATTCTGAACAAGTTTAGTATTGTTTTATCCATTTCCGTCAAAAATCAATAATTTGTGTGTTAACCACAGGAAGGCTAGGGTGAGGGTACACACAGACCGCCACCGGGTTAAAATTAAATATTCTCTTGATCTATCCCAAATTTAAAAAACACTAATGATAATTGGCAGTACCAGAATATTATTTGGTGCTGTGCACTCTAAGGCCCCCCAAAAAAGAAGTAATGTTGTCCCCACAGCTTTCAGAGAGGAGGGGCGGGTGGGCGGATTTTTTAAATTTAATTTTTAATTTTCTTATACCAGCAGAAGCTCAAAGTTCAGGCAACAAGAAGTTGTAATCATTCCAAGAGTCGCACATATATGTTGTAAACACTTAATTTAATATTCAATGCCATTTAAACTGTTAACAACAAAAAAATGAAAAAAATGAAAAAATGAAAAAATGTGGGGGAAAAAAAAATTTGGAGCGGCCCTAAATCTGAAGAGCGGGCGGTCGAGGAAAACATTACAAGTTTTGTTTGGCGATAGATCAGCAGGATTCCATGGTGTGTCAGTGGTTGGTGAAGCCACATTGAAGAATATCAAAATGGCAAACCAATCTGCTTGCCTTAAAAGATGTTTTGGTTTATTTAAAAGATACCACAATATATGCACATCAAAGAGTGTTACTTGAGTGGCCCTATGGGCATATATAAAGCGGTTTACTAATACATAATACATTCCCGTCAATGGTTGTGGACAGAAGATTGTGGTCGCGTGCTTGCACATTCCAACTACATAAATAATGATTGGTCGGTCCGAGAGTGATCAAAATACAAATAACTAACTACGGAATAAACACACTCGTATTTGTAGAGCTTTGGCTACGAACATTATTCATAGGGCAACAAGAATTCACATTTACGAGTGGAAGGACGTTTCCTTTTCCAGGGGACGCCCTCAATCCTCGAGAGAAAAAAACGGAAGCAGATTTTCTTTCAGATTTACATTTCTGATCATAACTCTACATACATACATTCCAAGTTACAGAGCATATGATTCTTAATTTCTTCAAAATCATGGTTTTAGAGTGAAAATAAACTGTCAGGTTAACTGACAGTTTATTTTTCACTCTAAATTATTAACTCTAAAACCATGATTTTGAGGTAAGGCCAAAAAAAAAAATTGTTATGTTGTCCTCGACAGCTTTCAGAGAGGAGGGGCGGGCGGGCGGATTTTTTTTTTTTTTTTAATAATTTTTTTAAACATTTTCTTTTACCAGCATTAGCTCAAAGTTCAGCCAACAAGAAGTTAAAATCACTCTAAGAGCCGCACATATATGTTATAAACACTTAATTTAATATTAATGCCATTTAAACTGTTAAAAAAAAAATCTGATTTTTTTAAAAAAAATACGATTTTCTTTAAAAAAACAACGATTTAAAAAATTTAAAAAAATCTGAAAAAAGAAAAAAAAATCGGAGCGGCCCTAAAATGACGAGCGGGCGGTCGAGGACAACATAACAATTTTTTTTTTTTGCCTAATTAGGAATCGTATCGCTCTGTTACTTGGAATATATTTATGATTTATGATCAGAAATGTAAATCTGCAAGAAAATCTACTTCCAATATTTTTTCGAGGATTGAAGGGCGTCCCCTGCTGGAAAAGATCACATAATTTACCTTTAAGCAGAGTCTAACTTTTTCTTTTCTTCAACAAGTATGTAATGGTCACAATATTGAAAAATCACAAAAGCTTCAGAGAAAATATCAATCTTTTCTAGACAATTTTTTTTAAATTTGTCTTGGTCTTACCTTAAATTTGCAGCAAACAGTATCACCACCAGTACACAAAAGAGGACCATATGAAAAAGAAAAGAGAGAGAGAGAGAGAAGAAAATACAAAATATTATTAATTATTTCAAGAACATGGGTAATGAAGTAACATCAAACAAATATACAAAACCTTTTGGCCATAAATGATAAAATGACACCCAATAAAATTCATGAATGATATTGTGTTATTTTTTAATATAAATGTGAAAAAGTTCAATTGCACCCAACCATATTCACATAAATATATTAAAGGTAGATGACCCGATCACATTTCCGATTTTCAACTTGAAGTTTTCTATTCTACATGAAAGGTCATCCTTAAAAAAAGTCGTGTTCCAAAGTTTGAGTTGCATAGCTCTAATGGTTCTTATTTTAGACGCACAAGATGCTGTGAACTGTACCCATTGAGTTGTACACAAACTATATCGGTGGTATACCACCATTCGCGGTAATTCGACGTTATTTCATCGATTTCTCCGTAATTATACCGATTTAGGCCGTCAAATTTCAGTATGATGATGAGAAAAATACGAGCTTTCATATGATATGAAAATCTCCGTATGTTTGAAATAATTCTGTGTTACGAAAATGTGATCGGGTCATCTACCTTTAACTATTATCAGTCATTTCTATTCTTTTAAAACATTTAAGAATTTTTATTTTATTTTTCATGTCATGTTTTTGTTTGTCTTCTTCTTTTTATATGGGCTCAAATTCACTAAGATGGTATCATGCATTGGCATTATCCATTCACCTTTAGCCTTCCTCATTAGTGCCGCTATTTTACAAAATCGGCCTGTTCAGGGAAATACTAACATTAATATAGAAACACTGAGTTACATTTCCCTAGCTATGGAAATAGCCCGCAGGCGGTTCTCAGATTTGATGGCGGTTCTTCGATTGGAAGCAGTTCTCCATGTCTGAACGCTCACTAAGGCCAAACAAAGAAGATTGTCTGTCTCAGAAGCCCTCCCGCATTGGTATGTGGAATGAGCTACGGCGCGTAGGTCTACACGATGAGGCCTAAAATATAAATTTAAAAATAAAAAAAAGATTTTTTTTGTTTTTGTTGTTGAATTCTTTTGAATTTTTTTTGGATTTTTTGGATTTTTTTACAATTGTTTTTTTTAAAGGTCTCTGTAAGCTTGGATTAGCAACAACAACAACAACAAAATTGCATAACTCAGCCTTTTTTCTATTTTTTTTTTTTTTTAAATCGCACAGCACTTAGCTTTTTTGCCAAATGTTTCTGAGACAGACCTTCTTCTTTGTTTGGCCTAATAGGGTAATCTATTCACCGTTTGATTGGCCATAAAAAGCCTTTTTAATTTGTTCCTAAAATAAGTCATTATCATTATTCAAGAGTCAAACACTTCATCAGTTATAAATAGCATCAGCACAATGCATGGCCGGCTACCTGCTGCTGCTGTCTCTGCTGTGACTCCATTACCTAAGCTGATATTATCGCATCCCAAACACGCATTGAATGCAACGAGGGACAACGCAAAACACACCATAATCACGTATTAAACAATCAACACTCGACGAGATAAGTAGCGGCTAATATACATTTGCTCGTCCATACATTATTCAAATCATGCCACCACACTACCCCCTTCTTCGATCAAAATCAACACGAGTATAAGTCTTGCTAATAAAACTAACATTTATATGTGCAGACACACATTGGTGATTATATATGCTATACACTGTAGCCTATTACGGTTGGCATGTACCCTAGTGTGTTTTGGTGTATCAGACCTTCTGTTTATATATTTGGATATGACAGAAATTTCAACCCTTTTATGGCAAAAGAATGTATCTTATATGTAGTTTTCTAACAGTATACTTCCTTTTAACATGATTAAAGGTTAGCTTTTTCTCCATAAATCATGTAGTGGTAAAAGGCAGTATATTACTTTTATTGTCTTTACAAGTTGCAACCTTTTCCTAAGTGAGGATTATTGAATCAATTTAACACAATCCATGTTAAAAGGAAGTATATCATTAGGAAAGTACATTTAAGATACATCCTTTTGCCATAAAAGGGCTGAGATGTACTGATATGAACTGATCAGTCAGAGTATAATAATTTGGACACCAACACTCAGATGATACAAAATGTACACTCTTAGAAAATAAAAGGGTCATAATGAATATGGACAACTCACTCAGATGGTACAAAATGTACACTCTTAGAAAATAAAAGGGTCATATTTACTATGGACGATTTGTAGATCAAAATTGACCCCGCCTAATTTGACCCCATTGTTTTAAGAGTGTAATAGCCTACATTCATAACTTTAGATGAGATGATGGGAATCAATGGCAGACCAAGCAAATATTTCTATGAATTTTATAAAATTTCAAGAACTTAAAAAACATCCAACTGAACTCTAAATGACTTTCAAGTCAATTCAATTCATACAAAAAACACCTAAATTTTGACAAAAAAAGGTGAACTTGTGTCAAAATACCATCAAGTAATTGATTTGAGTCATCGCAACACTCTCTCCTAGTCGTATAATATCATATGCAATGTAGTTAACACTTTCCACACGGCTATTGGTTTTACCAAAATAATACAAAACAGGTTTTTCAGAAACCTTTCCCAATTTTCAAGGTCTATCTCAAGGATTACTGAACCAATACTAGGCATGTTTATTTATATTTCAATGCATTTCATATGGCGAATCCAATATTGTAATCAAATTCAATAATATTGACAATTTTGACACATTTTGTGAAATTTTTGAATGTCGTCTGCAAATACGCCTGCCGCATGGAAAGTATTAATACTATCACTGTGCACCAATAGAGAATACATGATTGTGCTACCTTACTATAGATAATAATGTCCAGAGAATACGTAATATGGTTCAAACCTCATGATTTTATTAAAATTCCAATATTTCGGCCATAGGCCTTGATCAAGGTAGAAATTAGCGATGTGACTTGGTTTTTTCACATGGGAATATTAAAAACAAGTTATTGGGGGAATTAACAATTTGTAAAATTGTAAAAAGGTTGATGATTTCACCAAAATAGAGAGTCTGTTTCAATGAATTTACATACTGTAAAACACTTGAAATTCACGGCCACTTTGTTCCGCAAATTACCAAAATCTAACATTTTCGCGAGGATTCAATTTTGGGATTCCAAAATTTGACTCCTATTTTAAGATTATACCATGGTTTATTTTGTGGGGATTTAATTTTGCGAATTTATGGTCCTCGCGAAATTTGCAAAATTAAATAGCTCGCTATATTAAGTGGTTTAGTAACCCATGGTCTGCCTAAAGCCTGTACGTGACACTAACTATTATCTCGTGAAACTTGGTACGACTGTTGTTACAGTAGACGTGATAGAAGCAAAAAAACAATATCTCCATTATATAGCCAAACTAACCATTTTGTGATGTGATCAAGCAAAATGAGTCGGAACTTGCAAACATCGATTTTGAGATATAACCAAACAAAGGGTAGAAATTCTTTTCTTTTCTATTGTTTTGAAACCCTTCAATAGCTAATATCTTTGGAATTAAGTGTCTGTTTAAAATGGGGTTTTCTGCAAAATGTCGCATTACAAATACCCAATAACATCATGTAGAAAACTAAAATTGTGATATTTTCTTCTTTAGACTCATTGTGATTGATCGTATCATATTTGTAAATTTGGTAATAAATATTGATTCTGCTGCACGCTGGTGATTTTCCGTAACGTATCATGCGATCAACGAGGGAGCTGATGTGAAACAAGAGCACCATTTTTAATAAATCATAAATGTTGTCCAGGGTACTCTATCATCTCCGCTATACCAAGTGCTAAACGGAAAATTATGTATGACGTCCGCATCTTTTTTTAAAGAAGTAGTAATTTTTTTCCCAACATTTTTATAACAAATTATGTATGTATTTATATTTAACTAAACACAGACCTACAGTACAATTTGAAGAAGAGGAGCCCCATGTCGAGGGTTTAGTGCAACAAAGACCTATCTGCAATGGCTGCCATTTGTTAGATAGTGTTTGAACAAGGGCATATCTGTAAGCACCTGTAATATATAACATGTGGCAGCTATTGTAGATATTACCTTTTCACATAACTAAGATGTAAGTGAAAAATATCCTTTCTGCTATAGCTGCCCTGTGTTACTTTTAGTTTATATCAAAAGGTTTGCTATTGGCTAACTGATAACATCTGGCAGCTTATTGATAGACCCTTGTTGCACTAAACCCTCTTTGTTATCTTAGCAATTTGGTAAATAACCCCCCCCCCCCCCCCCCCCCCATATGATTACAAAAGCTTTTTTAAATTCCTTTTTGGTTGCCAGCAAATCTTTAGTCCAGAAATAACAAGAATATCGTTCGGACTTTTTCCAAAAACGGTACGGGAGGCCCTTATTATTTTGTTACTATGTTATTTTTTCCAAGATGGCCGCCATATCTAAAATAGCTGCTGTGAAATTTTCGAGTTAATAAAAAGTGTTGATGGATGCATATATACAGTTAAAGCTTACAATTGCAAATATAGGTATGAAATTTCAAATTTGTTTCCATTTTTTTTGTAAAAACCTTTTCTATGGGTTTTCTATCGAATAACAAAGAACAAACAAATTGGTTTAGCTGCAAAAAAGAGGTGCGCAGATGATATACTTGTTATTCTCTTACTTGGCCTTATATAGAAACCATATCATGCTCTTACACATCTTTTTAAAATAAAGTTATTTACTGAAAATGTGAATAATAAAAATATAATTTAAACAGCCCTCGACCCCTAAATAGGAAATATGTGAATACACTAAACATGATTTATTTTTATTTGGCCTTACAGACAGCTTTATTTATCTGCATATTATAGAACATCAATATACCTTGTGGCCATATACATGTGTCTTATTCATATATGCTGTCTGCGTGAGCGTGGTAGAGAGATGGTGCATGGTGTGAAGAAAGTGCTGTGACAATGCAACATAAGGGGTGTCTTGAAGGTGCTTCAGGGTCTAATCTGAAAACTATTCAGTGATCATATATATAGACCCTAGTTCTTTACTTTCAACATTTGTACGATGCTTGATCTGATATATGAACAACATGACCATATTGTGCTATCTTCAGTAGTAAACTTGTAGTTAAGCCAACACATAGCATTTATGTGCTATCTTCAGTAGATAGTACTTGTAGTTAAGCCAACAAATAGCCTTTATCTGTGCTATCTTCAGTAGATAGCCTTTTAATAATACTTGATCTGATATATGAACAAAATGACCACATTGTGCTATCTTCAGTAGATATTACTTGTAGTTAGTCTGTATCTGTGCTATCTTTAGTAGATAGCATTTTAATGACACTTGATCTGATATATGAACAAAATGACCATATTGTGCTATCTTCAGTAGTAAACTTGTAGTTAAGTCAACACATAGCCTTTATATGTGCTATCTTTAGTAGATAGTACTTGTAGTTAAGCCAACAAATAGCCTTTATCTGTGCTATCTTCAACCTTTTACTAATTGTTTGTCGGTACATCATACCTTTCGTCAGTGCAACTATGGCTTGCCCCCATGTTTTAAAAAGCTGGCTATGCCAATAATTAGCCTTCATCTGTGCTATCTTCAGTTTACACTGTAAAAACAGTGTTTAGAAATCACAGACAGATAAGCGTTTAGATGGTTAAATGTTTAGAATTTAAACACATTTCATATGATTATGTGTTTAGATGTTTATTTTGAAAATATGTATGCTTGATCTGATATATGAACAAAATGTCCACATTGTGCTATCTTCAGTAGATAGTACTTGTAGTTATGCCAACAAATAGCCTTTATATGTGCTATCTTCCATTCACAATGTAACAACAGTGTTTAGAAATCATGGACAGATAAGCATTCAGATGGTTAAATGTTTAGAATTTAAATCCATTTGAGACATGTCATCACAAAATGAGAGTTAAGTCGGAAAAAATATTTTCTGATTTGTCCAGATACAAAATGATCAGAAAGCAAGGTTTAAAATTATATGCAAAAACTGCTCAATGTTTTCACTGTCAAAAAATAGTGTTTTCTATTGATTTTTGGCATGTTCATTGATCATATCTTCTAATATGCACACTGGCGACTTAAACGCTCATTTCGTGGTGACAGGTCTCATTTCGTGCGATTTTGTGTTTAGATGTTTTATTTAAAAATGTGTATGATAATTCTTGATCTGATAGATGAAAACAATGACCATATTGTGCTATCTTCAGTAGATAGTTCTTGTAGTTATGCCAACAAATAGCCTTTATATGTACTATCTTCAGTTCACACTGTAACAACAGTGTTTAGAAAAGCGTTAGAGAGTTAAATGTTTAGAATTTAAACATGTTTCATACAATTATGTGTTTAGATGTTTAGGAGCTAAACAATTTAAGTATTTAAATACTAGGCATAAACTCTCTAAACACTTATCTGTCCGTAATATCTAAACACTGTTCCTACAGTGTGTACAGGGTGAGTCAAAAAGAGCAAAAAAAACCATCCTGCTATCTTCGGTAGATAGCGCAGCACTATACCAACACAACACAACAGAACATTACTTGCCACTGTCATAATTTTATGTTGATTTGAGCTATCTACAGTAAAAGCACACTGCTATCTTCAGTAGATAGCACTAAACCAACAAACCCATCACTTGTCACTTGATAATCTTATGTAGATTTAGGCTAACTGCAGTAAAAAGCATCCTGCTATCTACAGTAGATAGTACAGCACTAAACTAACATACCATCACTTTTCACTGTCATATCTTATGTAGATTAAGGCTAACTGCAGTAAAAAGCACACTGCTATCTTCAGTAGATAGCACTAAACCACCCATCACTTGTCACTTGATAATCTTATGTATGGATTTAGGCTAACTGCAGTAAAAAGCATCCGGCTATCTTCAGTAGATAGCACTAAACCAACATACCCATCACTTGTCACTTGATAATCTTATGTATAGATTTAGGCTAACTGCAGTAAAAAGCATCTGGCTATCTTCAGTAGATAGCACTAAACCAACATACCCATCACTTGTCACTTGATAATCTTATGTAGATATCATGATCAGCTCTCCAGTACAATTGCTCTTTTCCCTATAGCTCCTATAGCCACTAATTGCCACTACTCTTGAATTAATTAGAATTATCCCACAGAAACTGACACACAAATTGGTCCACACCGTATATAAGTGTGTCTTCAGGGTATGGTATAATACGAGTGAGTGAGTGGCATAGGTAATGTATTATTCATGTTATATATATGGTAGTATTGAATCACTGATGACTGACTGTACGTATAGCTATACATGTAGTACTCAATAGGCTACCTGTACTTTAATCACGGTAAAAGTGGTTGTTTTTTTCGCACATGAATATTTTCACTGAAATCAACATCTTGAAATTTGCACAGACATTTATGAAAATATAAGTTCTCCATGCCTAATTGACCTATTTCGTCTTCTTTCTTTTTAAAAAATGTTGGCAGATAACCACAATTTCAACCTAGTCCTAGGTTATTCGCTGGATAACCAATTTATTTTTCTTATTTCTAACCCTGCCTCCAACTGGCCCCTATTGACCACTATTTGGCTTTTCTTGTTATATCCTATTCCTATGCCGTGTCCTCTATAATAACAAGGTTGGTGGGGTGGGGGAGGTCTGTGAGGGGGAATTAGAGGTGCGTAACGCTCAGAATTGCAGTTGCCTTTTAAAATATGTTAATACTTATTTTATAGCCTTAAATGTTTATATTGTGCTGACTCATATTTCAATCACATCATCAGTACATTATAGAGATTACCCACTTGTTTACCAGTACAGCGCTTAATCTAATTGCATTATAAGATTTAATACAATTATGAATTGCGGCTATCTGACGGGTCCATTCATCATAGTGTAAGAAAACATACAGTGATTTGCAGGCGCGTACTGCGGCATGTGAGCCAGGGGGGGCAGAAGTATGTCGTCCCGACAGTAAATTTTCGTAAAAGGTTGCCCCAATTTTTTTCCCAGTCAGTCACCTCGTGAATTTCACGTAAGTGGGGGGGGGGGGGGGGGTAGTGTAAAAAAAAATTGCATGGTCACAAAATTTCGCACGGTCACAAAATTTCGCACGGTCACAAAATTTCGCACGGTCACACAATTTCGCACGGTCACACAATTTCGCAGTCCAAAACCAAAATACTGTCAACAAATAATGCCCAATCGTTAGTCTTTTCGGCCTAGGTATTCTTTTTGTTCCCTATGAGAATTTAGCGTCCCGGTATTACGATTTTAGCGTCCCGGTATTTGGAGCCAGAGGGGGCAAGTTGTGAAATTAACTTTTTTTTATGATACTTCAATTTGCAGAGAAAGTTAGTTACCACTTTCTTGTATTTATATAACAATTTTGTTATGATTTCTGTTAATGCAGGATATTATAACACAACCATTTTACATTTTACAGGGAGAGTCAGAAAGAACGGACACTTTTTCACAAAAGATGTAGGCATGCATATACCAAATCAATGGTAGCACATTCAAGACCTACATTTTGGCTTTCATTCAAAAGACGAATTTTAAAAATCGACCATTTCGTTATCATGTTATACTAATTTGAGTAAAGCCCCCAAATCTAAAGCAAATCCAAGGAATGGTCGAATTATCAAGCCATTCCTAAAAGTATTCTCATGGGGTTTACCTCCTGAATCAGTAGATACGATCCTTTTACTTTTTGATTTCAGGCTTTATTACTCATAATTACACAGATCTATTTATTTCCAGTTATTTTAGGATATTGTATCCAACATTCATGTGCCTTTTCAGTTTTTTCACTAGTTTCATTGATCAGCATCTCTGAATCAGGTAACCAACAATGCTTTGGGTTATTGCCATTCCGTGGATTGGCTTTAAGATACCCGTTTCTACTCAAATGGTTGTAGCTTTATGATGCAATGTTCGAATTCAAAAATTCTTTATTTTAAATGAAAGCTAAATATGTGTTCTTTGTAACATTATAATTTGGTTTTGAATATGCAGGCCTTATATATACTTCTGTGGCGCTTTTACCAAAAAAAGTGTCCGTTCTTTCTGACTCACCCTGTACAGCATGATGTCGGATGCAGGTTCCTAAAACCAAGTTTTATATTTTACTCCTGTCAAGACAAACATGTAGCCAGAAAAAAAGTGCTGATTAAATCAAAATTTCCCTAAGGAATCACCATATACAAGTATATGGTTACAAATTAACTTGTCTATATACCTAGCCGATTTCACGTCCATAAGATGGTCTGTCTAAATGCTAATGGTTTTAAACACATTGCATGCTGTGTTTTCAATCATCCCTGGACAAGAGCAGTTTTTTTAGTTTGGTGCAATATTATCGAGGACATGGACCAAACCAAAACAACAACATACTGTAAAGTGAGAAATATAGAGAAAAATATTACGTTGGGCAAAGGGAAAAAACACCTGTTGTACGGGCCCAACCGACCCCATTTTTTTTAAATTTGATAAATTGTTTTTTACAAACATTTTTTTAAAAGATTTTTGAATTTTTTTGGAAAACTTCTTTTTTTACAGAGAGTTTTGAAACATTTTGAGAAGAAAAATGTACAGAAGAAAGAAAAAAAAATGTAAACAGACTTTTTTGGAAATTTTTTTACTCAAAGTTATGCACATTTTTGAGAAAAAAAATGTAAAGAAGAAAGCAACCACACCAAAAAAAACACCCGGAAGACCGCCCTACTTGAGAGATCCAAAAACCATACAACAGGATTTTTCTTTTTGATGCCTTATGAACCATAGATTGGGAACACTGGACAATATCAGTATGTGGCAACAGAGAGCTATTATAAAGTTAAGATTTGTATGTATATTCAATGTTCATCATTGATATACACGCTGAGTCAGATAGATCAGGCACTTTGGTTTGGGCAAAGGAGTCACAACAATTTCAGGAGTGTACAGGGTGTATCAAAAAAAACGCAACACTTTTTGTCGCGAGCTCTCCGATTACGGCAAATCACTCTGAAATGTATATATTCTGTTAGGTGTACTTATTGGCTATCACATAGTCAAATTACAGCGATATCGATTATTGATTCGCTGAGATATCAACGATACACGTAGACAAGTGCAAAACACGTTTTACATCGTTTATCCTGTATGCCTGATTTTCTTGCCAGGTGAATATTAGCAAGACACTTTAATAACTCATTGTACTTAAATAATTGGAATCAAACTCATCATTCTGAGAAGAAAATGTCATGTTAAAGGTATCAATTTTCTGGCTATTACAGTATCATATCAATATTAATTAAATCTGGCAATAAATTAGTTGATAGTTAATGACACAACTTGAAAATCCAGATTACAAAGTCTGTTTGCAAATCCTCTCTCTTTTTCTCTCGTTAATGTCATAAATAAAACAGTATGGCACATTATTCAAAAGATAAACAAATGGAATAGTCCAGTCTTGTATGAATCAGTCATTGTTAGTCTGTTGTGAATGGGAATGGGACATTATGGTGCTCCTCGACCCTCAAAATGCTGTCCTTGTTTTAAGATGCATCGATTATGAACTTTAATTTATGAAAGAACGTACCATAGACTTGTGGCGATCATAGCAATCGGTGGTTCAGAACTTAAAAAGGGTGATTGACGTATTCAAATGGTCGAATGATTATCAGATTACACGATTCAATGATTTTATGTACCACCTTACTGAAACAAAGGAAATTAAGATAAACCATTCCAGACATTAAGGTTACATAGTTATTAAACTGTTAACCCATAACACTAATCGGACAGGAAAATCTGAGTTTTTAGAACGAACGATGTAAAACATGTTTTGCACTTCTTTACTTATACCTTTAATATCTCAGCGAATAAATATTTTATATCGTTGTAATTTTACTATGTGATAGCCAATAAGTAGACCTAACAGAATATATAAGTTTTAGAGTGATTTGTTTTTTACTGTGACCGTTCAGCTCTCGACAAAAAGTGTTGCGTTCTTTTTGATACACGCTGTATAATGAAAATAACCCTAACCAGTAAAGCTATGTTTTTGTGCGTATCGGGGGGAGGGGAAAAAGTACTATTTTTTACCCGAAAAATCACCCAGCACCCCCGAGATTCGATCGCGGGACCACCCGCACCCCAGTCTGTCCCTCTACCAACTGAGCTAAGCTGCCAGCGCACATGTGGGCTAAAAATTCCTGCCACCATATGCCTGCGGTAGGTGACGTCATCGAGGCAATGCAGCAGCATGTGCGTGGAGATAGTTTCTGGCAGTGAGATTTAGTGAGATTCAGTTGGGTTAGGGTTAATCGACATGAAAAATTGACATTTATTAATCGACATGAAAAATTGACATTTATTAATCGACATGAAAAATTGACATTTATTAAGCGCTAGAAAGACAAAATATTACGCTTTAAAACAAATTGAAATTGAAATCGACCATAGTGTTATAATTTTACATCTCTTTTTCTAAAGCCCCTTTTTATAGCCAATCTAGGTAATCCCAATATAACTACACCATTCCATATTCTACTCAAATGTTGCAAATGTCCTTAAATCAATCAGCCATAGCAATTACGAAGCACTATTGCGATTACGTGGATTGCCTATTAAGTAAAGGCCTGCACTAAAATTGATGCAACATTTATAATAACATTTTCAATTTTCAAAAGTGCTTTTTTTGTTAGCAGTATTGTTGAATTTGAAAATAAGCTCCTTACATTTTGATGGCAAGATCAATTACATAGTAATGGTGTTAAAATGTCAGGGGGTACCATTATTTATACGAAAGCAAAATGGAGAAAGAAAAAAGACACACATTAATTAGAACATAGAAAAATTGAAAATTATTGATCTGAAGTAAAGCTTTTAATTTAATTTTCTGAACATATGAATTTCACCGACAACCTAAGCAGTCAACAGTGAATACACGCCAGACCATGCGTGATTTCCTTAAATAAGCATACAGGACTTTCACACCAATTTTGCTTTCATGTCAACCATATGAGTTATAAGTGTCGTAAAATGACAGCAGGAAGAGTTATATGAAGCATACATGTCTCTCTTTATTATCATATTTTTATTCTTCATAAGAAAAAATATTTGGTACCGTCAATTAATATTTCTTCCCCGCAAAAGTTCAAGATTTGAACGATTTTAGGCAGATATTTTGGGAAAATTTCAGTACTTTTGTCCCGCCTGGCGTTCCATGGTTCTCTCGAGAAAACGAAGCAAGATAAATGACGGGCAGGAACGGAATCACAAAGGATTCGCATTCCTTTAAATTTTGATATAAGATACATTCTGATTGGCCAACATGGCATATCGTCTTTTAATTTATCTAATCATCAGGTCTGTACTACAATTTTAGGTTTCGGGGTGAAAAGCCATGGAACGCCATTTGACCCATTGACTTACGTGCGCACAACTCACCGCTCGCGGAACGAAGAGTGTCCGCTTTACAGCAAGCTTACACCCGATTTCCTTCGTTTTAGATCATATAAATTACAGTTTTAGAAAGAGGAATAAATAAGGCAGAGAGTGATGTAATTTTTAGACTAAGATTTAGGCAGAAATATATGTAAATGTTAAAGTTAGATAGTTGTAAAATGGCGAAGAAACCATGTAGTTGTATGCGTCATGTCCGTGCTAACTTCCCACACACAATTCGGTAAATGTAAACAAACAGCCAATCGATCGGGCAATCGATATACAATTGGGGTCTTGTGTTGCTATTAAAACCCGCTGGTTAGCAGACCAAAAAGGCCAAAACAAATTCATATGAACTGGTACATTTTAAGGTCAATTTTCATTTTGCCGGCAGAACATCCCACCAAAAAGGATCTGAGTTCTAGGCAGTATCAAGGTTGTAAAAATGTTCATTTCACTGTTTTGAGGGAGAGGTTGAGGATGCTTAATCTTATCAATTCAACCTCGTATTACAGGTACACTTTTAAAACAAGGGGTCAATTTGACTAAGGACGGCAATAACTATGCACCCAACTTAAAAAACAGGGTCAAATTTTAATCCTGGTCATAATTTTACCATGTTTTATAGGTTGCTCTCTTAAATCAAAAGATTGAAAAGTCAATCTTAAAGATTGTGCTGAGGGAAAGATCTTAAAAGATTGAACATTTTCAATCTAATAGAGTGAAATTTCAGTCCAATATATTGACATTTCACTCTATTAGAATATTTTCAATCGTTTAAGATCCTTCCCTCAGCACAGCTTTAAGATTGACATTGTTAATCTTTTGATTTAAGAGAGTGGGTACATAGTTGACACACCGTCCTTAGTCAAAATACCCTGTCGTTTTAAGAGTGTATAAATTGCCAGTTTCATAGAGGCTTACATGTTAAAGGTTTTATATATCTATAGTGAGCCATGTTGGAACATTTGAACAAATTAATGTGATTTGTTAGGTGTGAAGGCGGGGTTGAATTTGGTTAAATCGTAATTGGTAAAACTAGGACGCCTGATGAAATTTACTAGTGGGATGTAGGAATAAGGCCATAAAATAAAATGGTATGTTTGGTGTAACGAGTGAAAGTTAAGGCTGCTGTCAGACAACATTCCAAAATTTCACAAAATGTTTCAAAAATTTCAAACTTATTGAATTTAATTACCATATTTGGAATCACCATGAGAAATGCATTAAAACAAGTACAAACATGTCTAGTATTGGTTCGGTAATTATTGAGATAGACCTTGAAAGTTGGGAAAGGTTTCTGAAAAATCTGTTTTGTATTTGGTAAAACCAATAGCCAGCCAGGTGGAAAGTGTTAAGGCAACTAATAACCCAAGTTCAATTTTAGTAAACATTTTTGTAATACTCAATACTTTCAACAATAGAGCTCTATATACACTCTTAAACACCGGGTCAAATTGATGACGGCAAATATGAACACAACCTAAAAACAGGGTCAAATTTTGACACCGTTTTTAGGTTGTGTACATAATTTGACCCCATTGGTTTTTTAAGAGAATAGAGCTGCAATAAAAGGAATGGCAACACTAAAACATTACCTCCATGTTGCTAAAATTGTCCAAAATATTTACAGTTTTAATTCTCCTTTTATTTTTTCAATTTGTTTCTTTTTTTTCAAAAATGTTCAAAATATTTGTTAAATGTCAAACATTTTCAAACAATTTGTATAAAAATGTAATTCTTAAACAAAATGGATAGAAAAATGGATAAAAGAATTGCCTAATTGGAGCAGACATATTTCATGGTAGGAACAGAATCAATAATATGAAGTGCAGAAGTATCACGATTTTTCAGGGTTGGTAGAGTTATTCCAATACACCAAATATATAACTATTTTAAGCCCAAGCATGCAGATAACCTGATTGGTGAAGAATCCCTGAAAGGTCAATTAAACAGCAAAAAAACTCATTTTGTATCCCCTGGTCCTAAAATAACACTGGAGAAAGAATAAACAGGTTTTTTACACTGTCAGATGTACAAAAAAGTGTACTCAACTTTGGGATTTTATATCTCAAAATCTGTGCACAAATTTCACAGATTTTTTATTGAGGCAGACGGATTATCTCATTAGCTTTCTAAATATTTTTAGTTGGTTGAAATTGGTTGTGGTAAACATATTTTTTATGCTCATTTGCGTAAAAGTCAACATTTTATCAATATTTTTAATAATTATTTTACTTTGAGTACACATTTTTTTTACTCACCCTGTAGTCTTCAATTGTCATCTCCCAAGGTGAACCCCTCCATGATAAGTACACATAAATTGATTGACTGTTTTCCAATCATTGACTTAAGTTTCATTCAATTGCTTTTTCACAATTGATTATTGACTTTTTCACAATTGACTAAAACTATTGTTTTATGCTACAGTTGTATGTTATTCGCCGTGAAAGATGTCGGTAAAACAAGTATAATAGAGGTCCCAAAGGTCTTTCCCAACCCAAATGGTGGTCCAATGTCATTTAGAAATGCTGTCTACTGAAGATAGCATCATGCATTTATAAATGCTATCTTCAGTAGATAGCATCAGATGAAGACATTTAGAAATATTTTGTTCTATACACCATACAGGCGCAAGCGTAATTAAATGATCCATTATTTTGTTACCACTTGCGGTAAAATATGTCCTAACCGTCGCCCACACTGTATCAGGCATTTGGGAAGATAAGGGGCCCTTTGGCCGAATGTGCCCCTAAGTGACACAGCATAATATGCCACTCAATGCAATGTAGACCACCTAAGGTCGAGGAAAAAAGGATAGTACTGTATAAGAGAACAGGTGCAGTGTTAGGCAACAAAAAAAGAGTTGTTTGGTTGCCCTCCGCGACCGACCCAAAAATCGCAAAATATGCTGGTCGCTTTTTTTTTAATTTCTAAATATTTTTCTCAACACATAAAATTCGAAAATTGCTGTTAAAGTCTTAATTCGTCTTTCACAGTTAATAAACACCACATGTCCAGAGGCGATAAACAGCATTGAAATTTGTATTTAAAAAAATCATATCAAAAAATGCCATCACGCCCTTTTTTTTGTTAAAAAAAGCCCTACAATTTTTTTTTTAAAGGATCGACCTACCGACCCTCCAAAATGTTGCCCTCTGAGGGCAACTAAACATTTTTCTGGCCTTATATACACATATTTTGTTAATAGATTTAAACAAACCAAAAGGGACAGACCAAGCTTAGTTGATTTTATGCTGGCGAAGTTTAAATTTCTGAATGCAAAATTTCTGAAAATTTAACCCTTATGAAAACACACTTTATCCCGTAGTTAATAATTGACAGTAGAAGAAATTAAAAGGAATGGTGTCAGCGCCAATACAAGGTCCTGTCATTAAAGCTGCCTTGTGTCACTTACACATTCTCATCACAGAGTTAATCAATAGGCTAGCGTATGCTGTTACAAATGGCAGCTATTGATCAGACTGTCAGTGCAAGAAGCTCTTTCAGCTAATGCTGCCCTGTGTTACGTTTGCTTTATAATACCAGAGATTATCAAAAGCAGGGATGATCGTCTGTATTGAAATGATGTACAAATCGTTATACTATGTCTGTCTCGCTTGTTTGAAAAGCCCGCTAAGAAATATGGGTATGGGTAGCCTGTTTGTGAAAACAACTTGTACCTATCATTGGATGTAGTGTAATATTAAACAATCTTTAGAAAAAACGTGTCGGTGGAAATTCAAATCCTACAAAAATTTCGAACGATTTAAATTATTGCATGAATTAATCGACACGATTTATGTAGCATTATTTAAAAAGTATTTTATACAACTGTTTCACTCATTGTTTTGTTTGACCTAAACTTGAACCCACAAGCACTTGGGAGAATCAGTTCATCGTTTCAATTTCTGAGAGTGAGGAGTGTCCAGTTATGCGTAACTGTTGAGGAGTTATTTCATGAGAGCCACTTGAGACTATGCGACCTGTTATGATCGTTCCTTTTGATCGATTCAACTGAAAATACCGGCTTAGCCGTCCCTTTAATTTAAATGTCACTAATAATACGAAGGTCTTCAGCATAAAAATGATTCAATACATTACGCGAGGCAGCTATAGTGCAGATGGGGTCTTATAAGTGACACTAAACCCACAATAGAAAGTAGGTCACATCCAATTCCCAGTGTAAGCTATATGCAGCATCAGACAGGTTTGAACATTCACAGTTTTTATGTGTATTTACAATGATCAGAATCTTAGCGTCTATGCGCAGCATGCAACAAGGCAAACTCTTGATTGTTACTTTGATGCCTAGAAGCACCATGATGTTGTATAGCTAGCCTACTTTGCACAACATGCAACAGGCTTATTCACATTCACTTCATCTTACAGATATAGACCCCGTACACACTAGCAAAAATCCCTTCATTCGATGAAGCGCTAATGAAGAATAACTAATGAAGGGATATAGTGTGTACGCTCCGCCCTTCATTGAACGAAGATTAAATCAGCTTCATTCGATGATGCTCGGGAGTTACTTTCGACGAAGATAAATGTTCATTCGATGAAGCAAATGTGTAGTGTGTACGCTACAAATGACGTCATCTTTAGACCATGTGCTTTAACACAAGGTTGCACCTCATCGTGAATGACGGTGTTCAAAACGTGAAAATTAAGCATACGATCGTCCAAACGGGGCTCTCTGGTAACGCGGCTCTTTTATGAATAAATAGCCCATACGAAACACGAGACCGCTCGCTTGTTTATTTGTTTATTTTAGCATTGGAGCTTAAAACTTTATTATTCTCTGAGACTATGATGACTGAGAAAATAAAAATAAATCAATTACAAATTCTTGAAAAAATGCAAAAAGTGGGTCAGTGGGCCCGTAAAACAGGGTTTTTGTCCTCGCCTAAAGACCATATATTTCTTTCATTCAAAATAAGAATTTTCAAATTAGACTATTGCGTCATAATGTTACATCAATTTAAAACAAGACGTTCAAACTTGGCTTAACGTCCTATTGATATTACAATAGATACAATAGGCACCAATCACCCTTTGTTTGACATCTCTGAAATCATTATAATCTCAGCCACTTAACGCTACTACTTGACATGATGGTTGATTGCCGAAGGAGTGACAGGATCCTCTATTTAATGACAAAGCGTGCCGCCCTCAAAAACTAATTTTATAAATAAATGAAGTCGCTTACATTTTTTTTAAACACTTAAAATATATAAATGGAAAAAATAGGTCAAATAAAATGTTGTTATTTGTCTCAAAGCTCCCATGCGCATTAGCAAATTGCAATTGATGCGCGTTAGATTTTCATAAAAGTAGAAATTGCATTTTGTCCCCTCTTTTTTATTCCCCCCCCCCCCCCAAATAACGGGCAAATCCAGCCTTCTCCGCACGCAATAATAGTTGATCGATGGTAATCGATAGCTAGATGATTGGTTTGCCAGGGAGTAAATTGAAGTGGAAGTTTAACGATCGGTTTTGTCAGGTAGGTAGTAAATTGAAGTGGAAGTGTAACGATCAGAGTGTGAAGGTGTTTGTGTGACAACAAAAGATAATTGGTGTCTATTGCATCTATTGTTCTATATCAATGGGACGTTTAGCCAGGTTTGAACATCTTGTCTATTTAGTAGAACCCATATTTTAAAGCCAATCCATCTGATGACAATAACACAAAGTAGCCTATTGTTGGCTGACTGATTCAAAGATGCCAATCAATGAAACTGGTGAAAAACATGAAAAGGCACATGAATGTTAGATACAAAATCTTAAAATAAGTGGAAATAGAACTGTGGAATTATGAGTAAGAAAAAGTCTCAAGAAAAACAACCTAAAAAGAGGCATCTCAGCTGATCATTACGCAAAAGTAATCCAAGCGTTCACGCCCAGTTATGGCCACTATAATAATGCATGCCTCACCACGCATATGATGCACAGTGCACTGTTGCCTTCATGTACACCCGCGTCCATCAATATTCATTCGCTACTGTAAGGAGGCTTTGCCAATTTAGAGCTGATCAAACTATAGCCACAAAGATGAGTGCTTTTACCCAGAGGGGGACGGTGGCATCAAAATGGATCAATTCATTTTTCACACCCAGCGCTGACATATTCACACACTACATCATCATGATTGACATTTATACATGTACTTCTATTTCTTTTGGCTACAACACCTTGCCTTGTATCACCCTATACATATATTTCTTTTCCGTGATGCAAGGTTGTTGCCACATAAAAACCAAAAAACCAAAAAACCTTTTTGCATGAGAATTTTGGTGAATTTAAAATGTTGGTGAAATTTTAACAATTTTTGACATTTTCAAAAAAATAGTAAAACTTTTTTTTTCTCAAAAAAAAAAATTGGGTCGGTTTCTGTTTGTTTTTGTGTAGGTTTTTTTCTCCACAATGTCTTGAACATTTTGGTGAATTAATTTTTCAACAACAACAAAAATCGCAAATTTCAAAATAAATTCACAAATTAAAAAATTTAAAAAAAATAAAATTTACACATTTCAACAATATTTGCCCCCCCCCCCCCCAAAATAAAATCTTTCTTTTTTTATAATTAAAAGAAAAGGTCGGTCGGGCCCGTAGAACAGGGTTGTTTTTTGTTGCCTTGGAGCTCCGATATAGATATATGTGTCTGATTCGTGACGCCATTCTTTACCATCGCCCACACACGACATAACATGCTCTGCAGAACACCTTGCCCAAAGTATGGCAATCATTAATGTATAGGGTGATACAAGGGCAAGGTGTTGTAGCAAAAGGCATCAAGATAATATAGGGTGTAACAAAAATCACAACAAAGATGCTCCATTAAGCAATGCAACATTCTTGTTCATATAGTCTAGAAACCTTCTCAATGTTGAAAGTATGACACTCCCATTTAAAATCATTTATCTGTAAAGTGTAAGGCCAAGTTAAATAAGTTACATGTTGCTCGTCCCCGCCCGCCTTCTTTTTGGCCGCCGCCTCCTTTTTTTACTTTTTACTACTTTTTTTAAAAAAAGGTGTTTTTTTAGGCTCTCACTTTTTTTACTGTTTCTGTACTTGGAAACTTGTTTTAGGTGGACTTAAATGAAACAAAATCATTTGTTTGTCATTAAATTGCATCAGTAGCTCAAACAGTACAAAAACATACCATGGCGTGCATATTAAACATGGTGGCCATTTTGGGAAAAAAGAGCAAAATATGGGAAAATAGTAAATAGTAAAGCCCTGCCTCCTCCTTGTCTTCAAAAAATCAGGACGAGCAGCATGTAATTTATTTTACTTGGCCTAATATTGGTAATATAACTGTAATATCTGCAAATATAAAGTGAACAGAAAGTGCAAATGTACTCAGGGCTGTCAGCAACTTTTGCCCAAGGGGGGTGCATTTTCACGATTTTTTTACCGGAAAGGGGGGTGCGTTTTCACGATTTTTGACCGGAAAGGGGGGTGCGTTTTCACAATTTTTTACCGGAAGTAGTAGTATGACGTAAAAGTGTTAATGCTGCAGCACGCTGACGATGCGAGCGCCTTGGCGCGATGCCGGCGCGAAGCCAATAACGGGTGGGGTCCAGGGGCCCGCCTTAGGGCCCCTGGTGGGGGTCCAGGGGGCGAAGCCCCCGGAAGGTCTGAGCATTACAGCGAATTTAGGACACAATTTTCATTTATCTTGCCATCGTTGACCCCATTTTCCATTCATAAAACAACATGTTACCCTAAAAATAAAAAAAGAGATTTTCAAGGGGGGTGCGTCCGCACCCAACGCACCCCCCCTTCTGACGGCCCTGGTACTATGATAAAAAAAACACCAGAAGTCAGGAAATGTTGATTTTTAGATATTACCAAACACGACAGGAAAGAAATTCTTTAGTTTTCTGTTGTTTTAAAAACTTTCAAATTGTTTGTATCTTTGGAGTGAATTATCCTTTCTAATGAGGTTTTCTTTTCTGCAAAAATATAGCAGGGCAAATGACCAATACAGTCAAGTTGAAAACGGTAAATGGGATATTATCAACTATCAATCTTTTTGCGCAATATATAGTAAATTGCATGATGGGAAAAGTATCGGAATGGGTTTCATACAAATATTCCAATCAAATAAAATAAAACATCAGTTGATTGTGACCCATCCCCTCTGGTAGGCCTCTTTGCATCCTGGATCTGTCACGCCACATGTCTCCCTCCTAGGGATCCGCATTCATTAAAAAAAATTAAACACATAGAATCAACACATTCTTGAATATCTAAAAGTTGCTTGCGACGATGACGATGACGATACGTATCAGATCTGTCTACTGGCCTGTCAAAGTCAGCCATTTTGTCCCGTCGCCGGCACCCGACAGCGCTTTCAATTCATGAGAATAAGTGGCAGGAAATTGCAAATGGCCTGCATGCTTGAACCTCCTGAACTCTAGATAGGGATCATTTATTTTCGAACCTGCTATCTCCGACAAGACAAGCCGGTGTTATTTTCGCAAATTTGATCAATCAAACGCAGAAATGTCATTATGAAGACTATAGCCAAATATATGTTAAAGGCTTTATTACCAATGTAATTATGTAATACTATGCTCGCTATAAATTCAGAAATGAAAATGTTGGTGTTTTTTTTAAAAAAAACAGTTAAAAATATTTTTGAAAATATTGGCCTGGGTGAAAATAATGACAATACAGCAAGAGGCTCTCTCTCTCTAAGTCTCTATAAAGTCTGATAAATAGGATCTCAGCTAGAACATGAGTAGGACTAGATAATAAAGGCTAACGGATTTGAGAGGCTATAAATGGCTGGCCTTGTTGATAAAACACTCTAGGACTTGACAGAGTAAGTAGTAGACATAGGGCAGTAGTCAACAGTTGGCAGGCACTTAGACAGGTATCAAAAATGGACCCAAGTCCATCGTCTATGATCATTAGGGGTATTTGGTTAAAAAGCTTAAAGTAAAGCTTTTTTTACCGTTGATACATAAAGGAGGTGGTACTTAGTTAGGCGACAAAAACACCCTGTTCTACGGCCGGGCAAACTGACCTCTCAGGTAGGGTGGGTCGGGCAGGTGTTTGTTTGTTTGTTTTTGGTGTGTGTTTTTTTTTTAAATCGGGACATTTTGGTGAGTTTTCAGCAGTTCTCAAATTTTACACACACAAATTATTTTTATTTTAAAAATCAAAGATTTGAAAAAAATGAGCGAAACAATTATAAAAAAGAGAAGAGATGTTGTTTGAAAAAAATTGAATTAAAATGCGTCGGTCGGTCCAATATAACATGTATTTTCCCTGAACGAATATTGGTTCAAAAAGTAAACCTTTTTTATCGTTGATGCATAAACGAGGTAACTACTTAGTTAAGGACAACCATGCATGACCAATGTGACCCACATCCAAACAGACCAGTTGCCTCCAGAAATGAAAACTTGATATTTAAATTTAAATTACGAAGCTATTTGCCTGTTGAAATGACACGCGATTTACTGAAATCAAGTATGGAAAACAGACGTAACTTGGGTGGCCGTTATAGTCTATCCATCGAAGAGCGATCTTTGGTGCTCGGATGGGCAGGGGAGATGAGCAAAAATAAGATGTGCTGTCTTCTGGCGTATATTTGCTATTTGTCGAAGGATCCCATTTTATTCCAACCTCCAGTCGAACCTCATCTATAATGTGAATTGAAACAATTAAGCTGCCTTATGCTAAAACACACAACATTGTTCCAATGCATATTATTCTTATCACACGCATGCACATAGCAGCTACGTCTAGTGTACCATTCAAAGAGAGACAAATATCGAACCATTTGCGCATTATCTGAAATCAAAAGGCTTTGAAATCGTCACCTGTGATTTCGGCCTATGAATAGAATTACAAAGCTGAAAAAGATCGAAAGTGATGGACTTTGAACAGTTACCATAATCGTCACCTGTGATTTCGGCATATGAATAAAATCACAAAGCTGAACAAGATCGAAAGTGATGGACTTTAAACATTTAGCATAATGTAGGAGGCCACATTTAATTTTTATTTGCTATCTTGTAATGTTTCCAACAGTAAATAATGTTTATTTTCAGGTTGGCCGGGCCTACGATAAAATGGTTGTAAAATGATATGAAACTTCGTATCCCTATGTTCTGTCTGCATGTCCGAACCAATCAGATTTCCTTGTTAAGTATAGAAAGAAACAAATAAGCTTACAATGATATGGTATCAATATTGAACATGTTGAAAGGTACGATTTTCATTTTCAAACAAATATACAATTTGAACGTTGACAAACCGTAAATAAAGTTTATTTTCTGACTTGTAAAATGAAAGGTTGTCTTCATCGGGGTCTATCACTCTACATGTACCTGTTCATAAAGGCCTGTAGTACATAGAGCTTAAAATGGCACCAACTAAGACCATTAAAGATGAGATGCAGCCAGTGCTTGCCAAATTGAAAGCATTTTTTTTTTTAATGGAGAAATTGGAAGGGAAAGCTATACCTGTCTTTACAACGTCAATTAAACTGACTCTCATGGCACAACTTGGGTTATGATGATAAAAGTAGGTGGGTAACATAATTATTTTTTATTATGGCCGTTTTTCACTCTACTGATTCAATCGATATTTTCGTCAGAAAAGAGCCTCCTCTCCTAGTCAATGGAACGGCAGGGTCACATGATTGGAAGATCGGTCTCAGATGGATAGACTTTAATAAATTTTATTTTTGCCACCTTCTTTTGTTATAAACTAGGCACTGAGAGATCCATACGAGAGTGCGCCCTCAATTTTCCTAGAAATCAGGTTTTTTGCACCAAGGTAATACTTACGCATACTAACTACCATCTGAAACCGTTTACCTTAAAGGGACACAATGTCATGTTGATTTTTTTTTAAATTTTAATTAGTTTACTTCAGAATACAAGATGAACATTAAAAATTGCCATTATGGTTGTTTCTACTAAAAAAAACCCAGCAAAACATGATTAAAACAATGTTTTAAATATATTGGGCTACACCCTTAACCATGTAAAATGCTGGTTGCGGCTCTACCAGCATTTGTGAATCGACGTTTTGTTGTACAAAGAGGGCTGATTTTCTTAATCCTTATAGGTGTAAGTTCATACATCTAATACAATTGTAAAAATATACAAATCCCAGTTTTTATCATATATTTTTGTAATTGAGGGCGCTGCCTCCACCACATCTCTTAATGCCCCTTTAATTTGCTGCCTGCCATGTACAATTTCAAGATTATCAGTACCACTCGCCACATATATTGCCTCAACAGAATTCATATCTAGCGCCATCATTCAACCCTTTTCCCACAAATTATTATTTGTCAGGGTTCCTACATACCTTATCTATTTAAACAAACAAAAATTTCTTTTTCAAAATTCATTTTTCTCGGCAATAACTCAATGTCCCTTTGAAAATCAAATTTGCCAAGCGATAATGGCCGACTTGTTGATAAAACACTCTACTACTTGACAGAGTAAAGCAGTAGATAGGCAGGCATTCAACAGGTTAGCGAGCAGTTAGAAAGGTAGGGGACCACAGTCCAAATTCTATGGTCATTTGGTTAAAGGTATATTATTACGTGATCATTTCCAGGGGACGCCCTCAATCCTCGAAAAAAAATTGGAAGCAGATTTTCTTACAGATTTACTTTCTGATCATAAATCATAAATATATTCGAAGTTACAGAGCGATACGATTCCTAATTATCTCAAAATCATGTTTTTAGAGTGAATTGAGAGTAAAATTTGAAGTACTTAGAAATCCTATCGATCTGTAACTTGGAAGATCTTTATGATTTATGATCAAAAATGCAAATCTGCAAGAAAATCTGCTTTCATAGAAAAAATAAATGATAGAGGGCGCTACTTGGAAAAGATCACATAATATGCCTTTAAAAGACATGGACTAAACCTCATACTTAGTTTTAGTTAAATGATGCATGAGCAGCTTCAAAGAAAAAATCAAAAGAGGACAAATTCAAATTGTATCTACAACACTTGAAATAATTAGTTTGCACACTTCAATCATTTGATGTTTTTATTTCACCATGTCAAAAATAGGCACATGATAAGTAACTACAAGTCTGCATTTCAAAGGAAATGATGTAGCAGAGATCTTACAATTTAAATGTCGAGGGCTTGGAGCCACAAGGCACTATAGATCTACAATGGCTGCCATGTGTAAGATTCCATTCTGTTTTCACAAGGGTGCCCCTTATAGCACCAGAATGGTATAACATATGGCAGCTAATACAGATAGTGACTCTTCACATCACTATAGTTCAATCAGTTTCAATCACAATATACAGTCATGCTGTTAAATGTAACATCACATTTTTAGCTGGGCATACATTCTAATGCGCTAATATATTGCTATTGCTATGAAATATTCAAGTACTTCCATCCTTCAAATACAAATGCTTACAGTCATTATTTCCTAAATATACACATCTGTTGCACATTTGTGAAACCTAATTGGCGTGAAATATTCAGTTTTTATCTATCCGCGTGCAAAAAAGTAGTCCTCCAAGCGTATAAGTGAGATTATTGTCATACGAAAGCATCACACATACAATGACACTGCGACATTGCGCGCCATATTGCGCAAATGCGAGCGTCTTGTGTGCGACGCTCTTCTGAATTTATATTTGCTGTAAACAGGTTTCGCCAATTTGGACCTGACTTAACTATAGGTATAAAACTATAGGTATAAGTATAAGTATCTCAACAAAGAGACCATATCTGCAATAGCTGCTCTAAGTTACATTAAATTTATACCAATTGCTCAGCATATAAACAACCACATATATAATACAACTGGCAGCTATTAATGATAGGAGCTTGTGCCACTAAGCCCTAGAAGTTAACTTTTTTTTCAGACTGCGCTGGAAATTAGGAGGATTATACTTTCATGTAAACTATATTCATTTAAAATCATCTATCCAGATCAATTTATATGTCTTATCAAGCATAAGGTTTAAAACTGATCCATAGGGATAGTTTTTAATGCTGAAATTATGGCTTAATGCTATACAGCGAATTTAATTTATAATGAGTAATTGAAACCCGTCTTTGTTGAAGCATAAATAGAGTTATAAATCTTGATTTTTTCCCCATTTTGATATAATAGTTTGGAAATGGTAATCTCTATTTCATCACATTTGCTGTCATCCAACTGGAAAGATTTTGTGTACAAAATACTGCTTAATCCAAGGGGAAAACGCTGTTCTTCAAGCCTGATCAAACATCATTTATCAAATTTGAGATGATTTTTTTATAATAGATTTCAATTTTTTTTTTTAAAAATTGACATTTTTTCAAATGTTAGAAAATTGATAGAAAATTCACCAAAATGTTCATACAAATTTTGAAGAAAAAAATCGCCTGACTGACAGACCCTTCCTGAGAGGTCTGAAAATTCCCAGACCATGTTTTTAAAAGTTAAAGTGCCACAAATATAACACAGATTGATTTTAAAAAATCCCGATCTACAGGTAATTGGACCTCTCAGGTAGGGTCGAATCAAGGTTTATTTTCACAAGCATTTCAGGAATTTAGGGAGAATTTTGATCATTTTTGTTTTAAATCAGCCATCAAGAGACGCAATCTAATACAGGACAGAGTGAATTTGGCGAAAATTCATCATGGCTTCCGACCGAGGTCGATTAAAGTAAAGTAAAGTAGTAAATTAAATTGTTCGAAAGTTGGTTGGTCAGGCCTGGTCAGGCCTGTAGAACAGCAGTGTGTTTTTGTTGTCGCCTCATGGAAATAAACCTAGGAATATGTATACAACATTTGAGTAAGGAAATACCAGATCATATTACTTTACGCATATGTACATCCCAATTACAAGAGATTAGATATTGTCGCAAGGACATCCGCATCAGGGGAGGGGGAGCCTCTGACACAGGGAGGTGGTAGGCCTATATTTTATGTACCACCCTGACATCCTTATCATCAACTTTCTTCACTAGTTCTTAGGGTTCTAAAGAAAGGTTAACATACATTATTAATTAAAGAAAAGAAATGAATAATTTATTTTTATAAATTCACCACACTACATTTTGACAAAATATCCCCAACTTTTTTAATAAGCCAGGGCTATACCAAAAGGGTACCCCCACCCTGTCCAGTTCATAATCTGAATTACCGATGTGGAAAATGAACATTAACAATTGGTTGAGTTGTACTTTAAATTGCCAGACAATTAGGCATGGAAGATTTTCTGATATTACTGAGTTTAGATGTGCAATTAGCCATGTGGGTTTAGTGATTGGTTGGATTAACTAGGATAGAACAGATGATGGGCTATTCCATTTGAAATCCATACACCCCCCCCCCCCCCCTCCCCCTATGGAAGTCATGATCGTAGTCTTCCACACAGGGAGTGTAGACGTCAAATGGAGCCACCCATGCAGGTAATATAGGTTTTCCCAGTTAGTTTAACACTTTTTTCATTATATTTCATATCTTGTTAAGTTTGAATTCGTCCTAAAATTTTGAAGGTTGCATTTGTTAAAGTAAATTTCGTCTTTGGTCAAGTATATTCATATTTTGCGCAATGAATTTCATTTAATGTTCATTTTATTTCGTCCTAACACACTTCCATTTCGTCTGATACAGCGGTAACCTACTAATGTATACATTTATTTCGTCTTTGATCAAATAGTTTCATATTCAGTTCACTTTATTTCGTCCCATGTGGAACGTCCTGCCTAGAAGCATGTAAAATCCAGCTATAGGCCTATACGTTTTATATATATATATTTATTTTTTTCTTTCTTGTTCGTTCATTCTTTTTTTCTTTTATTTCATATGATTTATATCACCAACAAGGCAAACGAACACATGTCGGTGGTTCTAATCTAACCTGCAATGATATGTAGGCCTATTCTTCTAACACCTGACGAATATATGTGATAAAAGTATTAAAAATAATGAACAAAGACGAATTATATTTGTGCATAGACCCGCTACCCATCAGGTGATACGAATTCAATCCTTCCTTGACGAAAAGAAATGACCAATAAATTAAATTAAATGGTCATACTTTGAAATATAATGCTCATTGACGAAATTTATCTAACAAAATGCGTAAGTCAGATTTTGGGGACGAATTCTAACTTAACGAGATATGAAATATAATGAAAAAAGTGTTAAACTAACTGGGAAAACCTATACCATTTGAAATTCACACTCCCTGTGGGAAAGATTAAGGGTAATATCTTCCACAGGGGTGTATGGATTTTAAATGGAATAGCACAATTACGCCTAGAGATTTCGATTTTCCTCCCCCTTGATAAATGCCAAAGAAGTAATAGTCACGCTACATACGCTACATTAATTTTAACTGAATTTGTTTGAAGTCAAATTTCATCACTATCAAACCAAGTGTCCCAATAATATTATTGTACATTTTGTACAATATGAATGAATGAAAACGTGATTTATTAGGCGCATTTCCAAAAACACGATCAATGCGCTGTACAGGAATTATATAATATAATATAAAAGATAAGCATAATAAAAAAATACCAATCAAAGTACAAAGTACATTAAAGATAGGTTACAAGATAATTAAATATACAATGTAATAATATACAGATACAAAGCATTAAAAAGCATGGATTGAAAACACACACATTTTTTTTAATAAAAGGGTGCATTTGCATCCGAAATTGACCAACAAATTACACCTGCGGAAATAGAGTTTTAAGCATCTTTTTAAAAGATTTGACACTGCATGCAGTGCGTATGGAGAGTGGGAGATCATTCCACAGTTTTGGACCGATATATGAGAAAGAATTGTATATCATTTTCAACAATTATCTTTTGTTTTAAATGTCGGGACAATCAGCAACATTAGAAAATTGTTTTCTTTGAACTGTTTTCTTAAAGAATCTTTTTTTAAATTAGTAAATCATGTTACAAATGAAATGGGTTAGTATCTCAATATTGAAAACTGGTTTATAGGGTAGGCCTATCATAACTCATTCCCACAATATACACCGAGTCACTATCGCCCATTGGAACAGATCACGTTTAATTTGTATATGTTGTATATGAGTCAAAGACCTATAAACTAGATATGAGATTACAAAATAATGAACACATCACATGCTAAATCCTCAGTGACATTCTCCTTTCAAATTTGAATGCAACTGATGTGCCGAAAGTGATAAGTAACCCAGATTTTATAACTATATGTCATTTTCAATAAATATCACTGTAAAATGTATAGTGCGCTATAATAGTGCTTATAATTCATTATGTGCTGTGGATGTTTCAGTGCGAGGCAATCACGGATCGTCTCCGTTAGCTTAGTATGGCCTTGATTTAACGCTTTCCACGCGGCTATTATTTTTACCATACACAAAACAGATTTTTCAGAAACCTTTCATAATTTTCAAAGTCTATCTCAAAGATTACTGACCAAACACTAGGCATGTTTGTACTTATTTCAACGCATTTCTCATGGTGATTCCAAATATGGTAATGAAATACAGTAATTTTGACATTTTTGAAACATTTTGTGAAATTTTGGAATGTCGTCTGCAGCTGCCTGCCGCGTGGAAAGTGTTAACTATACCATTTACAGGGTTTGTAAATAAAATAGATGCTACAAAAAATGTTTTACAGTCCTGGGCAGCTCACATTTGGTATTTTATTTACATATTATGAAACAAAACATTGTGCACCAAAATAAGAAAACTAACACTCAAAAATTGAATTTTATTATTCTGATAACCCCTGACCTCTGTAGGGTAAAAATGTCACTGAAATAACAAACTGATGGTATCCTTTAGTTTAATCTAAATTTGTGTCACTGTTGTATGTATAATAAAACATTGGAATTGTAAAGCTGTATAAATCTTCAGTAGATAGCTTAATCTCATTTCACTCCATGCCATCTAAACTGCGCCAATAAAGTATCGAAACACTTACAAATGGTCAGATTTATCGGAACCTGAATTAGTATGCAAAAAAATAATTAAATAATTCGATTCACAGTTATCTTCTGCGCATTTTGACACCTCTTTTGTTGCGCTATGATGTTGTTTGGCGGATTTATGGACACTTGAGTGGCTTAAAGTCGAATTCTAAAGTTGCAAAAGCTCCTATTCACCCCAATTCCAGAAAGGAACTCGCACAAAGCATCACACACAGACAAAATTAAGACAAAATACACCAATTTGACATTAATGATTGATTTATTATTGATTTATGCCTCCCATCTCTGACCCTTTTGTTTTGTTATTGAAAATTAACGCTGATATTCATTGCAATCGATTTATCCAACACGCGACATACACATCATTTAAAAAAGGCGGGCAAAAATAATGATGATCTTATTCGTTGCTAGAATAGGGGCTTTTGCAACTTTAGAATTCGACTTTAAGCCACTCAAGTGCCCATAAATCCGCCAAACAACATCATAGCGCAACAAAAGAGGTGTCAAAATGCGCAGAAGATAACTGTGAATCGAATTATTTAATTATTTTTTTGCATACTAATTCAGGTTCCGATAAATCTGACCATTTGTAAGTGTTTCGATACTTTATTGGCGCAGTTTATTATGTTACTATACATCATAAATATTCATTAGCTAATCGCGGTTTCCTATTGGCCTATTCCGTTAGCTACGCACTTCAGTATTTAGCCTACTTCCTTGAGTGCGGGAAAGACGCAGACGCGGGAAAAAAATAAGGGTACTACGCACCCCTAGGAGGCTACTACCACACCTTAGTCTCATCCCCTGAACATACCAGTTCAATTAATGTATACACGTCACATTGTATAGAACTTTGCATTCTGGCGACCAGCATGGTTATTCTGTTGCTGTCAAAATGGCGTCGTCTGCTGGTCGTTTCCCTGAACTGTCAGAGAAGGATTTGCAAACTATTGTATCTGTATACTATCTTCAGTAGATAACTTAACCCTAACCCTCCAGAGGTCATTTCATTTCACCCTGTCACACTCTATTCGTGGAACATGTTATGTGTGTAGGCAACTATTATGTTGAATATCGCGTCCTGCCTCACATTCTACATCCCAGGCAGGGAAGGTCTTCGATCTGCTATCGATGCCACGCGCTTACAAGAGCCCAAACTTCAGTACCGTTCTTTCAAGTCATCTGCTGACAAGGCTTTCTCCTTTGTAGCCCCTAAGTTTTGGAACAAACTTCCAGTCTCTGTATGCACTTCCTTCTCCTTGCCAGTGTTAAAAAAAAGGGCTGAAAACATATCTGTTTTCAAATATATAATGTGCTTGTATCTTGTTGGATTATCCTGTATACAATGCAACAGAATAGGATAATCAATGGCTTTTTACTGATTCGCGATAAACCTGATGGCGCAATCAGTCAGGTGCCAGATTTCCATGCAAGCGACCCAGGTTCAATCCCCGGCATGGGCACAGTCGGATTTTACCCCCAAATATGACCCGTTTTTCTTCCCAGATAGTTTTACTCCCCAAACAGGCTCGGGAACAAGAATAATGAACTGAGTGATTATAAATCAAACTGGTGACTGGTGATGAGCCAATCAATTGGTTCAGTGCTACTCCTATTACCATTTTATTTTACTTAAAGGGGCATTGAGAGATATGTATGAGAGTGCGCCCTCAATTATCCTGGAAATCAGATTTTGTGCATCAAAGTAATACTTAGGCATATACTAACTACCATCTGAAACAGTTTACCAACATTCGCCGTTCATCATATAAAATTTCATGATTTTCTTAGTTTCGATATGATCATATCGAAACTAGGTGCTGAATTCGGAAGTTATGCTATTGTTTAACATGTGGCCTTTCGCGGCAAATCTCAACCCGGAAGTGCGCCTTTATTTGCTTATTTGGCATGAAGGCGATGTCGGAATTGTATGACATTTTGGATTTGGGCTATGTTGATGATTATCTTTGGTCAGAAGTCACAAACTGGTCCAAAAAAATGTTTCACTTCTAATAATGTTGAGAAATGCACCAATTCTGATTAAACGGGACAAAACTTAAGTTTTACATACTTAATGACCCACAAACTATATTTGTTGGAAAGCTTATGATTCAAGGTTTTTCATTTTTGCAAAAAAGAATCAAATTATACAGGGTGTGTAACATTTTTACAGGGTGGAACATAAAAAAGTTGATCGTTTTTGCTCCTCACAAAATATTTTGATAGTTTGTACAATTAGGGTTTAGCTGAAGATAGTCACCAAAATCAGAACAACCGCAGAAGGTGCTACCAAATTTGCTAAGAATCACCTGTCCAAAATGTACACAGGAAAAGTACAGGGTGTCTAAAATGATGATGAAATAATGCATAAAATGAAGGTTTGTATATAATATTCTATGAAATTTAGTTAGCATGGACTATTTAATTTTAAGGAAAATGGTTATCAAAATGAACTACATGAATATCATTAAAGTTCCTTTTATTTTGAATACAGGGTGGTCCAAAATAGGTCTAAATAGCAAATTATTCATAAATCTATGAACAATTCTGTGAAGAAACACTTCTGGCTTTTTTAGTTAAATGTTTTACTACCCAGGGTAGAAAAGGACCGAAGAGTCACACAAATGAAATAGAGAGACTGCGATTTGGCCATTGTTTAATCAATAAAATGAATAAAACTGTGTATTTTTTACATTAAAACACTCCCTGAATTAAACATCATATTCTATTAGAGAATGTCTAGATAACAATTCAATATTATTATTCATAGTAGCAGGCACATGTTATTAACACATATGAGAAGTTTGAAAACTTTCCTATGTATACTTTTAAAATGGCATCAATTTCAAAAGTTCTAGTTTTCCGCTATTTCGTGTAGAAACCTATGGGCGCCTCACCCACCGGCGCCTCACCCATCGGCTCCACCCTTGACTCACTCGACGTTTAGATTGATAACTTCACTGTTGCTAGACTTGTGGCTTTAATCTTTTTTTTATTCGGTAGCTGGATAAATTGTCTTTAATATGATACCAAAAATGTTATGATTTTTTGACAACTTCTATTTAAAATAGAGACACGTATCACGATTTTAAGGGTTTTTTGAAACGCTTCCACCTTATTTGATATACCTATTAGTGACCTGTGACCCTTTACGTTATTTGCTCATTTAGTATATCAATACATCTCTCAATGCCCCTTTAAGAGTGGGAACTGGGGACTTCCCAAAAAGATTAAGATTCTATGATGACTAAGGAATTGAATTTAGAGGAATATATTTGAAAGGCTTAGCATAACTCTGCAAGATAATGCTTCATTCTAAAGTTACAATTAAATCTAATTTACTTTACAAAATGGAAATGCATCTGCTGTTCTATATGTTCTGAGGTCATAAACCCCTTTTACCACACGATACTTAAGAAGAAAAATTAAGCCATTATGTCGATGAAAACCTGCGTCCAAGTTTCTTAAAAAGGCCATGCATTTAATCAAAACAGGTTGGATGGATTTATTTTTTGGCCAAGATATAAGATATAAGAAGACCCTGTCCGGATAATGAAATGCGAATGACTGCGTTAATTTATATATTATTTATATTATATACGAGGGGCAGTCAATAAATAATGAAAGTGATCATGGTATGGGATGTATGAGTGATTCTATTGAGGGGATAATGTGATCAATACAAAGTATGAACCTTTGTCTTGCAAACAATACACTTTTGGATTGTTAGATACATTTGGTTATGTAACGTCATTGACATAACCACAATAGGTTTCAGACACTGACTGAAATCTGTCAATTATTTGGCTGGATATGTAATATGTTGAATATGGGTTGATTGATACATTTGCGTATCTCGGCAATGCAAGCATAAAAACAGATAACACTTGGCACATAGTTAGAATACACACTTATCTCTGTGTGACACTCTTTTTAGATCTGAATGACTTAATACGAACAAGAAGGGACCATCTCAAATACGCTTTTATTTAGAAAAATCCGCAATAATATACCTTGGAAAACAACAAAGGATAAAGAACAATGGAGGGATTGTAATTTAATAAATTGTTGTGGGATGTAAAGCAATAATAGCGGGGATTTCAAAAGGAGCTGTTCATAAAATGTCCTTAAACCATTGAAATTATATGACGATTACTTACACAATACATATCTAGTAGCTCTAAAGATAACAGTAATAAGAGAGGTTGTGGCAGCCATCTTTGATTGATACATTCATGTATATCTTCATTTTGACTATCACAATATTTTTACACATTGATTTAAGCATTTTTCATTATTTCTGATTAGAATTTGAAGGCACAGTAAGCTTTTATCTGGTAAATGTCATGATTTTAGCCATTTTGGGCCCGTTTCAAAATTATCTGCCGTCTGCGCATGCGCATTTTTTCTGCAGGTTTCATGCGAATAAGTTCAGATAATTAGTTAACTATCATACGGAATCTTCCAAACTGGTTAATTGCTTGAATTTTTCCTAAATTGTTTGATTTTCCGCAATATTAGTGATTCACTGACTGGGCATTTTTAAATGAAAATTAGCTATTTGAAATACTGATATTTGTATACCTTTTATTCAATTGCTTCTCCTTACTTTTTCCTCTTATACTACACATTCCAAATTACACAGGGATTAAAGTTATTGTCTTTTGTATCATATTTATGCGGGGAAAAAATCGGGATTTACCTGCTTCTGATGTCATGTTATGCAATCTTCTTACCACGTGTTTCATAAAAACAATTCAAATTTCCCGCCAAATAACTGATTTAGCAGTGTCCCAAGTGTACTTACTTTGAGACAACGCTATGACGTCATAGTTCACACTTAAAAATTCAAAACAGTATTGTTTGAAAGACAAAGGCTTATACTTTGTATTGATCACGTTATCCCCTCAATAGAATCACTCATGCATCCCATACCATGATCACTTTCATTATTTATTGACTGCCCCTCGTATAACATAATATAAAGCAGTTTACCAACCTACGGTGTTTTACAATAGACAATATAACAATAAATATTAACAAACACCGGAGAACGTCCCAACAAAAAAAGAAGCAAGGAAATGCACCTGCGGGGAATTGAACCCCGGTCAATTTTAATTTATTATATTAAATTTTGTGTCCAAGTGGGGAATAAAATTAGGCAGACAGAGACTATGGGGCATATAATGACTGAAGTAGGGGATCCCAGTCCCTGGAATTGGGGAGGGACATGTTTATACCAAAATCGTGCTGGAAAATACCGATCTCAACAGACAGTGCCAATCTCGTACCGACAGTGGCAAGTCTCAAACGACACGACTCTAATATTGGGGGGTGGGGGTTGTGATCGCCCCCTTTTCCCCCTCCCTCTGGCTAAACCACTGGTGATAGTGTAAAGCCTATGCCACTATAAGGGGTAAGTTGGTAGTACTAACATTTAAAGTATAGATATGACAGCCTGAAGATGCCTCTAATGGTACCTCCATTTGCAAGTAATGCATTAGTTCATATGACACCTATTCTTCTTATTCAAATTGGTTTCCAAAGCTTTCACTTGTGGAAACCCTGATTACACATCATAGCACATCCCTATCAAAGTTGAGTCCCCCCCTCCTCATTCATTATGAGGAATTCTTGATAATTCTTGATTTGAAATTGTTTTTCATTTTATGTATGCCTGGATTTGACATTCGTCTGGGGAGGGCGTCTTCCCCGTCTTCCCCCCCCCCCCCCCCCCCCACCGATTGAAATTGATTATTGTCTAATGAGATATTATTTTAACACTTTCCACAGCTATTGACCAAATACAAAACAGATTTTTTAGAAACCTTTCCCATTTTTCAAGGTCTATCTCAAGGATTACTGAACCAATACTACGCATGTTTGTACTTATTTTGAACGGGTAGACAATACCACACTTGTTTCATTTACAAATTGGGTAGCATACACGGGGGCCTATTTCATTAGCCTATGGCTCTTCATGAAAATCTGTTTTATCCTGTCTTTCATAATGTATTTCCAAGTATTAAGGTTGGCCCTGTATCTCATTTCGACTAATACTATGGTAAAAATATCAAAAGATAAACCGTATGCCTTGTACGACGAGGCTCCCTGTACTGCGAAGCCAGCCTTCGTGGTTCTGACACCGACATGTTTAGGTTCACCTCCACATTTGACTGGACGTGGTTACAGTTAAGGGAGATTAGATACGGCCCCTAGACCATGTATGTTGCCAACACTAGTATCTAATCTGTGTACCTGGGAAGAGTGCCCAGACACCATTAGTAACCACCAAACACTGGCTATGTGTAACTAAACGCTACCGCGGATTGCTAAACATGTCTAAAAGACTATCATCACTCCGTGAGGAGTCCGCAACACAGCCTACTTTACTACATAGTAACTTGCTTTATATATAGGAGTCAAATACCATGCATATTGAATCTATGGTGTTTTGGGGATGTTTTATAGAAGTGAAGACCATGTCAATGTCCAAAATTGGCTCTCTATAAATTATCAAATGCCAATTTTTAATACTTATTGTATTCACAATGGAGAATTTTAAATAACAAAGTCACACATATTTATTCATCAACATGTTTCTTGATTTGATTGTTTGTATCACTGCTCTTAATAGGCCAGGCTTCCTTTGTAATTCAAGTGTACAACAATTGAAGTAGTATTACCAACAACTGTTTTTTGCATTCCTGCTGGGCCAACAGGTGGGGAGGTACCCAGGGGCAGGGGCGGAAATTTCTTGTTAGGTGTGGGGGATGATAAATGTTGGCCCCAAAAAAATGAAATTGAGCTGGTACCATCTATGCGGTGCGCAGCACCGCACTCTGAGCTATACTCGGACAGGGGGTGTGTCTGAGGGGGATGTGCCCCCCTCAGAAGTAGCATTTTTTATACTGATATATTCTTGAACTTAGTATAGATGGTTAAAAAGCTCCAACAGGGAGGAGTCTGAGGGGGGATGTGCCCCCCTCAGAAGTAGAAGAAAAAAAATCAATTTTCAAACTCATTTGGTGCGATCTGGTGTATACTTTTGACCAATATTGTATTGAAAAGCCATCACTTTATTTCTGATCAATATTGGCTTTTTAAATAGGCAGATAGGCCTATGCCAGAAAGAAGTTAATTAGTTACCTCCAAAAGATGGATTCTAGTCAACGTACATCATATGCATATGTATCCTGACCAACGTATATACAATAAACTCCAAACATTCTTATGTCCCTCGCATGCCTCCCCGCCCGCCTTTCTTTCTCTTTTTCCTTTTTTTCTCCTTTTTCCCCTTTTTTACTTTCTTTTTTTTCCCCTTTTTTCCTTTTTTGTTGTTGGTAGATGTGAAAAATCAGGGGGGATGATTACATTGACCATTCCCCCACTTTTTGACCTGGGGGGGGGGGGATATATCCCCCCCCCCCCCCCATCCCCCCGGGATTTCCGCCCTTGACTATACCACATCAGATAAACAATCCCAAAAACAACCTTCAGTCACTATTATATGCAATTAACTGTCCACAATCGTGCAATGAGAAAAAAACCTGTTTTTATCAGGGTTGGTTTGATTTTATGTTTTGTAGTATTTAGAAAGGTTATAGTCAATGTTAATAAATTACAAATAAAAGTTCTTCTTAATTCTGTTGGTAGAAAACATGAAGAAGAGATCTTTTAAACAGATTAATCATCTACAGGGTGTATCAGAAAGAACTGTACCGTGTTTCTAAAATACATAAAAAATACAAAATTACAAGTGATGTGATATTAAGATATGGCGACTAAAAATAAACCCTGTCCTATGGACAGATGGATATCTCAGGTAGGGTTAGTAATTTCACAGATTTTTTAAATTGATCATTTCGACCAAAATTGAAATCTACCATCTTTACCAGAAAGTCTGTATTTTCCATCAGAAATGTCAGATTTTCAAAATTTAAAATTCTTATGACAGCTAGGCGTTTGCGCAAGATAAATGTGAAAACGGTTTGAACAATATCAATCGAATTCATACCGTAATAAATCATATTGCCTCGGTACAGTTCTTTCTGATACACCCTGTACAACACCCTCTTTATCAAAAAACAAACAAACAAATTAACATCACCATAAGACGAAAGGAGTCAACCAGTTACACACCATCTTCCACCAACTGAAAATTACAGATAAAAAATATTACATTTCTGTTCATGTTTTCCAACAATTTTTCACCATTTTCACAACATTTGAACTCTGTGGACTGAGTGCATGGCTCTTTAGGTATCCCCACACAAAAATCAAGTTATGTACCACTCCCCCAGGCCCGTAATCAGGATTTTTTTCAGGGGGGGGGGGGGGCAAATTTGGCAAAAGCGGACCTTTTTACGAAAATGTGGATCTTTTTCAACAAAAAAGTGGACAAAAACCCTATTTTTCCGCTCGTACCGCTCGCAAACAGCATTTTTAAACCTTTTTGGGAATTTTTTTTGGATTTGAACGCCCTCCCTGCTTATACGGGCCTGCACTTCTCCTATCCAAAAAGCACCTCCTTGCCAGTACCAAGAAAAAAGAATAAGTATCCCCTGGTAGAAAATATTGTTACTGTTCCTTCAAAACCCTGTGTCTCCATATCTTGCCCTTCAGCATGTATAAAGTAATACTTCCTGTGTATAACCTTTGGGCAGTCTGCTCTAAACATGTTCAAGGGCCAAATACACGTCTATCAAAATCTTGTAAGTGGCTCTTGCCCCTGAACATGTATGAAGCAACACTTCCTACGCATAACCATTGGACAGTTTTACATACTGAAGAGCCGGTAAAACATACAAGGTTTTTTAACAGAACACTAACAATATAAAACATGAGGTATTGGAAAATCGAAATAGCCAGATGAATTCATCCGATCAAATTGATGCATTTCCGTTTTACGTAACAATCACACCGTACTACCACTCAATCAAGCGCTTATCAGTTATCTAAATTATTAATCAATGAAGCGTTTAATCAACATCACACTAATTAGCAATCAATTAATTAATCACACATAGAAGCGATAGATAAATATTTGAAGAGTAATTAAGCTTAATGAAGCATCACCGCGAGCATTATTATAAACTGCTCCTTTGAAACGCACATAATGCTATTGACCACACAGTCATTCAAAGGTATATTATGTGATCTTTTTCAATTTTTTACACTGATCTTTTTCTCTCTTATGCCAAAATTTTTTTGTATATTGTCCTCGACCACCCGCTCGTCAGATTTAGGGCCGCTCAATTTTTTAAAAAGAAAATTTTCTGATTTTTTTTTCCAGATTTTTTTAAAAACAGTTTAAATGGCATTGAATATTAAATTAAGTGTTTATAACATAGAGTCATCAAAATAAGTAACTGACCAGGTAATAAATGTGCTGATAACTCTAAAAGTATAACTCCTACATAAACATATTAAATTATAAACATGTCGCGAAATGTCTCATATTGAATATGAGATATTACACGCTAAGAATGGCTGATTATTAAGGAAGTTACAGTCCCAAATGTACTGTCAAGTCTGATTTTCATTTTCACATTTTCATTTACAACACGGGGACTCAGACCGATTACTGGTAGTGGTAGTGCCAATTCACCCGTCGATGGCCTGGTTGTTGGATAGTCGGCCGGTGGCATTGTTACGGTTGATCAATACGGCACACACACTTTACCTGTCATACTCTCCCCGTGTTGAAAAGAAATTGTTAAAATGAAAATCAGACTTGCCCTATCGTTTAAGATCGTAACTTCCTCATTAATCAACCATTCTTAGCGTGTAATCTCAAATTCAAGAAGAGAAATTTCTCAACAACTTTATAATTAAATATGTTTATGTAGGAGTTATATTTTTAGAGTTATCAGCAAGTTTATTACCTGGTCAGTTACTTATTGTGATGACTGTATATGTGCAACTCTTAGAGTGATTTAAACTTCTTGTTGGCTGAACTTTGAGCTTCCGCTGGTAAAATAAAATTAAAATTAAAAATTAAAAAATCTGCCCGCCCTCCCCTCCTCTCTGAAAGCTGTGGAGGACAACATAACCTTTTATTTGTTTGGCCTTATAACGATGTTTGACTTATTAGGAAAGACTTTATAAATCTATCTTGACCGTATTTTCTGTAAAAAACATGTACTAAATAATAAAGGGACTCTGCTTTTAATTTTGGGTATTTGTCAACATATTTTTTTCAATTTTCATCATTAAGTTTTCCCTACTATTATGTCCCTTGTGTATTAATAATAAATAATAATAACAATAATGTCGATTTATAACACACACTTATCCATCCTATAGGACTGTTTTGAAAAGGATTTTCAGACTCGCGAGTCATTGAAAATAAACTGTCCTGGATATCCAGGGCAGTTTATTTTTACTCTTCAAACCATGATTTTGAAGTACCATAATTAGGAATCCTGTAACTCTGAAAATATTTACAATTTATGATCAGAAAAATAAATCTGCAAGAAAATTTGCTTTCAAAAGAAAAACAAAGGATAGAGGGTGTCCCCTGAAAAAGATCACATATTACCCATTCAATAAGGCCGGAATTTTTTTGTTTTGTTTTGTGTTTCAGATCTTTTGAGCATAGCTTTTAGATTTTTCATTGTCCCCATTTGATTCTTATAATACTGTTAAAGCTGAAATGTTCGCTGTGGTTTTATTTTCACGCTTTTCGCGCAAAATATTTTTCCGCAAAAATGATAACACGCGAAAATATTGTTTTCAACATTCATGCAGTGCATCCAGAAGGTCGCCCGCGAAAAGAAGAAGAAATGTCTATGATATCAAAATGCGTGGCAATATCTTTACGCAAAAATATTGGCTTTTACAGTATTTAATTGTGTAGACAAAACTTAGCATACATTTCTATCCATCTAGTGAATCATTTTTAAAGACATGGCCAGAAATAGAGGGACAGACATTTAAAAACATTTATTTTGGTTTTTTTCTTGGCCTTACCAGAATATGGAATAGGCCTAAAAATGTTCAAACAAAAACCCATTTATTTAAATGCTTGACCCCAGTATACCATGCAAAATGAATCTACTAAAGCAAAAATTTAAAAAAAAGGTTTGTTTCCGGTAGGTGGTCTGAAAACCAAGATGCGATTGTTTTATTTTATTCATTTTTTTTTTTTTGAGGGGGAGAAGTGCGGTGGGATGACTTGCCAAAGGCAATTTTTGCAAATTACCATACACCGCGAAACCTGAAGACACAAATAATCATAGCCAGTATCCAGCTGTGCCCCATGTCATAGTTTCTGGGCTTCCCAGATCAGAACAGTCAGATTCAATTGCTTGTGCAACATTTTAATCTTTTCTATCGTAATTTGTATTTAAATCGCTTTTGCGATTTTATTTTTTCTAAAATAAGGCAAAGAAACAAAACAAGTTTGTTTCCAGTAGGTGGTCTGAAAACTAAGATGCAAGATGCGGTTGTTATCGTTGATTTTGTGTTTGTTTTTAAGGGGGAAGTACGGTGGGATGACTTTCCAAAGGCAATTTTTGCAATTTACCATTTTAACTCATTTATTGCATGATTTCACAAGAAATGTGTCTTCATAGAGCCAAAAGATGGAATATTTCAGCTAAGGCCACACAAAAATAACCCTGTTCTATGGGCCCGACCAACCCATTTTTCAAAATTTTCAAAACATATATATATATTTTTTTTAAATTGAAAATTGTTCAAAATACCACCAAAATTCCTGAAATTATATAAACCCAGAAAAAAAGGTTCAACAAACCGACCCCACCTCAAAGGTTTCTGTGCACGTAGAACGGGTTGTTTTTTGTGGCCTTATTACTGTGCAAAAACAGATCCTCTCCGCTGTTAGACATCTAATCCCTCATCGGCAAATTACCATTAAAAATGAAGGATAGAGCCCAGTAGACAAAATGATGGAAAGGGTCCCATCACATTAGATGGTTGATGACCAACCAAAATTGGACCAATTAAGTGATTACTCATTTGTAGATGATGTCAAAGGGGCATTAAGAGATGTGGTTGAGGCAGCGGCCTCATTTACAAAAATGTATGATAAAAACTGGGAATTGTATATTTTTATACCTATAAGGATTAAGAAAAATCGGCCCTCTTTGTACAACTAAACGTCGATTCAAAAATGCTGGTAGAGCCGCAACCAGCATTTTACATGGTTAAGAGTGGTATTCCAACATATTTAAAACATTGTTTTATTCAAGTTTTGCCAGGTTTTTTTTAGTAGAAACAACAGTAATGGCAATTTTTAATGTTCATCTTGAATTCTGAAGTAAATTAATTAAAATAAAAAAAATTCAACATGACATTGTGTCCCTTTAATACCAAATAAATTGGTGAGAAAAAAAAGTTACATCAGTTATCAAACTCTTGACCCTTTTTTATGTTTTTCTTGGACACCATGTCTTGCCCGCACAAATGCTGAGTGACCCCCATCCCCCGGGAACAAGCCCTCTAAGACAGGTATTTAAGCTGGTAGGTCACATAAGTAATATGACGTCTCTGTTATAAATGACAGGTACAAAGATGCAATTGTTTATTTTAAGATACACTTACGTCATTCAAGTTTAAAAACCGTCCAAAGTCCAATATCAAAATGTCAGTTACAAAATTAGACAATTTTCAGTGCAATTTGTTTGACAATTTGATTTGATTTTTTATGTACATTTTTTTTATAAAAAGGTAAAAAGGTGAATGGGTGCAGTGTCAAAAGCAACTGTCGTCATTGAAAAGCTGCTATTTTTCTTTAAAAGGTCACTATTTTGTCATTAGAGCTTCAGTTTCAATGCCATTTTCACCATATATGCCTAAGCAAACGGTTCCATGAAATGTCATGATTATTTTTGCTGATGATAGTGAATAAATGCATCTATTGTCGCATACATTGGTTGCCTTCAAATACTGATAATAAATCTTTTTAATAAGTATTTTACTTTGAGTACACATTTTTTTACTCACCCTGTTATTCAGTGTGTTACACACATAACATGACAGAGAGTGAAATGAGATTAAGCTATCTACTGAAGATAGCATAATAGTTGACAACACACATAGATCAGTGTGTTTCACACATATAGTGTGACAGAGTGTGAAATGAGATTAAGCTATCTACTGATGATAGCATAATAGTTGACTACACCCATAGATCAGTGTGTTATACACATATAACATGACAGAGAGTGAAATGAGATTAAGCTATCTACTGCAGATAGCATAATAGTTGACTACACATAGATCAGTGTGTTACACACATATAACATGACAGAGAGTGAAATGAGATTATGCTATCTACTGAAGATAGCATAATCGTTGACTACACATAGATCAGTGTGTTACACACATATAACATGACAGAGAGTGAAATGAGATTATGCTATCTACTGAAGATAGCATAATAGTTGACTACACGCATAGATCAGTGTGTTTCACACATATAACATGACAGAGAGTGAAATGAGATTAAGCTATCTACTGAAGATAGCATAATAGTTGACTACACGCATATATCAGTGTGTTACGCACATATAACATGACAGAGAGTGTAATGAGATTAAGCTATCTACTGAAGATAGCATAGTTGATTGCACATTGATCAGTGTGTTACACACACTTAACATGACAGAGAGTGAAATGAGATTAAGCTATCTACCGAAGATAGCATAGTTGATTATACATAGATCAGTGTGTTACACAGTGTGTTACACACATATAACATGACAGAGAGTGAAATGAGATTAAGCTATCTACTGAAGATAGCATAATAGTTGACTACACACATAGATCAGTGTGTTACACACATATAACATGGCAGAGAGTGAAATGAGATTAAGCTATCTACTGAAGATTGCATAATAGTTGACTACACAAATAGATCAGTGTGTTATACACATATAACATGACAGAGAGTGAAATGAGATTAAGGCCAAACAAAGAAGGTCTGTCTCAGAAACATTTGGCAAAAAAGCTAAGTGCTGTGCAATTTTTTTTGTTATTTTATTTTTTTAGAAAAAAGGCTATGAGATATGCAATTTGTTTTTTGCTAATCCAAGCTTACAGAGACCTTTTAAAAAATAAAATTGTAACAAATCCACACAAAAAAAATAAAAATTTAGGCCTCAGCGCGTAGACCTAAGCGCCGTAGCTCATTCCACATACCAATGCGGGCGGGCTTCTGAAACAGACAATCTTCTTTGTTTGGTCTAAGCTATCTGCTTGATTTAAAATGAGTAAAAGTATACCACCATCTACATGTAGCAGCAGCAGCCATGTAATATTGATATAACCTTTTTGATATTACGATCACCTGTCACAGACAATATAGGCTATTAATGTTACGATATCACTCAATATCAAATGACTTTGTATGTCTGCACTTGGTAATATAATCCTGTTAAGGGGATAGTCAGTGTCGGCAGCAAAAGATCAAATATTTATTTTTGCTTGGAAACGGAAGAAAATCACTAAAAAAAGTCAAGTGCTGCTATCATATGATCATTTGAGCAATTATCTACAAATATTGGCTACATTTGCAACATATCAACCCGGGGGGGGGGGGGGGGGGGCACTCATGTATAAAAGTTGTAATCATCTGTGTGAATCCAATCCCCAAAACTACTCTTAACGCGGATTCTAAAAGAAGGAAAAAGTGACCCTTAACAAGGATTATAGCTCAACGAATCATACGCACAGCAAACGATATAGGTCCTGAAGACAGAGTTTAGACTGGAAAAACGATGAAGTATTGGGTGATTCAGTATTGTTTGTAAATTTGTCTTATATAGGCCTAACTATTCGGCTATTTTTACAAAGATGACACATGACTATCGGCCCAAGCAACCTTAGCGTGGATTTGAAAAGGACACCCAAAAAAACCAAGTGGTCTGTGATTTTGTCAATATTATATTTTTACTGTGATTTGTCGATCTGCATTAAATGCAAAAAGTAACAACGCCCCCGGCTGGACTCGAACCACCAACCTTTCGGTTAACAGCCGAACGCGCTAACCAATTGCGCCACGGAGGCGAATATTACAAGACTGTTTTGGTTTGTCATGTTCACCCGTACACTTCCCCGTACACTTTTTTGCAAAGTCGGGCATCGTTTTTTCTCAAATGTTGCTTGCATATTGCCTTTGCTGTCGCCTTTAATACATGTGCTGTTACTTGAACTTGGAACCAACGTTTAATTTGAACTGTCTATTTTCAATAAAAAAATACTCCAATACGGGAAAAAAATCAGAAAAGCTCACAGACAACAAATAAGAACATCATTTTACTCGACCTAGAATTTCAATCAACGGATTTCAATCATCGGCAAAACCCGATGATGTGAGTGACGTCATTTAATGAGCTCATTAGCATAATTTATGTCCGTGAAATATACAATAGGGTTTTCGTAGTGCACAGGTCCGCGCGGACCCGCGTTGTGGTCGAAAAAAGCACCCTTATTCCGCGTTTTTATTCACGCGGATGATTACAACATAAAACCTGACTGCCCCCCCCCCCCGGGCATATCAATAAACTAAAATGCCCCTGCTGTTACAGGTTTAAATTGATGTTAACAGTTCAGTCCGGAATCCTCCCTTAAAAGTCAAAATAGCCCCACAAGTCAATTCCACAAAGTTCATGATGCATTTCGGAAGGAATATTTTAAATACTTTTATTCAACAAATGGACATTTAATTGAAGAATTTTAATAACTGCACCGCGGTGTGTGATTTTAATCATAAGATTCATGTATTTATAGAACTACAGCAGTTCTCCCCGAACAAGGCTTAACGTTTCGATAAATAATAACTGCTGTGTACGCTTGTCTGTTTTGCATTTCTTAAACGCATTTTGATTGATGATAGTTGTCAATATGTCAGTGGTTTTTTGATGACATATCGACACACTCACAAATTATTTATATATAACAGCACTGGAATATTCCCTCAACAAATCAACAATCGCACACACTCGCCACTTAATTTGATGGTGTCTTGTATTTTAGCATCAATCTTGCTAATCAGACAGCGAGATGACAGATTAAAGCAAATAAAAAAATTGGTCTAGATCCATATCGTCTATGCTAGATCGTAGCACCTCTGACAAATAACATCCATCAAACCATGAGAGTGAACATTTCTTAACAGGTCTGCACAACTAAGGCATAAGCGAAGGCGACGACAACAAAACTATTGTATTGGCAACCTGACCTCTCAGGTAGGGTCGGTCGGTTGGGCAGGTGTTTTGGGGATTTTTCTTTATTTTTTGAGCAGCAGTTTTCCAAATTTTCAACAAAAATATCAAAATATTTCAACAAAATTAAAAAAACAAAACAAATTGCAACAACAAAATGCCAACAAAATTCTTTTAAAAAAAATATATAGAAAATTCTAAAAATTGGTCGGTCGGGCCCGTAGAACAGGTGTTTTTTTGTTGTTGCCTAATGGAGTATTACGGATTGTGCAGCAACTAATGCACACTGTAAATCATTATGACTCATTCATGAAATTGCTTTTAAACCCAATGATGGTTTAAGCAATAAACATTGCCAATCTGGGGGGGGGCTGTATAATATGCTCACACAAAAGTCTATTATGTACAATTTCACAATTTGGAAATTTCGATGTAGATCACATCGAAATTATCAGCATCAATCACTACATATCTTGCTTCAACCAAATTCCAATCTAGCGCCATTATTCAACCGTTTTCTCATAAATCATTACACTTCAGGGTTCCTACGTACCTTTAAACTATTGAAACAACTCCTTTTTTTCCAAATTTTATTTTTCTCAGCAATCTCTCAATGCCCCATTTAACTTTACATTAATATCGATTTGGAATGAGATTTAAAAAATGATGTCAGCACTCTTTCTCACGGCTGTTTGACTGTCCGCTTTATAATTAAAATTATGGGATAACAAAAGATTATATAGTGGCCCTTTTATGGTTTGACCTGATTTAGGTAGTGCTAATGAATAAGAGTATATGGTGAAAATTTAAAGAAAATTGTTCGAGCCCTTTTTAAATTATCGGCATTTTCTACTTGATACATATTTTACATGTAACTCTATGGGAACTGTGGCCTATGAGGGCGCTATTATAGTAAATAATAATATTCAAAGCTCTATTTCTCAGAACTGGCACCAACAAACGTTCTGAAACTTCTACAAAATATGGCCAGTATATTCAGGTATTTGAATCAGTTAAAAACAGAACTGGGCCAGCAAGCGTGTTCTCAGAATAAAACGGACACATTATGTGGGATCAAACAGCCGTGTTCTATGGCTACTCAAAATATGGCCTGGACCATGCCATTATCACACCATAGTCTGGCAATGAAACTACAATTTCCACATTTCCATTTTTCATTCTGTGAAATAATGCGAATGATAACGCTACAAATCTTACCAATTGGAGGTGGGGGAGGTGATTTTACCCGGGGGCTTTTAAAGTCTTCAAAAATAAGAGAAAAGAAAGGAATCAACTAGCCCCCAACACTGTTAGAAATTCTCTCCATAAAACGTGATGCCTCGCAATTTATCTAATCAAGTGTGCGGGTTGTTATCAGTCAAATGCGACAGAGCCCTACATATAGTACAATGAACAATTTTTATGGCACAAAAAGAAAAAGGGTTTGTTTCCTGTTGCTAGTTCAAAAACCACAATGCAAAATATAGGTCTTCACTTGATTTCATTTGAACCATCATGATTAACTGTATATTTAACACACACACAAATCGACAACAACAACAAAAAGAGAGAACAAAATGACCAAGAAAGAAAATGAGTTGTCCTCAGATGAAAATAGATTTAAAAAGTATGAATTTCATGGAAAATATGGCTTAAAAGATAATTTCTAAAAAACTAAATTAAACTAAAAGCTGAAAAGTTTCCAAAAACAAATATATGCTTCCAGGAAACATTTTTTTTCCTTTTTGCGTTTTGAAGTCAAATGTTTCATTCATAGAATATCCCTGGAAAATCTATTTTGGGTTATGATTATTTTTAGTTACAAACAATGAAGTACTTTGCTGCCCTTTACTGTTATTTGATTGATGGGGCCTAAGGCATGATTTATACCGGGAAAGGTGCATTTATTTAGCCATAAATACCATTGTTATCAGTCAAAGTGCTTATGATTTTAACATCTACATACATTTAGCTTTCTGAGGAATTTTGAATTTTAAAAATTGGATGTTTCTTGACAGAAAATATGGAATATTTTTGAAAAATCATTAATTTGCTCCGGACCCTTAAAAAATAACAAAAAAACACTTTGAGTCCGGACCGGGACCTACTTGAATCGCGTTCCCACTAGCGATTCAGTCTGAACCGGGTCCAGACTCAGTCTCGTAAACAAGTTGACATCGCGGTGTTTATTGGTACTAGCACTTGAAAATTGACCCCCCATTAAAACGCCCCATTTGGAACAATACAGCGCCCCGGGGTGTTTAAAGGCATATTATGTGATCTTTTCCAGAGAGCGCCATCTATTCATGATTTTTTTTAGAAAGTAGATTTTCTTGCAGATTTACATTTCCGATCATAAATTATACGTACATTCCAAGTTACAGAGCGATACGATTCCTAATTACCTCAAAATCATGGTTTTAGAGTGAATTTAGAGTGAAATCCCGACAGTTTATTTTCACTCTAAAACCATGATTTTGAAGTAATTAAGAATCGTATCGCCCTGTAACTTGGAATGTATGCATGATTTATGATCAGAAATGTAAATCTGCAAGAAAATCTGCTTTCAATTTTTTTTCGATGTTGAGGGCGTTCCCTGGAAAGATCACATAATATACCTTTAATGGAGAAAATATGGTAAATAATACATAAATAAATGGATGAATATTATGAAATAAGTAACAAATAAATAAATTCATCAAGCCCAGCCACAAAATTGGCATTTTGGGATACTGTAAAAGTGGTAATTTTCGCGCGGTTAAATTTTCGCGTTTTGCCCACGTTCAGCCATTTCACTTGTTTTCAAATTTGCGATTTGAAAGTTCATTACATAGACTTATACACAAAATAAATATGTTCGCCTGTTTTTATTTTCGCGGTAGCTGCTTGGAGCGCCAAAAGCGCGAAAATTAATGTAGCGCGAAAATGTCCATGTTTACAGTACCCCCATTCTCTGTCTCATACTTATAAGATACCGTCACAAATAATGTTGTCACATACGGTATTTGTCTACCACAGCGCTTAACCAAACAGCAATAAAAATCAAATCTTATATCATCACAGGCGTAAAGAGGCTACGGATTCATGTTTAATCAAGTTACTGAATTGAGAACTTCGTTTATCAATAACCTCTATGTCATTGACTTCAGATCTAAGGTTTATAACTGTAGTGTTGAGGCAAGTACATGAAAACAAATCATGGTGGATGTGTTTTTGCAGCGGGCTGGAAAAATATGATAAAATGGGGGCTTAGGCCAACAACAAAAAATTGTTATGTTGTCCTCGACAGCTTTCAGAGAGGAAGGGCGGGCGGGCGGATTTTTTTTTTTTTTTTTTTTATTTTTTAAAATTTTCTTTACCAGCAGAAGCTCAAAGTTCAGCCAACAAGAAGTTAAAATCACTCTAAGAGCCGCACATATATGTTATAAACACTTAATTTAATATTCAATGCCATTTAAACTGTTTAAGAAAAAATCTGAAAAAAATCTGGGAAAAAAAACTGAAAAAAAATCTGATAAAAAAAATTGGAGAGGCCCTAAAATGACGAGCGGGCGGTCGAGGACAACATAACAATTTTTTTTTGGCCTTAGGGTGAGGGGCACATTTTAAAAATCTTATTTCTTCCTTTAATCCCCTGAGAACTACCGGCCGATTGGTCAGAAAGATGGATACATCATTTATTGCACCAATCAGAGAAATTTTTACAATAGTTGTATCCCTGATAAAGACTGGAGTGAAATATTTTACAAGCTGCATTTTAATTGGCTATTCAAATGAGTATATCTTGCAATAAACCAATTATAACCACTGTAATATAGGCTGGTAGTGCCCAGGGGGTTAATCTTCTTTTCTCCCATATTTTCTTGTTTTTTTAAGTAAACTTTAGCGTTGATTGAAAATACAAACATTTCATTGGCCAATGCTATAAAAAGAAAGTCTCGGATAACTGAGCTTTAAGGGCTGATATCCAAACTCTCAGCGGTGTTACACCGGTATTACACCGATGTTATACCGGTATTACACCGATATTCTATACAAATATCGGTGTAATACCGGTATAACATCAGTGTAATACCGGTATAACATCGGTGTAATACCGGTGTAACACCGCTGAGAGTTTGGATATCAGCCCTAAGTAGTGCTGATCTTTCAACCATTTATCTTTATTTCATTTTGTTTATTAATTTTTTAATCTCTACATAGAATAACTGACAATAGCTATCTAGATTTTCTTAAATTAAAGAATGAAATTGCTTACTCAATAACGGAATGATATGAAATGCTTTGTATAATATAACCCCTGAGAACTATTTGCCTATCTATTAATGTTTATAATTGGTTAATTTCAAGATATGAAGAGGTATTTTGCAAAAGGGCCTACATCCACTTTGGCTCTTATTGAGAAAAAGTCAAAAAACTGTTTCTAAATATTCAAGTTGAGCAATTGAAAAACTGAATGGATTATGAAAGAGGTACACTACATACTAATTGAAATTGAAATAAATTTTAAATGTGCTAGTTTTAATTTTTTTTTAAATCATGTTTACATTTTTTGAAAATTTGGATGTAGGCCCTTTTGCAACAAAACTCCATCTGTTTGTACATAAAGAAAAAATACCACACACAAAAAATCATTTATTTTAATCATTTCAAATAAATAAGTTTGATATTGAAATGTATAGGTCACAATCATATGTTTCAAGGAAATAAAGTCATTTTTTTCAAAAATACCTACATCTCATTGTAAACAGCCATTGAAGTTGTTGTTTTGTTGCAAAAGGGCCTGTATCCCGATTTAATTCTGGATACAGGCCCTTTTGCAACAAATCAACAATTTCAATGGCTGTTTACAATGAGATGTAGGTCTTTTAGAAAAAAATGACTTTGTTTCCTTGAAACATATGATTTTTCCCTATACATTTCTATATCAAACTCATTTTTTGAAAAAAATGCACCATAGCCCTTTTGCAAAATACCTCTTCATATACTCATTTGACTAACCAATTGAAATACTGTTTGACTAACCAATTGAAATACTTCTTCTGAAATAATTAACTCCAATCCATACCAGGGACGCAATCTTTCTAACAATATCTCTGATTGGTGCAACAAATGATATGTCTATCGTTCTGACAAATCTGCAGTTTAAGGGGTTTAATAAATAAAAAAGAAATGAGTAAAAATCGTTATGAAAAATCAACTTTCTAATATTCACCTAGGCACATGCATTTCGAAAACTATTTGTATCGAGTCAGATATTAACCCCCTGAGAACTACCGGCCGATTGGTCAGAAAGATGGATACATAATTTATTGCACCAATCGGAGACATTGTTAAGATAATTGTATCCCTGATAAAGATTGGGGTGAAATAGTTTAAAAACTGTATCGTAATTGGCTATTCAAATGAGTATATCTTGTAATTAACCAATCAGAAGCGCTGTTAGATAGACAGGTAGTGCCCAGGGGGTTAACAGGTTTCGTATTAGTTTTTGTCAAATTCAGCTTGCATAATTGAATTACACACAATTCAGCTATGTGAGATTAGCGTGTTCTAAAAATACGCAACAAAAAGCATAGAGTTTGTATCGTTACTAATTATTCGACTGCTTCAACACAAGTCTCTACTCAACGCGCGAATGGAGAAAAGAATTCAAGAACTCTTGGATTGTGCAATTGTGCAATTGTCAATATTGTACCGCCTCTGGTAATAATCAAAATGTGGGACATGCCGATGTATAAACGATGAGTCACGTTATCGAAAAAGGGGAGGAAAGTTCAAATTTAGAAAACAAAATGCTTAAGGGAAGTAAATTTGTCGTAGATATATTTGATTATAGGTGCTCATCAAACTGATTGTCAACGTTGTCCTTCAGTTTTTCTTCTTCTGTAGGTAATGAAATTCTGTAAGCTTTTAGTATTGAAAAACCAAGAACTGCATTGTCGTGATCGGGCTCCGCTTGGGTCGAATTGCAGGCTCTGGATATAAAAGAGAGGGCTCCAATTTGGGATCCATATTTACAGACGACGCTGGACATAGGCGTATTCACGAGTATTCAGGTTAAAATATGCGAACGAGGTTACCTGATCAAGTGAATGGGACGACCGCTTAACAACGGTTTAAATTCAAAAAATAGCATTTACAATTGGGATGATTAGCCATCCCGAACGGTTTTGGATTGGAAAAATTTTCTTCTAACCTATGATGAATTTTATGTGGTCATATAATCAAAATCCATTGTTACATTGAAACCAACGGAAATTCAAAATTAACGGCCGTTCGTAGCCACCGTCGTCTGCATATTTAGTGGTTTCCTACTTCAAAATCATTCCCCTTCTTTTACATCCCGTATACCTTAGGGTCCATATCCAAACTCTCAGTGCTTTTAAAGCATTTTTCTAGCGATTTAAAAGCGCTTTTCCAACGGTATTTCGTTCTATTGTTAAAAGCATCGGAAAAAGATCGGTGATTAACTAGAAACCTCTCTACTTATCTGGCGTTAACAATAGAACTATTGTAGTACTCTCGATGGCTGCATTAGTGAAGCAGACAGATCAAAGGCGCAAGGAAGGTTGTGTTATATTCTTTAAGTATAATATAGTCACCAGAAAGACTCTACTCCTGAAAAAAGACAAAGAGAAACTCATCTAGTATTTGCAAGAGCCCTTCTGGACAAAGACCCAAGTTTTTGGTCTTCAGTGTTGGGGTTGTCTAAGGTGTAAGACAAGTTTCTCTGTGTCTCTTTTAAGGAGTAGGATCTTTCTTGGTCGGCCTCCATGGAGACCTCTCATGTGCAATATATGCTGGAGTGTCTGCCATTATATCTTGGTCCAATAATTGCCAAGGTTGTTCACGAGAGCATTGATGGTGATCTGTGGATTGTTGTTGGCCTTTCGCAATACATTTCTTGCCAAACAAGGGGACACCGCTGGCTTCCGACTGCATCCTTCAATGTTTTTTAGTGAGTTGAACGTCTTGTTCTTCCTAATTATGCTTTGTATGGTGGATTCTTGCATTTAGAATTGTTTCGAAATAGCTCTGTAGCCTTTCCCCTCTTTGTGAGCATTCACAATATGCACAAAAAAGTTATTTGATCTTCTTTGCCATGCTGTCAAAGAGCTAGAGTGTTGTCCTATAATATCCCTCACTGTACATTGAATAGAACACATCTGTAATGCATCCACATCGTATGCACACATCATGGAATAATTACATAACAATATAAAAGCCTATTTATCACATAATATAAAAAAATGTTTGGAATGTCAAAAACATGTGTATTATCACAAAAAGTGGCCTCAATCCTGAGACTTGGTATGGGGTATGAATAATTTTGGACAGGCATAAAAACACAATTCTTGTTCAATTCTATTGTTATGCAAAACATGTTGAGCTCAGATATATTGATTTGTACTTGCAAACTAATTGTCTTTATAGTAAAGCACAAGTTCCACCACTCCAGCTGGTATAGATATGAGAAAAACGCAAAAAACTCATATTTTTCAAGGGGTATGAATAATTGTGGGCTTAACTGTATATAAATTCACTATTGTTTTCCATACAACATCTATCACACACTACACATTTAATGTACAATATTGACAAAGAAAACCATCTCTCATGCTCTTGTCTCCCAGACAAGAAAGGATTCAATACCCTTCAGCCATCAGCCAACAACTAAGGGAGAAGGATTTTTCATCATCAGAATAGCATGCCATCTATAGCACATTCTTAGGCCTAAAAAACAATGGTTTGTTTGTCAGAAACCGATCCAACTCTAAGAAACCTTCTTTTGAAGAAAAAAATATGTTTTCAATACATCATCATTTTGATGATTGAACTTAATTTAAGGTTAAAATTATTGTTTGTTTGCTAGAATTTGCTTAGCCAATAGAAAATAGACAAGGTTGCGGGGGGGGGGGGGGGGGGGGGGGGGGGGGGGGGGGGGGGAGGGGGGTGTAGACAGTAACAGCACTACAGGGAAAAGGGGGCCATTTCTCCCCAATTTTCCCCCTCCCCCCAAAAAACCAATTTAGTAAAAAAATTAGACAAGAATAGACAATTTGAGCATAAAAGGGTTTTTTTCCGCACTGTGCGCACATTTTCTTACTAAATTTGACCAAATGTTGACAATATTAGCATAAAACAGCTAAATTTTGCGCGCAAGCGCGCATTTTCATACCAAATTAGTTAGTATTAGATCAAATTTGACAATTTAAGCGTAAAATGGCACAGCGCATCATTTTTTTCATGCCCCCTAAAAATATTCTTGCCCCCCCCCCCCCCTTTAGCCCCCCCCCCCCAATTATGAGGCTGGTGCCGCCCCTGGGTATAGACTACAAAATTAGATCAACCAAACTTATTTATTCAGCCTATACACAATGCCAAACTACCATTTATATACATGTATCTTAACACATACTCTTACTAGGCTGTGTGGGTAGGAATGTAAAAAGCAAATTACCAGACAACAATGGAATCTTTTTCAGGAACAAAAAATAACTATTTACAAATTTAAAAATTTCAACACACACACAGAATCTCAGCAAATTATGCATTTCCCATTCAGTATGTCGGGTTGTGTCAAGTAATACTATATCATTTTGAAGTTGTCTGCTCTGAATATCAATCGACCCATTTTGATGTGATTTTCAGTTGGATCGATGCTTGAAATTATATTTCTTGTCATATCGCAAGTCATGTTGCTACAGGGTGAGTCAGAAGAAGAAAGAACTGGGTATAATTTTGTAAAAGGTGTCATGCAAATCCCAGGCCCCTATAATCTAAATCAGTAACAGTAAAAGACAGACAATATAATCTTTTTCTTTTTGATGGGTATGTGCAGCGCCAATTTTCATAAGTGGTGACAGAGTGAACAGTTCATTACTGAAATGGGTCTATAATGTGTAAAAAGCAAAGGCAACGAAAACAACAATTTTATAAACAAATCTTCTTTTTTTTGAATTTGTTGAAAACAATTAAATTTCTGCTAAAATTCCTGATTTTTTGTAAAATAAAACAAAAAACAAAAAAGGTCTAACCGACCGACCCTACCTGAGAGGTCTGTTTGCCCATAGAACAGGGCAGGTTTTTTTTCGTATAAAGTGATTTTTGGTGTTAAAATGGGAGTCTTATGAACTGGTTGACAATGCAAACGGCACATTTTTTTCTAGCCTAAAATGCGGAATTTCACTCAACATTGACTGAAAAATGATGTAAAAAATATGAGAATGGTGTATAAGGCTTTACTTGGGTCATAGTGAGCGGCCGTGGTGTAAAGGTTTACCAGAGAGGACTGACAAAAGAATCATGAACAGCAGATTTTCTTGCAGATTTACATTTCTGATCATAAATCAGGGTAATACGATTCCTAATTACTTCAAAATCATGGTTTTAGGGTGAATTTAGAATGAAAATAAACTGTCCTGTGAAAAGACAATCTATTTTCAACCTCTTTAAACCATGATTTTGAAGTAATTTTGGAATCGTATTGCTCTGTAACTCAGAATATATTTTTGATTTATGATCAGAAATGTAAATCTGCACAAAAATCTGCTTTCAAAAACAAATCAAGGATAGAGGGCGCCCTACGGATATTATCGCATAATATGCCTTTAATGTCTCAACTATGTTAATCTCAGGAATAATTTAGATACCTTTTTCGAACCATTGTGTTTGATCCGTAGCTTTCGAGGTCATCACGACCCCTTCATTCAGCGTAGTGTTTACTTCCCTCCACTTGTCACATGACCACCTTTGGATGGCGAGTAGGTCGTAGCAGGTGTCTCGGTTGAGGGTCTACGATGACCTGCTGTCATGTGATCGCCCAAAAGGGGTCATGTGATGCTGAATGAAGGGGTCGTAATGACCTCGAAAGCTACGGAGCTCAAACACAATGGTTCGAAAAAGGTATCTAAATTATTCTTAAAATCATGATCAAACCCAATATCAGTCTACATGCTTCTATATGTAAATATAATTGGAATGGTGAAAAAAGGGGTCAGCTTTCAAATCCTGTCACATTTTGCTTAGTTTTCAGTTGAATACTGTCATTTTTACGAAAGATGAACAAGTTTATTTACGCAATGTCAAAAGGCTGTTTCAATCCGTGCACAATTTTCGTTTGATTCACCCTGTATAGGTCACTAGTCTCCATCACAGGAGAACTAGAGCATGTCCTCATTTGCAGGCGATATACAACATTGATTAGCTGTCACCTGCAACACCTGTTCTTGACGAAGACTAGCATTGAGGGCACTTAACAAGCTCTTCTGTAAAAACACAACATTTCAACAACAAAATATATGTCGGTCGGCCCGTAGAACACATTTTTTTGCCGAGACGCCGAAGTGGCACATTTGAGACGAGATATCTCAGTATAGTCCACTCGGCACCACTGTCGATTTTTTTATTTTGGACAAAACAGCGTAAAAATTATAGTTGTTATCGGTTTCGGCCAATGAAAGGGATTGTATTAACATTGGTTTGGACAGTTTTATCAAAGACATTCATAGATAAGAATTTCTGATTGGATGAGTCAATAAGACATCCAGGTTTATTCTAGCTTTCAACCAATGCTAATGATTGTTTGAGTCGCGCTTCATGGAGTTGAAGGTGTATTATTTGTATTCGATTGCCGTCGTTCAATTGAAAAACAGTAGTTAACGCTTTACAGCAAATGGAAATTAAATTAATTAGTTATGATCAAATTAATCTGATGGTCTAAATTTATTAAAATTTGTGGTGTTTATTTTTAAATATTTTTAAAATGTTAAAATATTTATAAGAATTATAAATAATTTGTATCGCATACAAAGAATATGTATTATCATAGCTTACACTTCTTTTTTGAGCAATTTCAACTGTAATTCGTTTTATTTGAATTCTCAAATGGAAAATTTTCTGATTACATCTCAAGACATGGTTGCCACTTGCTGTGAAAATCCCTCCTAATCACTTATAGCTTAGATACCATTAGTCCAAAAAGCTCCTAAACCACTGTACAATCATGGGTCGTTCAATAAGTTATACCTCCTCTTCCATAATTTTGGTATTATGTGATCTAACTTTTTGAATGGCTCTTGTATGGGGGCCCAATACATCAAATGTAATTTATATGATATGTAATATACATGGGAAAGATTAATTTGAGATAGCTTTAAAATGATACCTCATACGAGCCAAGACGATGAAAAATTAACGGATGATTCTTTTTAAGATTTGTGTTTCCACCCAGAAACTATTTGTGCATCATACCAATTAAACAACACTATTTATTGCCCTGAAATATGAAAAGAAAAGACACCTGGCATACTCATAGCCAAGGCACCACAATGCATTGCATTTTTTGCGAAATGCCGTAAACCTGGTCCCCGATTCATCTCGGTTCCCATAGACATATGGAAGACGATGATTTCCACTCGATAGAATGACGTTGGTTCTCAATGTTATACGGTTCCCAATTTTAAATTTCCAATTTTCCGTCAAACGGAATAAATCGATTGGGAACCAGCAATTATAACGTCATTCGATCGAGTGGAAATCATCGTCTACCTAGACATATGCACAAAATCATGGCTTCATAGCGCCAAACGCACAAGCTCTTAGATTCTTGTTCAATAAATAAATTAGGTCTCAGTGTTCCTTTTTCTTATTTCTAAAACCTAAGAGCTCGACTAGTAAAACACTTACTAACAGTTATTGGAAAACCAAAAAGACAGGGGAATCATTGATTTTCCGATATGTATCATGCCTGGGGTACAAAGGTCACTGATATATCGATCGTATTGTTACGATTATCAGTAAGGGGAAATCCAAATGCATCGTGGGGAAAAATCTTGAGTGGGTGCAATGCATTGTGGCTGCAACATTAAAATCTTCTTTGACTCATACCCATGGTATTAATTATCATCATTATTAGTAAAATATCCATGTGACCCCATAGGAAACCCATGCGCTACCCATATGCTACCCATAGAATATCCATGGTACCATCATTTGGATGAACAGTCAGTCCCAACGGGAAAATACTGCAGATGACAGTTCCAAAATTGCACAAAATGTTTCAAATATGTCAAAATTATTAAATCTCATCACCATATTTGGAATCATCATGAGAAATGCATTAAAATAAGTACAAACATGCCCGGTATTGGTTCAGTAATCCTTAAAATAAGACTTTGAAAGTTGAGACAGATTTCTGAAAAATCTGTTTTGTATATTGGTTAAACTAATAGCAGCGTTGGAAAGTGTTAAAAATGCTTATTGAAAATCAATCAAGGGAAAACCATCTGGTTAAGTGGAGAACCCTTTGAGAATTAGGAACAGCCATGCATTCATCCACTAAATTGTCATAATACAGCGATGATTATTATGAAATAAAAGTCCCCATTGATCGTTTTACAATTCAATTTTGAAGATGGAATCACTGTCGGTATGCTGGTTTATGACACAGACGTGGATTATTATGCTATATACAGTATGATAGACATGGAATTAATCGTAAGCGTCTTAAGTGAAACTGTAAGCTTCTTTTTCCTGATAACATCTTGTAATGCGTTCCTGTCAACTGGTGATCAGCGGGGCCAGTCAACCAATTGTGACCCGTCACATCAAAATGGACATGTTGGAGGCAAGACTCCAATTTGAGTTATACACATCAGCTGAAAGAGCACATTCTAAGCTTTAAAATGATACCTTGTTGAAGGAAATCAGACTTTAGAATCACAAGATATAATTTCAAGAACCATATTTGTTACTACTATTTTCTATATATTTCACCAACTTTATTGGCTTCTATTTCAAAACTGTGTTTGCCGACAACATGTCCTTTTTGATGCAACAACTGGTCACAATTACGCTGTAAGCATTTGTGACCACAAAAAGCCTTAATAAGGGGCATTTTTTTAGATGGGTGCGTTTTTTGCGCGTAAGACATAGGGGTTTAAACTAGTTTATTTCTAAGAAAATTAGACTCTTTGTCAAAACCTGTCAATATTTCTCTTAAAGGGGTCAAATTGGGGAGAAAAATACACAAAACCTTCATTTGATGGTGAATTTTGCTTCATAATTTTGGCTTCAGAGAAATATGCATTGTGTCTGGAAACTCTTTGGTCACACATGGTTACAGCATGATATATGACAGCCCTCTCCCCTCCCCCCCCCCCCCCCCCCCCCCCCCCGACATAGCAAGGGTTCATAGCAACTGGGTACGGATAGATTCTGGCACCCTCATCTCAAAAATCAATTGATACCCTATAATTTAAAAAAATGGCACCCCTTGAAAATCTCATTATACATCTTTAACTCCCTCATAAAAATAATAAAACACATGTCCATTTTTATCTAAATCCCATATATATTTGCCACTAATCCTCTGTGACGGTCAGTTCCAATATTTCTCATTTTCTGCCCGAACAAATCTCATAATAAATCCCTATTGGGATATCACTATACGAGCTTGTTTCTCTAATTTACTACACGTTGACCCGAGGCTTTAATATCCCCGCTATCCAAGTAGCCTATACATTCATATATAACGCACTGAATGTTTCGGCATACCACCATAGCTACAGTTACAGTGTAATAACCGCTATGCGTGGTAGCCACAATTTGACTCAATTTCTGATGTTCTTTTGCTCCATGTGCGATCGCAAATTTCAGATATTATATATTATGATTTGTAATCAAAAGGGGGGACTTTGCAGGTGAAGTCAATTTTGAGTTCATTATGTGTACTCTTAGAGCATTTTCTAAGCTTTAAAATGACACCAAATGTATCAAAATTGATAAAGGCGTTAAGATTTTAGAGTGAAAATGACTCCAAAGTTCTTACTATTTTCTTTATTTTATTCCATCCGTTTTCATCTATATCTCGAAAAACACACAACCGCAAAGCCCCCCTTTTGACGTGCTGCATCACATTTGTCATTAGACAACAATCGTTTCAAAGATTTGTAAAATCAACTCCATTGTCATATTATATTATTTCCATTTTGGTTGATTGGAACCGTGTGAAATCGATAAATGTGTGAGCAATAAATTTGTACTGAAGAGTGCTCTATAAAAACGATATTTTTTGTCTTCTCAATAACATTCTGCAGTGCAAGAATTGAATTTGTTAATATATAAATCACGCACGGTGGTGGTAGTTGGTGCGATATGGCAAAATGTTAGGTTACAAAGCGAGTATTGACTGCTCTTGACTGAACCATCTTTGTACGTGTTAACACTTTCCACGCGGCAGGCGGCTGCAGACGACATTCCAAAATTTCACAAAATGTTTAAAAAATGTCAAAATTATTGAATTTCATTAACATATTCAGAATCACCATGAGAAATGCATTGACATAATTACAAACATGCCTAGTATTGGGACAGTAATCCTTGAGATAGGCTTTGAAAATTGTGAAAGGTTTCTGAAAAATCTGTTTTGTGTATGGTAAAAATAATAGCCGCGTGAAAAGTGTTAATCTCAGCGTCAACATCTAGTCATCGGTTTCGCAAAACAGCACCATGCTACATGTTACTCTATCGAAAATATTGAAATATAAATTTATAGCATTTATAAACATGGAGAGAAGTAATTCCAAGCCTTTTTCAACTGGTTTAGTAATTAACTCCAACCTTCCTGGAACCTACGATTCACTACGGCAAAAAACAATGTCCACGCGCATGCTACAGCGTTCGATGTTCGATGACGTTATCAACCAAGCTGATATGATATGCCTGGGCGAGCGTTGGCAGGTTAGCCGAGTGGTTAAGGTTGGGCGCGGTGATCGGAGGGTCCTGGGGTCAAATCCCAGGGTTTTGCGGCGATTATTTGGGTAAACAAATCATACTTTGTCCCCCTCCCCCGGTTTCCACACAAAAACATAGCCTGGCTGGTTAGGGTTAAGGGGGCTGTGCACCTTCGGTATAGCCTCGGTAAAACTGCCGTAACTTCTTCATTATTCATTTAATCTATAAAAAAAATTGAAAAACACATTTTTTGACCCCTTTTAGGTTCTGCTTCTGCAAAGATAACTCAAAATATATTGTGTCAAATTTTGTCATACTAGTTTTATTATATTCCTCATACAATTCCCGAGGATTTTTTGTTGTTGTTGTTGAAAATCTTTATTATTTTTTGAATTACAGACCAAAAGGTGCTAAAAAACATGATTTTTTGGTACTTTTTGGTCGATAATTCAAAAAATAATAACGATTTTCAAAACAACAAAAACCCGATTCCTAGGGAATTGTATGAGGAATATAATAAAACTAGTATGACAAAATTTGACACAATATATTTTGAGTTATCTTTGCAGAACCTAAAATGGGTCAAAAAACGTGTTTTTTATAATTTTTTCCAAAATGGTCAATTTCATGATCATGGTTGGATTCATTGAACCCTTTCCTACAAAAATATGTATACTTTTATATAGATTAAATGGAAAATGAAGAAGTTACGGCAGTTTTACGGAGGCTGTACCTGAAGGTGCACAGCCCCCTTTAAAGGAGCATGGCATTTGCCATTGCCACAATTAGAGGTCAAAGACTTATATCACTCTCAGGTAAAATGGTTCTAAGGGGTTTTAAACGATCGTCATTATGGAACCTCTAAGGGTTCTCCATCGAACCATTTTTGATTCTTATAAGAATATTTGGGGTTCTTCAATTTTAAGAACCATAAAGGATCAATTATTGGGGGTTTCATATAGACATGTAGGTCAAAATTGGTTCAACCTTTTTGAGAGTGCAGAAAATCAACCATAACTAAATATATTATGTGAAAATATTGTGAAAATATTGTATGAAAATAATGTATGTGAAGAGAGGATAATAAACACAAAATATAAAAAGATAAAAATAAACATATTTGCAAAATGAATTCTATACACACACAAAATGCCAAACTAAAAAAAGAAATGATTTACGTAAATCCACATTTCAATGCATAAATACCCGAAAGCAGCCTTTCTATTTTGTCAACCATTTTACCCTTGTATTCCACTACACCGTTCATTTCCGCTCCTCCTCCACGCATCGATTTTTCCCCCATTTCAATGGATTTACCCCCAAGCATACTATACACGTACCGTGACCAAACGTAGCTGAAGATTTGCTCTTAGCTACCAAAGCAAAGAATGGGACATGCACTTTGCTTGCTTCATAATTTATGGTCTCTTATTTAAAATGGCTATGCACGGGTGATTGGGAGCTAAAACATTTTGTATACAATACCATAGAGGCAAACAGACCTCTTTTTATCTTTCTTTTTTCACGAACATTTTGGTGATTTTCAACAATTTGTTTAAAAAGAAATTCCATCAAACATTTGTTATCATTTTTTTTACAATTTTATTTTTAAAATTGATTTTTTTTAAAAATGGGTTGTTCTAGCCGTCGGTTAATTGAAGAAATGCATACAAATGTTTGATAATTTCATTTGCACCAATTAATAATGTATGAATCCAAAGAAAAGGTTCCGGTTCATTGTACTTATGCTTGAGACTATTTAAGGTTGTTCCTATGGCTATTTTTTTATTTGATATTTTAATAGAGCTTGCAAAAGGCTCAGAGCGCTTACAAGATAAAAACCTTAATATTACATTAACTTAAACTACAAATTGTGAGTGCATCTTAAGCATACTAGTACAATATACTATAGTACTTACAAAATTGATAAGAAACAAAATATACAGAAAATTGGTTATTCAAACCTGCCATCTTAAAACAAGTGGCTGTTGATCATTATTTATAATCCTTCTTGTATAAAGATTAAATTTGAAAGAAAATCAATTGTGACAAAGGCACAAGAAAAACTCTGTCACTATTCTGCATACGAATTGCCTATGATGTAATTCAAGACACAGGGAAGTACAGAACCATACATGTGTCAATGAGCGTGTTTCTGCTGGGGAAGAAACCGCTAATAAACGCTAAGTTTGCCCAGTAGAAACAGGCAGAACCCGGCAATAATCGGTATTTTTCGCAATCCCAAAAACCTTCACAAACCAAGTTTGGAACCAGCAATAATCGGCAATAAACTCAATAGAAACAGAAAGGCGATTCTTAGCGGTTTGCGCTGTGAAACGTATCACGCTGGGTTATACACATTATTGTGAAGCAATCTTTTTCAGGTGCGGTGGCATTGTTTGGTATTACAAAAAGTCAAATGTCGTGGCCCATCGACTAGGATCGATACACTTAGCGGTAACTTTTCGCGAGTAGAAACAGGGGGGGGATTAAAAACAGACCGATTGAAACTTAGCGTTTATTAGCATTTACTTTTTGCAGTGCCCCAGCAGAAACACGCTCAATGATGTAATTAAGATTTTAAATCACCGCCTCCCACTCAATTAGAAGATATTACTTATATTCGGAAATGGTAAACTGGCCAAAGACTGTGAATATACAGTATAGTGTACACTTCCATATGGATAAAGAAAATACAAATTACAATATAAATGCACAAGAAATTCATTAATCAATTTCCAGGGAATTCCCCAAGAGTATCCCGGGGAGTATCCCTAGTGAAAAAAACATTAATCAAAATTCACTGTATAATCATAGACGATGGTTTGTGGATATACAGTCCTCAAAACAAGTAACTGACCAAGTTATAAATATGCTCTCAACTCCAAAACTATAGCTCTTGCGTAACAATATTATACTATAAAATTGTAAGGAAATATCTGTTCTTTAATTTGAGATATTACACGTGAAAATTGAATTAATATTAACTCAGTTATGTGCCTAGAACAAAACAAAGTCCATTTTTAATTTTGTAATTTTGTTCGTCTACACGGAGCCTCGGACTAGCAATAGGCAGATTATTGATTAACTGGTTGCCACAAATCATAAGTCGGTAGTAAGATGAATATTGGCCGATTAGGGATGCTTCAATTGATCAATGCATCCCATACACATACCTATCACACTGTCCTGCATGTTCAAAACCCAAGTGTGAAAATGTAAACTGCACTTTATTCTATCCTTTTCAATGTAGCATTCTTAATTGTTAACCGATCTTTGTGAACAATGTCTCAAATTAAAGACAAGATATTTTTTACAACTTTATAATTCAATATGTTTATGTAGGAGTTATACTCTTAGAGTTATCAGCACCTGTATTACATGTACCTGGTCAGTTACTTATTGTGTTGACTGTATATATACAATGCAACGGCGCTTTTTACAAAAGAGTCGTGTTTATACTCTCATTCATGGTTATCAGGAAAATCATTACTGTTTGTTGGCATTGGAAATGGAATCTGCTATCTTGTAAAACAATTCCACAAACGGTTCACTTATTTCGTCTATAAATAACGCAAACTTACGAACAATAGATTTTTGTTGGCGATTCTCTACTCTTCGTAATTTTCAACCACCGTCCCAGATATGTAAATTATAACAGGAACTGTTTGAAGTTCATATGTCTGTTTTAAAGAAACACACAATTGCAAATATATCAAGACATAACATTATTTAATTTTTGACCAAATGTGAAAATTAAACGCCGGGAATAGCAACCGTTTTGCCTCTCCCTCCAAAAAATCCCCACAATATTACAATGTACGAAATCCTTATAACCAGATTCGGGCCAACATGTCTATTTCTGTATTTGACTAGTATCTCTTCAATGTAAATAAAGAAAAGTGTGTGTGCTGGGTCCTCTGCCCTTCATTTACAAGTGTGGACTGTTGCTAGCGCCATATGTACACTCTAAAAACAAAATTGTGTGCAAACGTAAAAGGTTTGTCAAATGTACCCACACACTTAGTTAAAGGAGTGTGTCCCGCAAGCACAACATTGTGCATATGTTAGAAAAATTATTTTCGAGCCCAAATCGCGTAGTTATATAGAACAAAATATCATACTAATAAGACAAAAACGAATAAAAACTGTGATCTCTCAACATACAAAATTTAAAATGTGCTGCAATTGAAAGTCCCGGTGTTGATGATGTCATATTTATAAATACAATTTGAGCACCATCACATTTGCTGCATAGGCCAAACAACAACAAAAAAGTTTGTCCTCAAATGACCCGCGCGCATTCCCGAAAACCGCCCGCGTTAGCTTTTTTTTAGTGGTATTTTTTTCTTCTTTTTTTCTATTTTTTTTTTTTTTTTCTCTATTTTTTTTCTATTTTTTTTCTATTTTTTTTCCCATTTTTTTTTCTTTTTCAATTTTCTCAAAAAAATCTTGCAAAATCTAACTTTTGGCCAATCAAATGACGATCAGGTCTAAATTGAAGAAGAAAAAAAAAAACTTTTAGGTTCCAGTATTGAACTATACTTGTATACCAGTATCTGGGACCTAAAGTATACTTTTTCCAAATAACAATTTTGTTTCCTGTAGGTGGCCTGAACATGTGAAATGTGGATATTTAAAATTTATTTAGTTTCAAGTTATATATGCATTGATATCGATTCAATCTTCATGGGTGCTTGTATGTATGCTGATGCAAAATATTACTTTGCCCCCGATCATAATTTTAAGTCTTAGGAAAAGTCACTTTAACCCTTTCCACGCGGCAGGCATCTGCAAAAGACATTCCAAAATATAACAAGATGTTTCAAAAATGTCAAAAATAATGAATTTCATTACCATATTTGGAATCACCATGAGAAATGCATTGAAATAAGTACAAACTTACTTAGTATTGGTTCAGTAATCCTTGCGATAGAAAATGGCTAAATCACAGACTGTACACACTTATTTGCGGTTTTCAAGATAACTTTCCATATAGAGGTTAATTATATCGTCGCTGTTCTGACATACCGGCACATCTCTTTACTTATTTCTGTTGTGATGTGCCGGTATGTCAGAACAGCGACGATATGGTTAATCACAAATCCTTTTTCTTTTCTTAGAGTGTAATTGTAAACTGTGTGTAAAGACTTGGCAATCCTATATGTTTGAACTGAACTGTTTGAAAACGCTGCATTTGTACACAACTATACAATCATAATGGGAGAGAACATGGGGCTTAGCTGACGCTACATCCAACAAATGATAAGGGACGCACCATTAGATTTTCAGGGGGGGGGTAGGAAGTTTTCGGAAGAAAAAAAGTTCCCCCTCTATGCAGGCCAAAAAAAAAAAAAAATCACCCCCTGTTGAGTAAAAAAAAAAAAAATTCTACCCTCACCCAACTCAATATGAATGGATACATTTTTTTTTTAAATTCGCCCCCTCCGGCGGCGCAAAAAAAATAAATTCACCCCTTGCGGCGGCCAAAAAAAAAATTCTCCCCCGAACCCAACTTCCTACCCCCCCTGAAAATCAAATGGTGCGTCCCTAACACGCCTACATGCTTATAAAATAGTCAGAGAAAACATAAATACAAAGGCCTTTAAAAGGAAAAGGGGTGCTTAAATGAATAGCCTGGAAGGGATATATCATATGGCCGGTGTTTTTGTAGCAGATGAGCAGTGATTAAGAAATGGAAGGGTGTTGGACTTGGACGTGTTTGGTATACGAATTAAAAAGTATTTATGGCAAATTTGGAAGTGATAGAGCCCCCTAGATGCTAGAGCAATATGGGCCTGTACCTCATTGAGGTCAAAACTCTGACGATTAGGGTCATCATTTGTATCAAAATGTTCGTGTAAATCAGAACTCAAATCTAAAAAGCACTGACAAATTTAGAAATTTATGTTAAGTGTAATGTTTTGAAAGATCATTAATTTGGCTATTTGTCTTCAAAAATCATAACTGTATCTACAAAAATAAACCGTACCTAAAAGATATGTAAGATGAAACAAAATTGTATTATTCCCATGCACGATAACATGCAGCAATCATTTTGATTCTAATAGTAGGAAGTGTTTAACACGTAAAGTGCAGTAACCTCAGGGCTGGTTTAACTTGGTAAAATTGACGTCACGATAGTATCACCCCCCCCCCCCCATCATAACACGCTAATATTAAATTTAATGCCTGTACATTTAGAAACATGTAAAAGTTATATTTCTGTAGCTGTGTAAGAGTTTATAGTTTATCGTAAAATCGATCAAATTATCTGTCCATGTTCGAACGTATAAAGGCTTTTTACTACGCGATATTGAAAGATAGGAAATAGTCACATATGCGGAAATGTAGCTATATCACTGTGAGAAAAGTATTTTGGGCAAGGACCAATGTCAAGGCTTACTCCTAAAGCTACAATTTTAGCCCGAACGGCGGTTATCCAGTGCTAGAAAATCAACATTTTGAATTATCTCAAAATCTAAAGAAGATGGTATTTAAATATTCATATATCCCTCATATTTATCTTGTCTGCCATTGGTAAATTTTGATCCTCCGCAAATCCCCACATGAATAATTTGCTCATTAGGCATTCATCTCGGTTTTGGAGTGAATGCTTAATGAGCGCAGTGTAACAGTATACGAAGGTCAAAAGGTCAAATCCAAAGTTAGTTGGACCCTTTTTCCGGGGTGAGATCAGAAGATGGGGACCTGCCACAGTGAGTGAGCCCTCTATCGGTACATACACTACAGCGGGCGTCGCAGACCAGATAGTGTTGTTCATAGAGTGACAATGAATAGGAAAAGGGTCGTACGAAGCAGACTGCTTCCGTATAGTCTTCCACCCTGTGGTTGAAGTTTTTTACAAATGATCAATTACATTGTAACACCTGATTGCTGTAATTTTTTTATTTTGAAAGAGATCCAAAAAATTAAAAAATTAAAATCTAAAAGGCTGACTTTCCGTAATTGAATAATATATCACCATGGCGTCGAAGCTATGCTTGGTAGCCTAGGTTACGCCAGCTAATGGGGAAAAAGAAGCATTTTCCCGTTACATAACTTCATGGTCTTTATGCATAATGACGGTTGTATCAAGTGAAAAATAATGTGTCTTACCAATGCTTACCTCTAAAATGTTTAGTTTATAGTTTAAATGTAAAAGAACACAAAAATCAAAAAATTAAAAATTAACCCAATGCATATTTTTGAAATTACAAAAGTGTGAAGATTTGTTCTCGTGCAAAAATGTCGTCTGCATCCACAGAATTCCGCAGAGAAATTAATGTTGCGCTTAATACTTTCCACGCTGCTATTATTTTTACCATACACAAACAGATTTGTCAGAAACCTTTCTCAATTTTCAAAGTCTATCCCAAGGATTACTGAACCAATACTAGGTATGTTTGTACTTATTTCAATGCATTTCTCATGATGATTTCAAATATGGTAATGAAATTCAATAATTTTGACATTTTTTAAACATTTTGTGAACTTTTGGAATGTCGTCTGCAGCTACCTGCCGCGTGGAAAGTGTTAAATGTCAAACTGGAGATATCGATATCCTCAACATGTATAACATTTAAGCATCAGTTGTGAATGCTCTCAGAAATCAGCCTTTTTATGGATTCTTAAAGAAGAATAAAAAGTAACCTTTATAAAGAGTTTGCGTGAGAAATCATACCTGATTAGAGGAAAAAACCTTACTCTACAGATTTGCGGACCTCTCAGGTAGGGGCGGTCGGTCGGGCATTTTGGGTTTGTTTGCTCATGGATTTGTAGCAAACCCCTATTTTCTACCACCCCACCCCAACACCTTGTTACTTGAACACTTTACCCCAAACACTTGCATGATACCAAAAAGGAGGAAAACAGGCAACCATAAATATGCGGATGACTCAATACCATGAAAGGTCATATATTTCAAACAATTTGAATGTCAATGGTGGACGGTGCCACACACACATTTCACTTGATATTAACGGGTAAATAATTATAACATACGCGATGGACGAATCTTCTTGAAGAAAGCAGCGATATGGACAGTAAATAACCCCGCATCTCACCTGAAAGATGACGATAAAGTCGGACACAAAGACAGGTGGTATGGCTATGTAAAAATTAAAAATAATCAGTCTTTGTAGTATTCTATATACGATAAAAGGTAAACACCAATCAGCTGTTTACATGACCCGCTATAGACAGCTCGTATTCCATTTCCATGTTATGATGTATTGTGGGATAGGGTCAATTGCTTGACAAAATGGACCTCGTTGTATAACCAGACGTAACAATAAATAGTGGTTAATATAAACCTAGAGTTTGCCCTATCTTGGTGTTATTTAGACGTGCAGTATACCACAGTCTTCCACTGGAAGAAATAGTGACCAATCACGTTGGAAGAATATGACTGAGAAATAGAAGCCGATCAGCTCGACAAAATTTAACGGGGGAGCAATGACCGAGGAATAAACAGCGTCCACTGTAAGCTGATCGGCTGAAAAACAAACAAAATTAAATTGAACATATCACTCCACCATTGACACAACGTGAGGGCGCAACCATAAAGGGAACAGCCAAAGATAGCGAATGGCATGACGAGAAACGGGCGCGACATGGGCGTGGCCGGAGCATAACAACTGGCAACTGCAGGTGGTAAACTCGAGTTGGGCTAAACAAATCCTTATTATATTCTCAGTACAATCCTGATTTGAAGAAGAAAAAAAGCTTTTCAAAATGTGACCCGTCACATCAAAATGGACATGTTGGAGGCCCGAGTCAAATCTGAATTATTGGTATGACTTGATAGAGCACATTTTTAAGCTTTGAAATGACACCATGTTGAAGGTTATCAGACTTTGTAATCACAAGATATGATATGAGGAAGCATATTTTATTCTATTATTTTCTTTGTATTTTTCATCAAATATATTGGCCTCTATCTCAATACTCTGTTTGCCGACAACATGTCCTTTTTTTATGTGACTGGTCACAAATACAGAAAACTCACGTAGGTGGTTATGTATACATGTACAAAGTATTGAAATTGCAAATGCATAGCAGTGCAAGTACACATATACACACACACCACCATATATATGAACAGAGAGAAAGATAGAGATATACTCGATGCGATGCAGGAACCAAGGTGATACATCCTCAAATATTGGTTGTCATGGAAACAGCTAAATAAATACACTAGTTGTGAAGTCTGTTCTATGATTCCCTGAGGTCTGCCGGTTCATTGTATAAGGTTCATTGTATAAAGATTACACTACACTCTTTTAAAAAGTCTGTCAAAAATTACTGGAATCTTAGACTTTAAAATATTGAAATCGGTTAAATATCAGACTCTTAAATGGATGTCTACAATTAGTGTCTATTGACATTAATTTTTTGTTTTTTCTGTTTAAAATTAATCTTAATTTTGGTTATAAGGGTATGGGTAGTGACCAGTCACATCAAAAAGGACATCCTGATCAAAACTTGATATGCTATTCCAAATTAAGCGTTTTATAAAATGCACAAATCCACATAACAAGTCACAATATTGATGAGGTAAGGCTCATGAAAGTCAATTGCGAGTTTCCCGTTACTTTCATTTCTCAAAGTGACGAGGCGACTTTTTCATCATTCATTATTTGATCAGATTTCATTATTGACATTAAATGCATGATTGATCAACCCACCTTGCTACGTCGAATATAATTGTTCATCATCTGCACGATGAAATGGTGGTACCATTTATTGAGTGAGTTTCATTTTTTCAAGCATACAATCCCCCAGTTAAAAACTGGAAGCCAGCGAGTCGGGGGAAACCCCAATGTTTTTTTGCAGAAACGAATAAATGCATCAAAATAATGTTCACAGAAGGTAAGTTTACAATTAAAAAAGCCTTGCTTATGAGCCTAGCTCTCAAAATTCATATTTTAAGAAAGTGAAAATTTTGTTCAAATTGATAAAACTGGCAATAATTGTGTTTAAAAATAAATAATGATTTTTTTACGGGGAAATCTTGAAATGTTGACGCGGGTGGAAAAAAAGTGATGCGGGCGGGTAACGGGAAAATCGATATCGACTTAACATAATATTCTACAGCACTAAACCATTTAATACGTAAAATCCTAAATCTAAATCTAACTTGAAAACGTAAAATTGTCAAATAAATTCCACTGACTGTTTGCGAACAGTAATTTTACCAGCAAAACTTTGTCGGCAAAATGATCCAATAAATGTGACATTTTATAGCATGCATCACTGATGCTCTTCTCTGGTTCTCAAGGGCTTGAATTTATAGCATGCTGCTATTGTAAAAGTAGAAATTTTCACGCTACATTTATTTTCGCACTTTCCTCGCTAAAATCAGCAAGCGCGAAAATAAAAACATGCAAATAATATTCATTTTGTATGAATGTGTATGTGAGGAAGCTCAAAATCGCAAAAAAATAAAAAACAAAATTGTTTAAAATAAGCAAGCGCGAAAATTTACACACGCGAACATTTCCACTTTTGCAGTATATGAAAGATGAAAGATAACCTTGATCTTCCACAAGAAGTGTGAATTCCAAAATGGGGTTACCTGACCTGCATGAGTGACACTCCATTTGAAGTCTACCCTCCCTATGTGGGAGATTAAGGTCATGTCTTTCATAGGGGGTGTATGGATTTTATCTGGAATAGCCAATCGCTGCCCTTACGATTCGGTTTGAATGGAAGACCTCCCGGTATACGGTGTACAGTATACAGGGATGTACCGCTCTAATGGGGTTTTTTTGCAAAAAATCCTTAATCATGGGGTATAATTTTGTTGTGGAAAATCCCTAAAAATGGGGTCATTTTTTACTAATGGGTCTATTTACGCAAAAATGTGGTATATTTTCACGAAAATTGGCTAAAATTTGGTCTATTTTCCCGATAATTGGCGAAAATTGGGTTTATAATGAAGCAAAATCCTTAAAAATGGGTACCATTTTGTCCAAAATCACCCTTAGAAATGGGTAGGGGTTTTGAATCTCCAGTCACACACCCTGACCAAACCAAATCCGAGTACCCCCCCCCCCCCAGGGAAGACCTATTTCAGGATATTACCAAACACTTGAATCATACCTCAATATTTACACAGTTGTATGACTCATCTTATCATATCTGATAAAATAATTCTACTTCATTTATTTCATTTCATTTCAACGAACAAATTCAAAATTACAAAAATAATAATTTTCATCTGTATAATTTTTTTCTTCAAAATCTGCCAAATGTACAGTAAACAATATCCCTTTTTGATTTATTGTTGTCATTATCAAATTAACTATAGGCCCTATTGACACATTTTTATTTTTCGAGCAATCGTATCTGTGCATATAGAAAGTGCAAACATTGATGTTGCGTGAAATTTTCTGCTGATACTGGTCCCATTAGGCAAAAAAACAAGTGTTATGTTGTTCTCCACAACTTTCAGAGAGGGGCGGGCGGGCTGGTTTTTTTGGGTTTTTTTTTTACCAGCGGAAGCTCAAAGTTCAGCCAACAAGAAATTACTCTAAGAATCGCACATATATGTTATAACACTTTATTTAATATTCAATGCCATTTAAACTGTTAAAAAGAAAATCTGAAGAAAAATAAATCTGAACAAAAAATCTGAAAAAAACCCTGAAAATATCTGGAAAAAAATCGGAGCGGGCCCTAAATCTGACGAGCGGGCGGTAGAGGACAACATAACAAATTTTTGTTTGGGCCTTATCCATTCAGCAATGGCATATCGACACCATTAGATGACATACAAAACCTGTTCTATACTGGCCAACGGACCTGGCAGGTAGACAGGGGCGGACATTTCTTGTTAGGTGTGTGGGGGGGGGGGGGGGATGATAAATGTTGGCCCCAAAAAATGAAATTGAGCTGGTACCATCTATGCGGTGCGCAGCCCGCACTCTGAGCTATGCTCGGACAGGGGGGTGTCTGAGGGGGGATGTGCCCCCTCAGAAGTAGAAAAAAATTCAATTTTCAAACTCATTTGGTGCGATCTGGTGTATACTTTTGACCAATATTGTATTGAAAAGCCATCGCTTCATTTTCAATAAATATTTTGTTTTTTATCAATGCACGAAAGAAGTTGAGCATTTTTTATACTGATATATTCTTGAACTTAGTATAGATGGTTTAAAAGCTCCAACAGGGGGGAGTCTGAGGTGGGATGTGCCCTCCTCAGAAGTAGAAAAAAAATTCAATTTTCAAACTTATTTGGTGCGATCTGGTGTATACTTTTGACCAATATTGTATTGAAAAGCCATCACTTTATTTCTGATCAATATTGGCTTTTTAAATAGGCAGATAGGCCTATGCCAGAAAGAAGTTAATTAGTTACCTCCAAAAGATGGATTCTAGTCAACGTACGTATGTGTATGTATCCTGACCAACGTATATACAATAAACTCCAAAGTTCTTATGTCCCTCGCATGCCTCCCTGCCCGCCTTTCTTTCTCTTTTTCCTTTTTTTCTCCTTTTCCCCCCTTTTTTACTTTCTTTTTCCCTCTTTTTGTTTTGTTTTTTGGTAGATGTGAAAAATCAGGGGGGGGGGGGTGATATATCCCCCCATCCCCCCCCCCCCCCCCCACGGGATTTCCGCCCTTGCCCAGGGGTAAGTTGGTAGTACTAACATTTAAAGTATAGATATGACAGCCTGAAGATGCCTCTAATGGTATTTATGATACCTCCATTTGCAAGTTGTATTAGTTCATATGACACCTATTCTTCTTATTCAAATTGGTTTCCAAAGCTGTCACTTGTGGAAACCCTGATTACACATCATAGCACATCCCTATCAAAGTTGAGTGCCCCCCCCCCCCCCCCCCCCCCCCCTCCTCATTCATTATGAGGAATTCTTGATAATTCTTGATTTGAAATTGTTTTTCATTTCATGTATGCCTGGATTTGACATTCGTCTGGGGAGGGCGTCTTCCCACCCCACCCCCCCCCCCCCCCCCCCCCCACCTCCCGCCACTGATTGAAATTGATTATTGTCTAATGAGATATTATTTTAACACTTTCCACAGCTATTGACCAAATACAAAACAGATTTTTCAGAAACCTTTCCCATTTTTCAAGGTCTATCTCAAGGATTACTGAACCAATACTACGCATGTTTGTACTTATTTTGAAGGGGTAGACAATACCACACTTGTTTCATTTACAAATTGGGTAGCATACACGGGGGCCTATTTCATTAGCCTATGGCTCTTCATGAAATCTGTTTTATCCTGTCTTTCATAGATGTATTTCCAAGTATTATGAAAAGGTTGGCCCTGTATCTCATTTCGACTAATACTATTGTAAAAATATCAAAAGATAAACCGTATGCCTTGTACGACGAGGCTCCCTGTACTGCGAAGCCAGCCTTCGTGGTTCTGACACCGACATGTTTAGGTCACCTCCACATTTGACTGGACGTGGTTACAGTTAAGGGAGATTAGATACGGCCCCTAGACCATGTATGTTGCCAACACACGTATCTAATCTGTGTACCTGGGAAGAGTGCCCAGACACCATTAGTAACCACCAAACACTGGCTATGTGTAACTAAACGCTACCGCGGATTGCTAAACATGTCTAAAAGACTATCATCACTCCGTGAGGAGTCCGCAACACAGCCTACTTTACTTTACTTTACTACTGCTTATATATGTAACTCAAATACCATGCATATGGAATCTATGGTGTTTTAGGGATTTTTTATAGAAGTGAAGACCATGTCAATATCCAAAATTGGCCCTCAATAAATCATAAAATGCTAATTTTCAATACTTATTGTATTCACAATGGAGAATTTTAAATAACAAAGTCACAAATATTTATGAATAAGCCATCAACATGTTTCTTGATTTGATTGTTTGTATCACTGCTCTTAATAGGCCAGGCTTCCTTTGTAATTCAAGTGTACAACAATTGATGAAGTATCTATTTCCAACAACTGTTTTCTGCATTCCTGCTGGGCCAACAGGTGGGGAGGCACCCAGGGCCGTAGAGTCAGTTGGTCAGGCGGTCTTTTATCTTCTTCTTCTTCAAATGTTTTGCAACAAATTTGGCAAATTTTAAACAATTTTAAAAAAAATCAAAACATTTCAAAAATGTCTCAAAAATGTTTTACACATTTAAAAAAAAATGTGTATTAAAAAATCTCAAATTTGAACCAAAATCATTATGGAAATCGGCTTCCAATTTAAGGAATTTTTCAACATATTTTTGGAAAATGTTCATCATAAAGCATTCCTTACTATTGTGTTCACTTGTGTACAGATGCGACCGTATATGGAAACACTGTAAACAGCGTTATATTAAAGGTATATTATGTGATCTTTCCAGGGAACGCCCTCAACATCGAAAAAAAAATTGAAAACAGATTTTCTTGCAGATTTACATTTCTGATCATAAATCGTACATACATTCCAAGTTACAGGGCGATACAATTCTTAATTATTTCAAAATCATGGTTTTAGAATGAATTTTCACTCTAAATTCACTCTAAAACCATGATTTTGAGGTAATTAGGAATCGTATCGCTCTGTAATTTGGAATGTATGTACGATTTATGATCAGAAATGTAAATCTGCAAGAAAATCTACTTTCTAAAAAAAAATCATGAATAGAGGGCGCTCTCTAGAAAAGATCACATAATATGCCTTTAACACAGGGTCAAACCATGGAATTCTATTTATGAGCGAATAAACCACTCAGAAAATAAACTGCAGGGTTAAACCAACAACTTATTTTAAATTTGATTTTGAAGTAATTAGGAAATGTATTGCTCTTTAATGTAGACGGTTTTAGTTTCATGTTTATCAATGTAATTTAAAGGGAAAAATCAAAGATAGCGGGTTTCCGTGAAAAGTGTGTATAATACGCAGAAAACTGGTTTGAGTTTGATGTAAATCGTAGTCATTACTGTATATATATATATTTGTATTAGGCTATATTAAAAAAAATCCTTTGTCTCAAAGCTCTTCAGTTTTTCAAAACCTAATGCGGAATGTGAAGGGGTTTTTTAGGGTTTTTTTATAAATATAAAATATTGAAATCCTTGTAAAAGTGAACTTTGTATTTAAAATGATGTGATCAATGAAAATCTGAAAAAAGGGTGATTTTTTTTTGGGGGGGGGGGGTTATTTATTTTGTTAAAACAAATTTTAAAAAAAATATTTAAGAAATCATAATTTTTTCTTCTTCTAATGCGCATCAATTAACTAACGCGGGCGGGCGCTAACCTTACAGTTACATTTTTGCTTTCTCAATGTTAGGGTTTATTCTATTGTAAAACATATTCTAATCTTAACCAGTGGAAAAGAAGAAAAAAAATCATAATTACAGTGGCATTTTTGCTTTCTCAATGTTAGGGTTTATTCCATTGTAAGAAATATTCTAATCTTGCCAGTTTGAAATTATCTTATATAAGATTGGCAACAATATAAAACAGGTTTAAATTTAGTAGCGAGTTTACCCTCGTGAGTGTGTGGTATTAAACAATCGCCCAACATGTTGGGTTCGAGTTCTGGTAAGCGAAGTATGCAGTTGTATAATTCTAATAATAATCATTTCCCACCCATTGAAGTAATAAATAACCGCCATTTGAGTTATCACATGCCCCAGGAGCAAGAAAGTAGGTCACAAACTCAAAAATGCACACAAAATTACTTGCCACTTTAGTATGAGTGCAATTCTAGGAGATACTGGATTCATTTTTTAATATGGGTGTTATTTATAGATTATTCATGGACTCCCCTTAATGAAAAAGCCATGAATAATGGGAGAAGAATTTATTTTCTAGATTTATAATAATTTGTACTTATTTTGACATAAACCATTAATAAATGTCAATTTTTGATGTGCATTAATAAATGTCAATTTTTGATGTGCAATAACCCTAACCGCACTGAATCTCACTAAATCTCACTGCCAGAAACTATCTCCAGGCACGTGCTGCTGCATTGCCGCGATGACGTCACCTACCGCAGGCATATGTGGCCACGGAGTTTGTGGCCGCATATGACCTAGGGAGTTAGCTCAGTCGGTAGAGGGACAGACTTAGGTGCGGATGGTCCGGCGATCGAATCCCGGGGGGTGCTGGGTGATTTTTCGGGTAAAAGAAATAGCACTTCCCCCCCCCCCCCCCCCCCCCCCCCCGATGTGAACCAAAAAACAAAACAAAAACCTGTTCTATGGCGGAACGGACAGAACAGGTAGGGTCGGGGGGGGGGGGGGGTATTCAAATTGTATGAAGAAATATTGGTGAATTTTCAACATTTTTATTTTTACAATTTGTTCCCAAAAAAAATGTGTATAAAAAAACATACATCAAATTTAAGGGTTGGCCGGGCTTGTAGAACAGTCTTTGTTTTTTCATTGCCTAAACTAATAAAACACTTTAAATAATCTGATAATTTTGAGAAATACACGATGGGATAACTTACCCTCCTTCAATTATGCAATAATAATAATAATAATAATGTATGTATATCGCCCAAAACATTGGTCCCTGGGCGCTTTACAAGCAAAAAGCCCCATCCAAAAGATGAAAATACATTAAAAAGAATAGCTATCAAATTGTGTTAAACATGTTGAACTTTTACCTAATTTAACGATTTATATACACACATATTTTGTCTTGCAGTTTACACATTTAATCAACAATCTTTCATATTATTTGCATCGCTTATTTTCTTAAACGTTTTACTCACTGCCGTGGTCATATTGATATCCAAAGATTCGGATCAATTGGCTTGTTTGTACCACAATTGCACAAGCGATATAGACTTTTTTCCCTCTAAAGTCTACCCATTTAAGGATACTTCACTAAAGGTCAATGATTTAAGGCTAAGTCTTCTGCAATGTCCGGCGCTAACGCTTTCCTTGCCATGATATTATCTGACCAAATATGAGGAGAGCGCCCTCAAGAATTGCCCAATATTATCATCTCCCCCAATCCCCCAGTTTGAAGCACTAATATTCCGAATATTAACTGAATTCAGAAAATCTCCATCCGGCCCTTAACATGTTCAAGGGCCAAAAACCATTGGCGGCACTACATGAACCATCAACAATTTTGACTTTTAATGTCAAAATTAATTTTGACTTTTAATGTCAAAATTAACTTAAATTGGTCATTTTGTCCCCCCCCCCAAACCATCAACAATTTTGACTTTTAATGTCAAAATTAACTTAAATTGGTCTGAAATATCTAATTCACAATCAAAACCAACATTTTTTGCGCGCTTCGTGCACATTCCCCCCCCCCCCCCCCACCCCATTTTTGTCTTGCCCTCTCCAGATTTGTTCATGCCCCCGTCCCCTCCAAAGAAAGGTTGATGCTGGTACCGCCACTGCCTGCAAACACATCAGTCAAAATCTTTTAAGTGCTCTTGCCCCTAAAAATGAAAACACTTATAACCATTGGATTGGGCAGTTTTACTTTATACATGCTGAAGGGCCTAGAAAAACATACGGTGTTTTGACAGAACAGCCACGCAAGCAATTCCGATCAGGATCATCTGAGTAGTCCGGAGCATGTCTGTGGTTAATAACCTTAATTCTCATGATATGACACACATGTTGAAGAGCTCTTATACAATTAGGATAGGAGTAGGATATCATCTGAGCTATGACCTATACTCGATAATATAACCTTATTAACTATACCGCATGACATGTTATTTAGTAAAGTACCCAGTAGCTACATGTATTGTTCCCATCCCAATCATTTGTAACATGGATGTTGTTTTATTAAAGATGAAAAAATACATGTAGAGTTCCCATCCCAATAATTTGAAACATGGATGTTGTTTTATTAAGGATGAAAAAATGCTAATTGGCAATTTCATTGTCACCACGGCCAAAAACAATGTCCATGCGTATGCTACAGCATTAGTTTTATGATGATGACGTCATCATTCTAGCTGATATATGGGTATGAAATCGCAGCCCGGGCAAGCATTGGCAGGTTAACTCAGTGTTTAGGGATGCGACAGTGGTGATCGATGGGTCCGGGGTTGAATCCTGCGGGTTTCACGGCGATTGGTTGGGTAAGAAAATCGTACTTCGACCCCCTCCCCCGGTTTCCACACAAAAACATACATGTAGCCTGGCTGGCTAGGGTTAAAAAGCATGTTCTATAGATAATATACAGAAAGCTATGGGATGAAAATCAAACAGAATTATGTACATAGTACATATATGTGAAAAAATAACCCATTTTCCTCCCTAGAATTTGTTGTCATTCCATTATCTGTATAGCTAAGAACTGGGTGAACAGTATGCCACGCTATGATACAAGAATCTGCAGCGCCAGCCGACAGACGATAGACGATGACTGGTTCCGGAAAATAATGAACGGCGTGTTTCGCTCCAGTACACTGCCATCAACCATATACCCGTGTATATTTTGGATTTGATTTGTCAGTAAAAGTCAAACGGCAGAAACTTGATGTGAGACAAGTTAACACCTCCGCAGGATTTGCGCAAATCTTTTGAGTGCTTCTGCAATTGACGACCTGAGGACAAATATGTAAGCGACAACAAACAAAAAAAACCAGCTGTTTTATGTGCAAATGGGTGTTTTTTGTTTTTTGTTTACAAATATTTCGAGAATTTGGGGGGAATTTTGAACAATTTTCAAAATTTTCAATCCGTTTTTATTTTATTTCAAATATTTCAACAACAAAATTCAACATAGATTGAATTTTTTCTAACATTTTCAACAACAAAATTGGTTAAAAAAATGGTTTTTTACCCGCTACCTAAGCCCATTGTATGTGACGCTTCATGTCAAAAGATTTATCTTGTCAACTTTTTGAAAAAGATGAGATTTTAAGAATGCTTTCCAATGACACATCATTTTTGTAAAAGCGACAACAACAAAAACCCGTTGTACGGGCAAATGGACCTCTCAGTTAGAGTTGGTCAGGCTTATTTCCCCAAAAAATAATATGGGGAATTTTCAACATTTTTAAAAATATATTTTTTCTTTACAATTTCAAATTGTTTCAACAAAAAATATAGGCCTAGATGAAAATATTTCAAAAAATGTCCCCAAAATTGTTCTAAATATATATTGTTCTAAATATATCTCTTAAAGAAATGCTAAACACCTGTTAATTATTTTGTCTCTATTCATCCCTTTACAAAACAACACACACATCTCTTAAATTAATACTAAACACCTGTTTGTTATATGTCTCCACCCATCCCTTTACAAAACAATACACACATCTCTTAGAGGAATGCTAAACACCTGCTTGTTATATGTCTCCACCCATTCCTTTACAAAACAACAAACACATCTTTCAAAGGGATGCTAAACACCTGTTTGTTATGTCTCTATCCATCCCTTTACAAAACAAAACACACACATCTCTTAAATTAATACTAAACACCTCATTGTTATATGTCTCCACCCATCCCTTTACAAAACAACACACACATCTTTCAAAGGGATGCTAAACACCTGTTTGTTATATGTCTCCACCCATTCCTTTACAAAACAACACACACATCTTTCAAAGGGATGCTAAACACCTCATTGTTATATGTCTCCACCCATCCCTTTACAAAACAATACATGCAACTCTTAAAGGAATGCTAAACACCTATTTGTTATGTCTCTACCCATCCCTTTACAAAACAATACACACATCTTTCAACGGGACGCTAAACACCTGTTTTTGTTATTATAAGTCTCCACCCATTCCTTTACAATACAATACACACATCTTTCAAAGGGATGCTTAACACTTGTTTGTTATATGTCTCCACCCATCCCTTTACAAAACATTACACACATCTCTTAGAGGAATGCTAAACACCTGTTTGTTATATGTCTCCACCCATCCCTTTACAAAACAATACATACATCTCTCAAAGAAATGCTAAACACCTGTTTCTTATTACACCACCCATCCCTTTACAAAAAAATACACAAATCTTTCAAAGGAATGCTAAACACCTGTCTGTTATAAGTCTCCACCTATCCCTTTACAAAACAACACACACATCTTTCAAAGGAATGCTAAACACCTGTTTGTTATATGTCTCTATCCATCCCTTTACAAAACAACACACACATCTTTCAAAGAAATGCTAAACACCTGCTTGTTATATGTCTCTATCCATCCCTTTACAAAACAATACACACATCTCTTAGAGGAATGCTAAACACCTGTTTGTTATATGTCTCCACCCATTCCTTTACAAAACAACAAACACATCTTTCAAAGGGATGCTAAACACCTGCTTGTTATATGTCTCTATTCATCCCTTTACAAAACAACACACACATCTTTCAAAGGGATGCTAAACACCTGCTTGTTATATGTCTCTATCCATCCCTTTACAAAACAATACACAAATCTTTCAAAGGAATGCTAAACACCTGTTTGTTATATGTCTCCACCCATCCCTTTACAAAACAACACACACATCTTTCAAAGGGATGCTAAACACCTGCTTGTTATATGTCTCTATCCATCCCTTTACAAAACAATACACACATATTTCAAAGGAATGCTAAACACCTGTTTTTGTTAAAAGTCTCCACCCATCCCACCCAGTTCCAAACAAAACACTGCATCCCTAAAACTGACTGCCATGCACCTGTGCATGACTTATAACAAAGTCTCTGGTATGCATGCCCATAACCCACAGGAGCATGTTTGTACATGCACCGTGTGTATACTGTAAAAGTCGTTATTTTTGTGTGATTATTTGTTCGTGCTTTGACTATTTTTAACTGTTTTGTATGATTTTAAATTCACGATTTGTAGCTTCATCACATCGACCTATTATACACAAACGAAATATATTCGTGTCTTATTATTCTTTTGGCGTAGCCAATTTGATTTGAGCATGAAAAGCGTGAACATATTTGTTGCGTGAACATTTACAATTTTAAAGTATTCGAATGACATACCAACAGGTGTGAAGAAGCGAGACAAATGAGATGTGCGGAATATCTAGGCTGCCATTATAGGAGCTGGCTTGACTAGAATTCAACTGATACTGGTGTTATTTTCCACAGTAAGGAATCAGGGGAGAAAATATATGTCAAATTGTCCACACTATAGGCTGTCCCAAAGGAAATATCTGTGAAAAAGGTATTGTTTGCATTTTTTCGTACTAATTTTGTACCCAGAACCTGAATATTAATGAGCCTTTGGAATAACAAGCCTTTAGAATACGGAATGGTATGGGATTTTAGTATGCCTTGAGGTGGCTGCCTCTGGGTGTAAATCTAAATGGTCTAAATCTAAATCATACATGTAGGTACAATCAGCCTATCTTAGGCCAAGGAAAATACCCTGTCCTACGGACCCAACCGACACATATTTTTTTGAATTTCAGAAACATGTTTTAGCTTTGTTTTTCAAATTTGCAATTTTTTTTGAAAATTGTTGATTTTTTTTCATCTATTTTTTTAAATTTTTTTATTGAATTTTTTTGAAAATTGTTTTAAACATTTAAAACAAATGTACCAAATGTTCACAAAAAGAAATTAACCGACTGACTGACTGACCCCACCTGAGAAGTCTGGAAATCAGTAGCACAGGTTTTTTCTTCTTAACTTTGCATTTTGACCACTCACACAGTCCCCTCTACCTGACCATCTCTTTGCTAGGAAATCAATATAGTCACCTGAATTTATACAATAGTATAGAAAAACACTACTGTAGTAAGACAAATTTGCTATCTTCAGCAGATAGTAATCTGATATTTAACTTTTACTTGAAAATTCAATTAGATACATTCTTAATTCCATTAGTGACTAATTCTCATTCAAATATTTAAATTGATGAATAAAGTACTTTAGACTAAAAACAGCTTTTGAATTTATTTCGAACTTCTTTTTCTAATTCCCTAGACTTTTTATAAGTCATAACCCTAACCCTACCATATACCACGACAGAGTTTGTTCGTATCATCCAGCGTAGAAGTTTTTCATTGAAAAAATGGACCCAGCCTATAGCGTTGACACTTGTGGTGTACTAGAAAATCCCAAGTCCTGTGTGCTAGAAGTCCGTGGTTCAAATCCTAGGGGTGGGGGTCGCGGCGATATTTTGGGTCACTTTTCGAGTTGCGGAAAAATGGTCTGAATTGACTAATATCAATGACAAACTCATATTTAGAAATATTGAAACCCACATAAGGTATAATTCAAAATCAGCGCTTTACAGTAAAAATAGCGCTTTACATTGTTTAGCAGCTTACCTTCACCATAAGTAATCCTTTGGAAACGGCTGTGTCCTCGTTTTGACTCTGCTTAAAACACTCAAATGCTATGTCCACTATGGGATAACGACTGGCAATAACCAGTCCACTATTCATTAAGAATCGATTTGTCCTCCAGGAATCAATGCCCACGTCATACACAACATGCCCAAACCATCCGTGAAGGCCTTTGACAAGCTTCTGAGCGGCTCTCTTATCAAACACTTCCTGGAAACAAACAAAATCCAAATCGGGAGGAAAATTGATGCATGTTCCATGATCTCGAGGCGATGGGATATCACGGATGTTCTCGTCGTTCCCGTGCGGTCTCATGGAGGGACTGTTGGATTGCGAAGACGGCGTGGTTGAAGTAGCTGTGTTTTTTCTGTGGAGGGGTGGCTGCGAGCGGTTTGGCGGCAACGCAGATTGTTGCCCCGCCTCCGTCGGTGGGTGATCTGAAGCTGATGACGTGGATGGTTGATTGGGATCCCCCGACCCCGACCCTGACCCCGACCCTGACCCCGACCCCGCCGTCTGCGTATGTGGCACCTGCTGGATTTCTATTTGAATCCGAGTCTCCATCAACTCATCAGGACTACTTGGTGATCTGATTTGGTCCGTGTCGGGTGTTGTCACAGGGGTTTTCGCGGTGGCGGATTCAGGCGAACTCGCAGTATCTGGCGATGTTTTGACCTTATTTGGTACTATATCAGGCACCGAGGTGATACTGCCATTGTTGTCATCATTATTTTTTGCGGAAAAATTGAAGTCATCATCTTCTTCGTCCTCATTACAGTGAATCCCGTCAGTGCACTGACTTGGTCCTTGACCATTGTATTGGTCAGAACTTTGACCAGCTGGACATTCCTCTTGACCGTACTGTTCAGAGCTCTGACTTCCCTGACCATATGTATCCGTAGGCTTGGAACTACAACAAGCAAAATTGTAATCCATTTGCATATTATCATTATTATTGGAATTACTAGTACTGCCATTGTGATTGGAACTTGACGTCGAGTCTGTTTGTTGTAGGCCGTCCGGAATGACTTTCTTACATTGTTGCGAGGCGGTGTAAAATGAGGTTTCTTCTGGTTTCACATTGCTATAGCTAATACATGGTGTGTCGTCGTTAGACTGCGCTAGAGCGAGACGACCACCCTCAGAAATACTAAATAGTGCCATGTGTTGAGGTGTTGACATTGTACCGTTGTTTTTAAGCTCACTATCAGATGGTGAATGCACAAATATCTTTGGACTCGGTCGGAGCTGCGACGTTGAAACACGTCGGCCGAGTTCTAGCGCCCTCGTCTGTGTATTTCTTAAATTGTTTAAACGAGCCAGAAACTCGGGCTGTAGACATGAATTTACAGTGCCTACATGAAAGAACCGTTTTCTATTAATATCAATCCATATCCTACGATGTATATTAGCGTGATTGGCGTTAGGGCAATGCGAGTAACGGTAAGGGCGTCGATGTTTGCTAAGCACGCACCTAACTATAAAACCCCCCAAGGCAAAAGGCCACATTGTTATCAGTAGTAGTATTAATATTGGCACCAGAATCAGAAGTATGAGGTATCGTTCCCAGCATGCAGTTTCCCGCTCTTGTCGTATTTCGTCGGTAGTTCTCACGAGTAATCCTAACGCTTGGTTTACCGCCCACCACCACGGTAGCATACTCAACCACGCCGCCTCGTACAGCTTCAGCTGATAGGGACGCTCGAACAAATCCCGATGCAACATTTCGACGACAAACGGCGCTGTCGGACATTCGAAGATGACAAACGACACTTGGCATTCGGTGACGACAACGTAAGCTTTGGCATTCGACAACGACAACCCTTGCTTGGTGTTCCACGACCACCACTCACACTTGGCACTCGACAACAAACATCTCTCCTTGACGTTCAACTACAACCTGTGGGTTACCTTCTACAACAAGCCGTCCTTGGCATCCGAATCAACGGGTCATTCTTCGACGACAAACATTTTCATACGGCAGCGACAACCACGATGTGTAATCATGTCTAATGCACATGGAGAGCAGCCATTGTGTAGCTATGATGCATTGTGGGTCATGACCCCATGATGACCCTGATGATGCAATGTTCCTTCCTCACAGGTTCTTCCTTTGCAATGATATCCAAGTACATCCAATACAGTCCCAACACCTGTACAGTAAGATAGAACAGAATAGGGTGAAATAATTGTGTTTTTGTTTTGAATGGTGATGCAATAAACGTCATTCGTAATTGGCGATTTCATGTCAAAGAGGGAGACATACTCGATGTCACGCCGATAAAGATACAATCTCGTACTTTTACTGCAATATTATGAACTGTGAACTTCTACACTTTCCAAGATAGTGTCGGTTACCAGCAAACATTTCATTTCAAACTAGTGGAATAGATAGTTTATACGTTCAAGTTTATTTCACGAATGAAATAGGTCAAATATTGAACAGCTCAGAAGTATGAAGAATTGTTATGATTAGTGCAAAGTTCACCACATTGAATAACTACATCACTCTCGTCTCGGCTACATAACTAGCCTTATTTTCGGAGTACTAATTGCACAGCCCTCTTTTGACGAAAGTGCGCCAATTACGAATAACGTCTATAGGTTATACCTTATACAATTTTGATTATTATTTACTGTGTGTATTATAGGGCCTACTCATTTTGTTCGGCTATTCCAAAGGGTATGATTAAGTTTGAAATCTATGATTTTATTTTTGGGTGAAATGTGGGTGAAATGCTAATTCTGCACCAGAACCTTTAAAACATGCAAGGCCAAATCAAAAAATATAGTAGTTTTTCGTCCTCGCACGCATCCGTTTTGGCTGCCGCATCAAGAAAAGTTTAAACAAGTTATAAATTTAAAAAAATTAAATTTGTTCTATTTCTTTTTTTAATTCTATTTTTTAAGAAAACTTCGAAAATCAGAGTCATTTTCACAATATGCACTTTTTCTCTCAAATATTCTCTTGTGCAGTCTATGCACAGGTGGAGCAAATACTACCTATGACGCTATTATAAATTCTGTGATAAGTCTATCCAAATACATCAAATTCCTACGCCATCTTGGATCGGCAATTTTGAAGATGCAAAACAAAACAAACAAAAAAGTGCCTGCATCCTTCGTTTTTTCAAAAAGTTCGTACGAGAAACTAGGTTTTTTTAAACTTGGCTTTAAGGAAAAGCTTTACTTACATAAGGCAGCCTTACTTGATATGAGATGAACCAGGAAATGTGAAAAATAGACATGTTAGGCTGACATTTCCACAGGAGGAGGGGGTACTACATAAATCTTTGAGACAAAATGAGGACATGCATAATTCTTAAGACCTCCACCATTACGCATGATTTCACAATTGAATAGCCAATTTTATCGTCATAGCTACTTACAATGTGTCGTAATCCCAGCTAGGGGGAAGGGGGCAAATACCTTGCAATTGCAAATAATATGGAAACTGGAACCATGTATTAGAATTGTTACCAACAAATCACAACCAAACATGTGAATGTGATTATACCCCCACCTAGACACACAATGTGTCCTCGGAATGTTAATCATACACCAGTGATCCGCGAAGCAGCGAGTGTCAAGGCGCGCAGCGACCTCCATTGGATAGTATACGTACAGCGATCCGAGCCCGAAATCAATGCTACCCCCACCATGCCATTTATAAGCGTGATAGTGTAGAATGTTATAAAGGGACATGTGTCACTATTGTTAACATTGGGCTATTCCATTTAAAATCCATACACCCCCTACGGAAGACATGACCGTAATCTTGCACACATGGAGTGTAGATTTCAAATGGAGTCACCCATGCAGGTAACTATCCCATTTGAAATTCACACTAGATGTGGGGAAGATTAACACTTTCCATGCTGCAGGCGGCTGCAGACGACATTCCAACATTTCACAAAAAAAATTAAAAATGTCAAAATTATTAAATTTCATTACCATATTTGGAATCAACATGAGAAATGCATCAAAATAAGTTTTTACTCTTCGTGGAGTCAAAATTACTTTTTTTCTTACTCCTGTCCGTTACTACCCACAAGTTTACTCCCTTAACTGTCGTGTTTCCATCAGTGATATGGCAAATGAATATCTTAACACTTTCCATGCGGCAGGCAGTTGCAGACGACATTCCAAATTTTGACAAAATGTTTCAAAAATGTCAAAATTATTGAATTTCATTACCATATTTGGAATCACCATGAGAAATGCATTAAAATAAGTACAAACATCCTTAGTATTGGTTCAGTAATCGTTGAGGTAGACCTTGAAAGTTGGGAAAGGTTTCTGAAAAATCTGTTTTGTATATGGTAAAACTAATAGCCGCGTGGAAAGTGTTAAGGAAGTCTTCCATAGGGGGTGTATGGAATACACATCAAATAGAACAGCCCATTATATGTAGGAATTAAAAGTCCTAGAGTTGAACGGACAGAAATAGCCCCAAATGACTTGCCAATGATACAGCCGGGTCACCCAATACCTATTTTCATTAATCAAGATTTAGGAGACAATTTCCGTGGAATAAGGAGGGTGTCTGTTTCATTAAGGATTAGATTACATTTTAAACAGGTCTTTTAAAGGGTATATCCATCAATGCTTAAAATAGAGTTAAATTGAAGAATTGCCATCCGTTTAATTGTATTTCATCACTAAATTGAATTCTTTTAATCGTAATTATTTACACAATCCCGTGAGTAATTTCCAGTACATCGTGGATCACTATTGCACCCACAGGAGGTATATAGTTCTTAGTATAGTCAAAGTCAAATTATGTGCCAGGTAATTAGGCAACACCACGATCAGGTGACTTTTCCCTACTTAGGAACGCACCATTAGATTTTCAGGGGGGGGGGGGGGGGTAGGGGGGGGGGGGGTAGGAAGTTTTCGGGGAAAAAAATTCCCCCTCTATGCAGGCAACAACAACAAAATCCCCCCTGATGAGATAAAAACAACAACAAAAACTCTACCCCCACCCAACTCAATATGAATGAATGAATACATTAAAAAAAGAAATTCGCTGCCTTTGGCGGCGCAAAAATAAAAATTCCCCCCTTACAGCGGCCAAAAAAATAAATCCCACCGAACCCTTTTTTCTACCCCCACTGAAAATCTAATGGTGCGTCACTTAGACACTATATACAGCAGGCATTCTCAACTGGCGGCGCGCGCACCACTTGTGGTGCATCAAGGCATCCTTAGTGGTGCGAGAGTGGTTAAAAATAAAAATAAAAAATAAAAACATTAAAAAAAAAATTTAAAAAATAAAAAATAAAAATAAAAATAAATCATATCATGATAGTAGCAAGATTCATAGGCCTACTAAAATCAACCAATGACCTTCCGCGAGAAAAAAACTTGCCCCTCCACCACACCCAGCCCTGTTTTCCTCTGAACAATAACTTGAATTGTAAATTCTAAAAAAATATGACCAACGAGAGTCGATTTAAGTCAGTTAAAAAAAATTAAAACTAGGAGCTTCAGGGGCGCTGCCCCCTGGACCACCGCTGGAGCTTCGCCCCTGAACCCCAAGTGGAGCTTCATCAAGTTGGTTACTGAAATGTGGAGCATCAGTAAATCTAGTTGACGAAGCCTGATATACAGTATAAGCATTGACAAATTTAGGGTCTTTAAGGAAAACAGAACTGTTTCATGTGCTAAAAATGAAGCATGCTAAATTTAATATTTATTTTAAAATAACATGATCTCTAAGGTTATATATCTATTTAACAAAACTTTAAAATGTTTAACGCACATTTTTTTAAATTTTATTTGGAATAAAATGGTTTTTTTAAGAAGAGCTAATGCAGTCACAAAAAAACTTCTTTTTCTTGTAAATGCAGATTTACGGGATAGAGGAGACTTATAGGGGAGCGTGTTGGTGCAGCGGTAGGTGCACCGATGAGGCCCGGCATCGATTCCGTGCACGGCCGCGGCTTTATGTGCATTTGGTTTATCCCGATGCATGCACGCTCTCACAGGTTTTCTCCGGGATCTCCGGTTTCCTCCTGCTTTCAAAATCGGTGATTAGTTGTTTTGGTATCAAAAAATTTCCTTAACCCAATGGAATTTGGGGAGCTGCACTGAAATGTGGTGGATGTTACAATCTAAATGCAGATAGGTTTGCGCCTGAATTGGCAGCACCCTAGTTGATGCAATCTGATTCTGATGATTCACCAGTGGCAGCGAAATTACAGCGCTTTGAACCCTTTGGAAAAGGAGCTATATAGATCCAGATTATTATTATTATTATTATTATAGCTATCCAAAAGCACCACACTTAAGCATGGGATGAATAATTTAGGAAGGGGTTGTAACCGACCCTCTTTTGGACGTTTTACACAAACTAACTTAGGCAGACAACGGTTAAAATGGGACATTTAAGCAAACTATTCACTGCAAAAACTAGGCTGTTACTTTAACACCGGTTTGGAGTTAATACAGGTCCAATCTTTACACTGGTGTTAAATTTGCACCAGTGTTAAGATTCTTGGTGTAATTTCAACACCAGTTGGTATTATTTTTAACACTACTATTATTGTTTAAACACTGTTGAAATAACACTGGTAGGTGTTGAAATAACACTGGTAGGTGTTGAAATAACACTGATTGGGTTGGACCCGTATTAACTCCAAATGGTGTTATTTTTAACACCCTTGTTTTTGTAGTGTATCTCCTTAGCACAGGCCTCACCGGTGTAAATAAAAGTATATTCTATCCGCTGTTTTATTCACACAGACACTTACATATATCTCCTCCGGCCTCTACCCCTTCCTCCCCTTATCCGGCCGACCATAATCCCCATCTCCCGACTCAAATACTAAGCGTCCTCACAGGACTAATTTTACCCAAGAGATTACAGATCCTCAATTATAACATACATGTCTCCTCGTTATGTCGGACACCAGAGAGTAAATGTAATTAAGTTAGATACACAAATCACATACTGCCTGTGATTACACACCAGAATGACCAGACAGAGACCTTGATTGCATTTCTCCTCATATATGTGATGCGATCTCTGAAACCCGCCACATGGTGTCATTTTTCATATTGGAGATATTTATATTATAAGAAAGCTGAATCTGTGCTGATTACAGAACTGTTTTGATCATTTTTCAAAAATCACTACAAAAAAGGTTACGAGTGAAAGATGATTGTGATGTCATAAAAAGCTACAAAACAAGAAATCATGAAAACAGGCCAATAAAAATACATAATTCAATAGAATAACATTATAAGGTTAATGCTAAAAGTGACATAAGTAATTTTTTGAAGGAGAAATTTCATAAAAGATGATGACACAAAGTATTGGAAATTAATTTTCTTTAAAAAAATCTAAAAAATCTAAAAAATAATTGTTATTTTTTATTTCATTTTTACCCATAATCCCCAGTTCACATTTTGCAACATCCGATGGGTTTTCACAGATCGCATCACATATGGATGACCGCTTGATGAAATTGAAAGCAAAGGCTAAGCAGCAGCCATCATCATCATCCTTGGACGGAACAATGGAAGTAGCTTAGTTGCTTCCATCATTCATTGACCCCGTACACACTACAAAATCGCTTCATTCGATGATGATTAGTTGATCTTCATTAGTTAATTAAGAGAGCGTACACATTACAACTAACGAAGATAGAGTTGCGTACACATTGCATGGTAATTTATTAACGAAGATCGAATGTTTACATGTGTTCAGGTCACGTCATGACCTCGCCGCGGGAAAACAAAATAATTCACATACAGTAACTTATTAAAAAACGTAATATGAAAAATATTAAAAAAATGTTTTTTGGGCTATATTTGTAAAAATGGTTGCGCAAAACAGCTTTATTATTAATTTCAACATTGTACAAAACATTTTGTCTGCATTCAGTACGAAAAATATAGGTTTCATTACTAATTTCATGCAAACTTTCTAACAAAATGTGTACATCAAAACGAAGCAGAAAGGGCGCCTAGGCCGCTGGAAATTGGTTGTTACGATAGATTTTTCTAATGCCAAAAATAATATGACCGCGCAGTTTTTTCTTGAAATCTCAATAATCATGGTAAAACACGGTATTCACAAAATCTGCCCACTGTTTTCACCTAAAATATCACGGGAAATCCTGAACCTTATAAATGGGGGAGAAGATGTGTGTTGATGTTGCTCTGATGCAGCGTGCGTGAAGAAAATACCGTGTTTATCGGGTTGTTTGTTTTGTTACGCGATACCGGAAGTTGACTCCTTGGATGTCAATCGTTACGCATGACTCGCTTCATTCGACGAAGCGAGCGTACACATTACACATTTGCTTCGTCGAATTAACATTTATCTTCGTCGAAAGAACCTCCCGAGGTTCATCGAATGAAGCTGATTTAATCTTCGTTCGATTAAGGGCGGAGCGTACACACTATGCACCTTCATTAGTTGATCATCATTAGCGCTTAATCGAATGAAGGGATTTTTGCTAGTGTGTACAGGGTCTTTCTTGGCTATTTGTTTACTCCATTGGTGCGCCACGCCTAGTGGAGGTATGTATATGAATACATATTATGTGTGTGTGTACAGATACAGACCTGGGATGATCCCCTACTCTTTACGAAGGAGTCTGTGACCTTTTTAATGTGCTCGGGGATAGCTCTTCCGATGCACGGGACCACCATTTCTACAAGACTTCTGAACCACGAGGCAATTGAGACTAAGTACCTTGCCCAAGGATACAAACATGTTGGCCGTAGCGGGGCTAGAACTCACAACCTTTGTAATGTGAGTCCTGCGTGCTATCCACATAGTCCACGGCTGTTTGATCCCACATAATGTGTCCGTATTATTATGAGAACACCGTAACTTGCAGGCCCAGTTCTGTTTTTAACTGATTCAAATACCTGAATATACTGGCCATCTTTTGTAGAAATTTCAGAACTTTTTTTTGGTGCCAGTTCTGAGAAATAGAGTTTTGAATATTATTATTTACTATAATAGCGCCCCCAATCAGCCATATTTCTCATAGAGTTACATGTAAAATATGTATTAAGTAGAAAATGCCGATAATTTAAAAAGGGCTCGAACAATTGTCTTGAAATTTTCACCATATACTCTTATTCATTAGCACTACCTAAATCAGGTCAAAGGGCCACTATATAATCTTTTTTTATCCCATAATTTTAATTATAAAGCGAACAGTCAAACAGCAGTGAGTCCATATATTTGAGCCATTTCTGTCCATTTCAGCCAATAGCTGGAATGAATGGTAGAATACGCAAAGGTTAAATGTATGTGTTTTTTTCATCAACATCTTCATTTTTTCAAATATTAACAAAGGCAGCACTTAAGAAATACAATAGGGTCATTTGACGCAATAGTTCTGCACAACCAGTACGTCATTCTTAACACTTTCCCTGCGGCAGTCATCTGCAGACGACAGTTCCGAAATTGCGCACACAAAATGTTTCAAAAATGTCAAAATCATTGAATTTCATCCCCCATATTTGGAATCACCATGAGAAATGCATTAGAATAAGTACAAACATGTCTAGTATTGGTTCAGTAATTCATGAAATAAGACTTTGACAATCTGTTCTGTAATGATAAAACTAATAGCTGCGTGGAAAGTGTTAATGTCAACAGAATATCAATGTACACCTACTTTGAATATTTCATTCATATTATTCCATTGGGCAACAAATGCTCCTACCCTCTCCCTTCCTACACCCTCCCTCTCCCTTCCCCTTCCCCTCCCCAGCCTCATGGACGAATAGACCTTTTGAAGTCAGAGCGGTTGGTGGGTCTTTGGCTTGTTGGTGGTTTTTTTGTGTGTGAACATTTTCAGATAATTTTTATCAGTCTTTATATCCAAAACGTATCAATTTTGTCTTCAAAGAATTTACCATTTTTATCCCAAATACTCATCTCCATAAAGTACACATCATACCCAAATCCCTCAGAGACATTGCGGAGCCAGATATAATTATTACAGTCTGTATTATAGAACATCAATTAGGTGAAGTTACCACTATACAAAACATTGAAACATGTCATCCATTATGATGACAAATGTGCAGCACTCATAACCCGGTGTGGGGGGGGGGGGGGGGGATTCTCAGTTCAGAGGTGGGCATGTGAACACCAGGGTACTCACAAATTCATGGTATAAGAGGATGTGCTGCACTAATGGGTTGTTTTTTTGCAAGCGATCCCTAAACATGGGGTATTATGATTTTGTGTTGGAAAAACGTTAAACATGGGTCTCGTTTAGCAAAATCACAAAAAAGTAAAAAATCAGCCATTTTTTGAGGTACAAAAAAACCCTACAAGCGTTAATGTTTCAAAATATGTTGATATATTTCCAAATCAATAGGGAAAAAACAAAGTATTTTTGCACAACATATACTTTTGATTAATATTTGTTGCTTAAAATGGCAATATTTTATTTTTATTTTATTTTTACTTTGCACGGTACAATTTATTTAAACATTATTTTCCATTGTTTATAATATAAAAAGCACAGCAGAAATGAAAGGGGAAAAAGATACCTTTTGAGACTGCAATTTTTAAAATACTGCACTCCACCTTTTCATAAGGTAACAACCCCAACCCACCCACCCACCCCATTGTGTCTCAAATGGTAAGGTATTTAGGGGTCTTTTTTGTAATTTTCTTGCAAATGTTGGAAACAATTTCAAAATTTAGAAGCATTTTCTATTTTCTATTTTTTTTTTAATTATACAAAATTGGGCAATAGAACAGGGATGTTCCATCTTCGCCTAAGTTGTTCAAAGAACTGTGCAATTAATAACCCTTTGCTTTTGATAAAGATTTTGCTAGGATCGAAATATCAGGCCCTCTAATAAACAGGTCAAAAGAAATAAGTCCCCCCTGGGAAATGTGAATTTTTCTGGAAAACAGTTATGTAAAATATAGACTGAAATGTTACTCATTTAATGTGCAATAAGGTTTAACCCAACAGTTAACCTTCGCCTTGAAATGCTGCCATTTATTAAATTTGATGACCAATACAAAATGACACTTTCTTGCATAGGGATTGGAAAAATTGATGAAATTTTAAACCCATGAAAAATTGAAACACATGGTTGTCACCTGTTTGGATAAAAATGTGAAGGACCTGTTCATGGTTGAATGAATAACATCAATTGAAAGTGTATATAATCCCTTGGAGTACACTTCAGGTCCATAAATGTCATCAATTTGTCCAATCCCTATGCAAGAAAGTGTCATTTTTTATTGGTCATCAAATTTAATAAATGGCAGCATTTCAAGGCGAAGGTTAACTGTTGGGTGCAACTTTATTGCACATTAAATGTGTTACATTTTAGTCTACATTTTACATATTTGTAACAGCCTATCTGTTTTCCAGAAAAATTCACATTTCCCAGGGGGAACTTATTTCTTTTGACCTGTTTATATTCACTTTGCCTAGTGATACGCATTGCTTGTAATGCAGCCATTACCATCTGACCATACAAAATATTATATCTGGTATTGTCATGCCATAGGTTTTATAAGTGAATGATATGCCACTGCCAGTGTTCAAATTAAGTGGTAAGGCCAAGTTACAAAAATTATGTGTTTCTCGTCCCGGCCCGCACCGATTTTTGACGCCGCTTCAACATTTTTGTTATTTGCTATTTTCTAAAATTCCAAAAATCAAAATCAAACAAAAAATCAAATTGATAATCGATTGCTTCGCCGCGCCACCATTTTTAAAGCTGATTCCTGGTATGTTTACCTTGGCATAGATAGTGATACGAATATCGAAACAATTCTTGCAAAAAGCTTGTATTTTGGCTTCTGAAAAATAACAAAAATCCAAAAATAACAAATAGTATTAGGACCGCCCTTACTGATATTTAAGAAAGTCCGTACGAGAAACACATTATTTTACTTGGCCTAATCCGGATATCCTGAATGCAGGCGTATAACCTAAATTTCAATGCAGGTTATCCGTTGGATGACAATACTTTTTGAATATTTGTTACTGCAGTTACACTTTGGCGGACAACCCAAAACATTGGCGGATGCTCTGATTTCATAACATGGTTATCCCCTGGAAAACCTGATATTTTTTCTTAATTTGAACACTGGCCACTGCCAATGGCTAGTAATGTCCATTACGGACCAATGGCTAGTAATGTCCATTACTGACCAATGGCTAGTAATGTCCATTACTGACCAATGGCTAGTAATGTCCATTACTGACCAATGGCTAGTAATGTCCATTACTGACCAATGGCTAGTAATGTCCATTACTGACCAATGGCTAGTAATGTCCATTACTGACCAATGGCTAGTAATAAATGTCCATTACTGACCAATGGCTAGTAATGTCCATTACTGACCACTGCATATCCAAGCAAACCAATAATAAATAGCCTTAAGGTGGCCTGCTTAGTTGACCATCTCTATAAGGTGTAATGAGGTGTGATATTCTACCCGGCGTCAACAATCTTGATTGATTACAGAAACACAACACCAAGATATATCCCTATGCATTACACTATGTCATACTCTTTTTAGGTTTGTTCTATTTCAATATTTTCTCTCTGTTTTCAATTTTTATTTAATACAGAATACTACACCCTTAAGTCAGCACCTTACATAACTATCTACTGAAGATGGCAATGTCGCTATCTACTGAAGATAGCGACATTGATATCTACTGAAGATAGCAACATTTCTATCGGCTGAAGATAGCAAGATTGATATCTACTGAAGATATCAACCTTGCTATCTACTGAAGATAGCAAGATTGATATCTACTGAAGATAGCAACATTTCTATCGGCTGAAGATAGCAAGATTGATATCTACTGAAGATAACAACCTTGCTATCTACTGAAGATAGCAAGATTGATATCTACTGAAGATAGCAACATTTCTATCGGCTGAAGATAGCAAGATTGATATCTACTGAAGATAGCAACATTTCTATCGGCTGAAGATAGCAAGATTGATATCTACTGAAGATAACAACCTTGCTATCTACTGAAGATAGCAAGATTGATATCTACTGAAGATAGCAACATTTCTATCGGCTGAAGATAGCAAGATTGATATCTACTGAAGATATCAACATTGCTATTGCTATCTACTGAAGATAGCAACAATGCTTACTCATTCAACATTGCGTATAAAAGCAAGACTATCATGTTTCTATCTACTGAAGATAGCAATTTCTACTTGTTAAACACATTTGATTGTAAATTATCATAGCAATCCGATACCATGTCTATCTAATGAACATAGCAGAGAACTTCTCATTCTGCATCAGCACTGTATGATTGAATAAGCTTTTAACATTGCTACTGCAAATATACAGTGGCATTTGCAGGGGGCAGTTTGGTCTATTAGTCGGGGAGGATGATAATAATCATTCGGGGAGCTGGCATCCTACAAATTGTAGTCCTATTTCTAACGACATGAAACAATGAATAATACATCTCACTTAGAATAAGTTTTACCAAAAAACCTGAGCCCATGAAACACCTTTGATATTTTCTACTTATCTTAAAGGTAGATGTTCTGATTGCTGGCCCAATTTTCAACATGATGTTTTCTATTTTACATGAAAGGTCATCCTTAAAATTGTCACATTCCAAAGTTTGAGTGGCATAACTCCATAACGGTTCTAATTTTAGAAGCACGAGGTCACAAGAATTTTGCCCATTGAGCATGTTGAGTAGTACACAAACTGGCAGGTGGTTAACCACCTTTGGCAGTAATTCACCACATTTTAGCCTATAATTTCTAAATGGAACATTTCTGGCCCCTAAAATGTTACAGACATAATGAGAAAAATATGGGGATTCTTCTGATATCAAAATATCTTAATGTGAAAAAAGAAAATCATAGCCAAAAAAAGGTGATCGGAACATATACATTTAATAAGTGTTTTAAACACTTTCGATATCATTTTATAGCAATCTTCTAAAATTGCTATCTTATGAAGATATGGCAATGATTTACTCATTCAGCACTTAGGCCCCGTACAGTCAAATGTGAGTTTACTGTTGCCCGCGCGCATCCAAAAGTCACCCGCGTGACATATGTAATATATTTTAAATATTTAATTATTTCATTGTTTAAAGCTTTTTCATAAGCTTTTTAACACTTTTCTGGCGATAAAATTAGCCGATGAGCCGGGTTTGGAAAACATTTGGAAAACATTTCTGGGAAGTAAAAAACTCTGCACGAAACTTGCAACTGTCGCTTTGTATTGAAATGTGTGCATTTGAAGCATATTCGTAGGCACGGCAATTGATTACTGCACAATCGCTTTTGCGCATGACGTCACATCAAAACTTTGCCGAATTATTTTTAGTTTTTTGCTGAGCGTCCGCGATCAGCCAAACCTCCGAACTTCTTTGGATTTTCCTAGTGCATTCTGTTTTGTTTACGATCGCCATCTTTAAAATTCTTCTAGCTAGTGTAACAAAAAATTACAAACATCGAATATCTCATTAATATTCAAAATAGGGATGCAAATATGAGTAGACTCCTTTATAAAAGAAACAAAATGCAAAGTCAAGCAGTAGGTGGTGGTAGGACATAATTAACAGCATTTGAATTGTATTCGTACCGTGGATAATAATAATAGTTAACAACGCCAACAATATTAAATCAGGTGAATTTACCCCAAAATATTACAATATTAATATTAAATAGTCACCTCGTCCTGCTTTTCAGAAACACAACAGTAAACTCGCATTTGACTGTAAGGGGCCTTATGATTGCATAATACAGCCAGCCTAGCCTCTCAAGTTGCTATCTACTGAAGATAGCACTGTCGACGCATTCAACAGTGGCTAAATAGCAAGTCTATATCATGTTGCTATTTAATGAACATGGCAATTCTTTACTTACTCATTATCATTTGATTGCGTGATTAAATTTGCTTCTAACAAAGGCATTAACTATATCCAGGGCCTATACTCTTTTAGTAACACTTATGATAAGGATAATTGATGAGCTATACTATGCATTCATGATTGATAATCGCTGGAGGCCTTGCATTTGTGCACCAGCCCTAGAAATTGTATGATTGCATATAAAAGTCAGTCCAGGCATTGTTATCATATACTGAATATCAATTGTCTACTCGACTTGATTGAAACTTATAATTGAATAGCAAGCCTTTTGCATTGCTATGGTCTATTCGTCCATCACGAGACAGTGACGTAACTGCGTCATTCACTAATTGCAGTTCATAAACGTGCGCGACCGCATGCCTGTTCGAAGCGCGCCGCTGGCGTAAACACTACGCGTAGAAAGTCGGAAGACATGCATTAGGTGTGTGAAAATGTTGCGCCTGTGTAGTTACGTCACTGTCATGTGCAGTGGCGTAGCCAAGGGGGGGCAAGGGGGGGGCAGCTGCCCCCCCTGTGGGGTTTTCTGCCCCCCCCTGTTGCCCCCCCTGTGGGAAATGTCAGTTGAAATAATTTGGGACTAACCTATTCACAACACAAGGAAATTCAATCCTCAATTTGGTTGTTGCCCCCCCCACCAAAACTCCCGGCCCCCCCTTTGCCCCCCCACTGAGAAAAACCTGGCTACGCCACTGGTCATGTGATGCACAAATAGACTATATCTACCAAACAATAGCAATCATTCACTCGTTCAAGTCTATCATATGGCTATCTACTGAAGATAGCGATTGCTCAGCACTTATGATGGCACATCAAAGTTAGCCTATCATTGCTTTCGACTGAAGACATCAATTGTTTAAGCCATATACGGTTATCATTGAATTATATAATTGAAAAATGGCGACATTGTTGCTATCTACTGTAGATATCAAATTGCTTTACCATTTTCATCAATTAAGACATTCCTCAATAACCTAATTCAGTAGCGTATCTCCCTGGGGTCAGGTGCAGACGGGGGTGCAGAGTGCCCCCCCCCCCCCCCCCCCCCCCCCATATCTCCTCCCTGACGGCTGTGACCAGGAAGAACAGCTCAAACTACCGGGCAAAAAGGTTGAAGTGATTTTTTATTTTCTGTAAATACAGTATGTGTGGTAGGCGAGGGCGTAAATTTGAGGTGGGGGGGGGGGGGTTAGAAAGCACTGTTGTCACAACCTCCCTCACCCCACCCTGCTCTTAAATTTGTAACGAGACGACACACACCCCTCAAATTTCTAACAAGACGAGTAAAAACAGTTCTCAGCCTGGTAAAGTCCACCGGGAAAAAGTCAAAGTCCACCGGGAAAAAGTTAAAGACTACCATGAAAAATATCCTTTTCCCCCGGCCCCCACCCCATGAAAAATACCCCAGATATGCCACTGACCTAATTGTAAAACAACACCCCTTCCTTTCCCCTCGGCCTGTCTTATTGTGCAGCGCGTGTGCTGAAAACATACCAGTTGATATCTGCCTGTTCTTTCCTGAATAAGAATGAACATGTACAATTTTATTCTTTCAAAAAGTTCTATTTCAAGATGAAGTGCAGGTAGGAATCCAATCATCTAACGATGACACAAACAAAATACGATTTTCATCCAGCGTACTTATTAAAACAATACCCCGACATCCCAATTGCACTTGTTAAAACAACCATGATATTATTATCTAGAGACTCAGTGGTTTAGTCACGTTGTGCAGATAAGCTTACATTAATAATGACCTTTTTTTGTAAAATCACGTTTTTGTATTCTCACATTTATCAACGTTCCAGGGATGAAATCAGGCAGCCTATTATAGCATCACAATTTTATTAAAATATACATACCAGTTAGCGATAAATATTCACTTTCTGTCCCGAAACACACGTATTATGTCCATCAATGATACTATGAGCTTATATTTTCCCAAAGTCTGTAGATTCAGGTGGCATACTGCTCACTGCAGTACAGTGCACATTGCAAGAGTGCGAAGGAACGCTGCCTGCCCGACAGTGTGCGAGAATAATCAAGGCAGATTCACCTTTACCGAAGTGAAAGTCTAGAACACTAGCAATCAAGACTGCAGGGAGGACCAGGATGACTGTGAATGGCGCCAGCACTGGTTGAAATAAATGGCATTTGCAGTAAAAATCCTAGATTATATATAATGATTTTAAAGCAAATTTAATTTGTTGATCCCATGTGCTCATTGTAAATACAGTAAATTCAGTGGATATTTTTTATTAAAGAAGCCTAAGGATGATTATTATCGGGAGTAGTTTAAAGATTGTACAATTAAAACAAAATACTGGCGCCGCCTGAAGAGGGCGCAGAGCCATTAGAGCAGCCTCACAGACGGCGACGGTTATGACAAAACGGTATATTGCTAAATATAACTGAATTCAGTAGAGAGACTAAGAAGAGGCAATACACCAGTGTATTGGATGTCGGGGGCGTTGAGTGAGGTTTAGGGAGGTGTGTATGTGTGGTGGGTTGGGGGAGGGGGAGGGGTAGGGAATGGGACAGTCCATTTTAGGCGGGTTACATATATCTGGGTAACTATAAACCTTGGTCCCTCCGATTAAACAAGAATTGATTTTTATAATCACCCGCGGGACTTTTTTGGGGTGGGGGGGGGGGGGGGGGACCAGCTGGGAATAGATCCGGGGACCCATGGGGGGGGGGGGGGGGGGGGGGGGTGGCTACGACCGCGAAATGTTGTGTCCACTTCTCTTCAATATCATAAATACTGGAAAGATCTTAGATTAATGTACTAGGCATCTAAATAATATATCGTATCGTTTACGGATACAGAATAGACGTCAATCTCGGGACAGGCAAATGACCCATCAAATTTATAGGACGAGTCCCCCTTTTGTCTTTTTCATCCACTTTTGAAAGTTATGGACAACTTATGTTCCATCGGCCCCTCCTTCGCCCCGTTTCAAACAAAATGATTTAAAGGCTAGGCCTAATTTATAGGGCAAGCTATAAATCAAACAAAACACCGGCAAAGAATAGCTTTCTTCATGCGGTGCAGCTGTTGTACCCTAGGCCTAATGCGCATTTGCTTTTTTGCGTTGATCAGCTGCAAATATTTTGAACGCAGTACGCCTGACCATGCACGCAAGGTATCCTTGTGACGCAAATAAACACAACTGTTGTTGCATGTTTACATTTGGTCACTTTTCAAACAAGGATTTAGAAAATATAGTAGGCAGCGCCTATGCCTATCTCCTTTGTAGTAGGCGAAGATTGTGCTATTAAACTGGCCCGACTTTTCGCCGCCTCATTTTTGTTTGATCATAACTCTGCCCAAGAATATTCAGTGATGATTTCTATGTGAAATTACAAATTCGGAAGTGTATACTTTTTATAAGACAATCTGAAATTCTCACGGAAAAACCAGAGCAAAATAGACCCAATTTTAAACCGCAATCCGAATAATTCATTGACTAACATACACCTGTAGGCTGAACCGCGTAAGGTTTTGGTGGGGTGAACCCATGGGTATTAGTGTAGACGGAGTTCATTTAACAATACCATCTTCAGAACACTGTCTTATATGATAAGGAAGGGATCGCTGCGTGCCTAAGCAACATTAGACCCATGCAGCGATACCATCTTTAGAAAAAAAACATTGTGCACACACGAGTGCTATCTTCAGTAGACAGCATACATAGGAATGCTATCTTCAGAAGGTAATTATGCAGAGGGATGCTATTTTCAGTAGACAATGCATAGCGGTGTGTGCCTGTTCTGCATACGTTGTACAAGCCTCTCTCCTGCGCCAAGTCAAACAAATATTCTATCTTAGCTGGATTTATTGTCATTGTCAAAATGTAAGGTGCCCCATTGAGTGATTAAACAATAGGTTACTTACCTAATTAAGAGCAACCAAAAGAAAACAAACTTTTCATAAAACTAGAATGTATGTAACAACCAGCCTTTTCTCGCAGACGGCATAACGTTTTGTTTCATCTCGCTGACTGCAAAACGCTTTTTTCATGTTTTTCTTGTATCCTGGTGATGCTGCGTACTGCGCATCCTGGTGATGCTGCGTACTGAGCATTTGCTTTTTTGCGTTGATCAGCTGCAAATATGTCAAACGCAGTACGCCTGACCATGCACGCAAGGTCTCCTTGTGACGCAAACAAACACAACTGTTGTTGCATGTTTACATTTTGGTCACTTTTCAAACAAGGATTTAGAAAATATAGTAGGCCTATGCCTATCTCCTTTGTAGCAGGCGAAGATTGTGCTAACTGGCCTGACTTTTCGCCGCCTCATTTTTGTTTGATCATAACTCTGCCCAAGAATATTCAGTGATGATTTCTATGTGAAATTACAAATTCGGACGTGTATACTTTTTATAAGACAATCTGAAATTCTCACGGAAAAACCCGAGCAAAATAGACCCAATTTTAAACCGCAATCCGAATAATTCATTGACTAATAACATACACCTGTAGGCTGACCCGCGTAAGGTTTTGGTGGGGTGAACCCATGGGTAGTGTAGACGGAGTTGATTTAACAATACCATCTTCAGAACACTGTCTTATATGATAAGGAAGGGATCGCTGCTTGCCTAAGCAACATTAGACCCATGCAGCGATACCATCTTTAGAAAAAAACATTGTGCACACACGAGTGCTATCTTCAGTAGACAGCATATATACATAGGAATGCTATCTTCAGAAGGTAATTGCAGAGGGATGCTATCTTCAGTAGACAATGCATAGCGGTGTATGCCTGTTCTGCATACGTTGTACAGGCCTCTCTCCTGCGCCAAGTCAAACAACTATTCTATCTTAGCTGGATTTATTGTCATTGTCAAAATGTAAAGTGCCCCATTGAGTGACTAAACATTAGGTTACTTACCTAATTAAGAGCAACCAAAAGCAAACAAACTTTTCATCAAACTAGAATGTATGTAACAACCAGCCTTTTCTCGCAGACGGCATAACGTTTTGTTTCATCTCGCTGACTGCAAAACGCTTTTGTTTCATGTTTTTCTTGTATCCTGGTGATGCTGCGTACTGCGCATTTGCTTTTTTGCGTTGATCAGCTGCAAATATGTCAAACGCAGTACGCCTGACGATGCACGCAAGGTCAACTTGTGACGCAAACAAACACAACTGTTGTTGCATGTTTACATTTGGTCACTTTTCAAACAAGGATTTAGAAAATATAGTAGGCCTATGCCTATCTCCTTTGTAGCAGGCGAAGATTGTGCTAACTGGCCCGACTTTTCGCCGCCTCATTTTTGTTTGATCATAACTCTGCCCAAGAATATCCAGTGATGATTTCTATGTGAAATTACAAATTCGGACGTGTATACTTTTTATAAGACAATCTGAAATTCTCACGGAAAAACCCGAGCAAAATAGACCCAATTTTAAACCGCAATCCGAATAATTCATTGACTAACATACACCTGCAGGCTGAACCGCGTAAGGTTTTGGTGGGGTGAACCCATGGGTAGTGTAGACGGAGTTGATTTAACAATACCATCTTCAGAACACTGTCTTATATGATATAAGGAAGGGATCGCTGCGTGCCTAAGCAACATTAGACCCATGCAGCGATACCATCTTTAGAAAAATCCATTGTGCACACAAGAGTGCTATCTTCAGTAGACAGCATAAACACATAGGAATGCTATCTTCAGAAGGTAATTGTGAAATTACAAATTCGGACGTGTACACTTTTTATAAGATAATCTGAAATTCTCACGGAAAAACCCGAGCAAAATAGACCCAATTTTAAACCGCAATCCGAATAATTCATTGACTAACATACACCTGTAGGCTGACCCGCGTAAGGTTTTGGTGGGGTAAACCCATGGGTATTAGTGTAGACGGAGTTGATTTAACAATACCATCTTCAGAACACTGGAAGGGATCGCTGCGTGCCTAAGCACCATTAGACCCATGCAGCGATACCATCTTTAGAAAAAAACATTGTGCACACACGAGTGCTATCTTCAGTAGACAGCATATATACATAGGAATGCTATCTTCAGAAGGTAATTGTGCAGAGGGATGCTATCTTCAGTAGACAATGCATAGCGGTGTATGCCTGTTCTGCATACGTTGTACAGGCCTCTCTCCTGCGCCAAGTCAAACAAATATTCTATCTTAGCTGGATTTATTGTCATTGTCAAAATGTAAAGTGCCGCATTGAGTGACTAAACATTAGGTTACTTACCTAATTAAGAGCAACCAAAAGCAAACAAACTTTTCATCAAACTAGAATGTATGTAACAACCAGCCTTTTCTCGCAGACGGCATAACGTTTTGTTTCATCTCGCTGACTGCAAAACGCTTTTGTTTCATGTTTTTCTTGTATCCTGGTGATACTGCGTACTGCGCATTTGCTTTTTTGCGTTGATCAGCTGCAAATATGTCAAACGCAGTACGCCTGACCATGCACGCAAGGTCAACTTGTGACGCAAACAAACACAACTGTTGTTGCATGTTTACATTTGGTCACTTTTCAAACAAGGATTTAGAAAATATAGTAGGCCTATAATGCCTATCTCCTTTGTAGCAAGCGAAGATTGTGCTAACTGGCCCGACTTTTCGCCGCCTCATTTTTGTTTGATCATAACTCTGCCCAAGAATATCCAGTGATGATTTCTATGTGAAATTACAAATTCGGACGTGTATACTTTTTATAAGACAATCTGAAATTCTCACGGAAAAACCCGAGCAAAATAGACCCAATTTTAAACCGCATTCCGAATAATTCATTGACTAACATACACCTGCAGGCTGACCCGCGTAAGGTTTTGGTGGGGTGAACCCATGGGTAGTGTAGACGGAGTTGATTTAACAATACCATCTTCAGAACACTGTCTTATATGATATAAGGAAGGGATCGCTGCGTGCCTAAGCAACATTAGACCCATGCAGCGATACCATCTTTAGAAAAATCCATTGTGCACACAAGAGTGCTATCTTCAGTAGACAGCATAAACACATAGGAATGCTATCTTCAGAAGGTAATTGTGAAATTACAAATTCGGACGTGTACACTTTTTATAAGACAATCTGAAATTCTCACGGAAAAACCCGAGCAAAATAGACCCAATTTTAAACCGCAATCCGAATAATTCATTGACTAACATACACCTGTAGGCTGACCCGCGTAAGGTTTTGGTGGGGTAAACCCATGGGTATTAGTGTAGACGGAGTTGATTTAACAATACCATCTTCAGAACACTGGAAGGGATCGCTGCGTGCCTAAGCACCATTAGACCCATGCAGCGATACCATCTTTAGAAAAAAACATTGTGCACACACGAGTGCTATCTTCAGTAGACAGCATATATACATAGGAATGCTATCTTCAGAAGGTAATTGTGCAGAGGGATGCTATCTTCAGTAGACAATGCATAGCGGTGTATGCCTGTTCTGCATACGTTGTACAGGCCTCTCTCCTGCGCCAAGTCAAACAAATATTCTATCTTAGCTGGATTTATTGTCATTGTCAAAATGTAAAGTGCCGCATTGAGTGACTAAACATTAGGTTACTTACCTAATTAAGAGCAACCAAAAGCAAACAAATTTTTCATCAAACTAGAATGTATGTAACAACCAGCCTTTTCTCGCAGACGGCATAACGTTTTGTTTCATCTCGCTGACTGCAAAACGCTTTTGTTTCATGTTTTTCTTGTATCCTGGTGATACTGCGTACTGCGCATTTGCTTTTTTGCGTTGATCAGCTGCAAATATGTCAAACGCAGTACGCCTGACCATGCACGCAAGGTCTCCTTGTGACGCAAACAAACACAACTGTTGTTGCATGTTTACATTTGGTCACTTTTCAAACAAGGATTTAGAAAATATAGTAGGCCTATAATGCCTATCTCCTTTGTAGTAGGCGAAGATTGTGCTATTAAACTGGCCCGACTTTTCGCCGCCTCATTTTTGTTTGATCATAACTCTGCCCAAGAATATTCAGTGATGATTTCTATGTGAAATTACAAATTCGGAAGTGTATACTTTTTATAAGACAATCTGAAATTCTCACGGAAAAACCAGAGCAAAATAGACCCAATTTTAAACCGCAATCCGAATAATTCATTGACTAACATACACCTGTAGGCTGAACCGCGTAAGGTTTTGGTGGGGTGAACCCATGGGTATTAGTGTAGACGGAGTTCATTTAACAATACCATCTTCAGAACACTGTCTTATATGATAAGGAAGGGATCGCTGCGTGCCTAAGCAACATTAGACCCATGCAGCGATACCATCTTTAGAAAAAAAACATTGTGCACACACGAGTGCTATCTTCAGTAGACAGCATACATAGGAATGCTATCTTCAGAAGGTAATTATGCAGAGGGATGCTATTTTCAGTAGACAATGCATAGCGGTGTGTGCCTGTTCTGCATACGTTGTACAAGCCTCTCTCCTGCGCCAAGTCAAACAAATATTCTATCTTAGCTGGATTTATTGTCATTGTCAAAATGTAAGGTGCCCCATTGAGTGATTAAACAATAGGTTACTTACCTAATTAAGAGCAACCAAAAGAAAACAAACTTTTCATAAAACTAGAATGTATGTAACAACCAGCCTTTTCTCGCAGACGGCATAACGTTTTGTTTCATCTCGCTGACTGCAAAACGCTTTTTTCATGTTTTTCTTGTATCCTGGTGATGCTGCGTACTGCGCATCCTGGTGATGCTGCGTACTGAGCATTTGCTTTTTTGCGTTGATCAGCTGCAAATATGTCAAACGCAGTACGCCTGACCATGCACGCAAGGTCTCCTTGTGACGCAAACAAACACAACTGTTGTTGCATGTTTACATTTTGGTCACTTTTCAAACAAGGATTTAGAAAATATAGTAGGCCTATGCCTATCTCCTTTGTAGCAGGCGAAGATTGTGCTAACTGGCCTGACTTTTCGCCGCCTTATTTTTGTTTGATCATAACTCTGCCCAAGAATATTCAGTGATGATTTCTATGTGAAATTACAAATTCGGACGTGTATACTTTTTATAAGACAATCTGAAATTCTCACGGAAAAACCCGAGCAAAATAGACCCAATTTTAAACCGCAATCCGAATAATTCATTGACTAATAACATACACCTGTAGGCTGACCCGCGTAAGGTTTTGGTGGGGTGAACCAATGGGTATTAGTGTAGACGGAGTTGATTTAACAATACCATCTTCAGAACACTGTCTTATATGATAAGGAAGGGATCGCTGCTTGCCTAAGCAACATTAGACCCATGCAGCGATACCATCTTTAGAAAAAAACATTGTGCACACACGAGTGCTATCTTCAGTAGACAGCATATATACATAGGAATGCTATCTTCAGAAGGTAATTGCAGAGGGATGCTATCTTCAGTAGACAATGCATAGCGGTGTATGCCTGTTCTGCATACGTTGTACAGGCCTCTCTCCTGCGCCAAGTCAAACAACTATTCTATCTTAGCTGGATTTATTGTCATTGTCAAAATGTAAAGTGCCCCATTGAGTGACTAAACATTAGGTTACTTACCTAATTAAGAGCAACCAAAAGCAAACAAACTTTTCATCAAACTAGAATGTATGTAACAACCAGCCTTTTCTCGCAGACGGCATAACGTTTTGTTTCATCTCGCTGACTGCAAAACGCTTTTGTTTCATGTTTTTCTTGTATCCTGGTGATGCTGCGTACTGCGCATTTGCTTTTTTGCGTTGATCAGCTGCAAATATGTCAAACGCAGTACGCCTGACGATGCACGCAAGGTCAACTTGTGACGCAAACAAACACAACTGTTGTTGCATGTTTACATTTGGTCACTTTTCAAACAAGGATTTAGAAAATATAGTAGGCCTATGCCTATCTCCTTTGTAGCAGGCGAAGATTGTGCTAACTGGCCCGACTTTTCGCCGCCTCATTTTTGTTTGATCATAACTCTGCCCAAGAATATCCAGTGATGATTTCTATGTGAAATTACAAATTCGGACGTGTATACTTTTTATAAGACAATCTGAAATTCTCACGGAAAAACCCGAGCAAAATAGACCCAATTTTAAACCGCATTCCGAATAATTCATTGACTAACATACACCTGCAGGCTGACCCGCGTAAGGTTTTGGTGGGGTGAACCCATGGGTAGTGTAGACGGAGTTGATTTAACAATACCATCTTCAGAACACTGTCTTATATGATATAAGGAAGGGATCGCTGCGTGCCTAAGCAACATTAGACCCATGCAGCGATACCATCTTTAGAAAAATTCATTGTGCACACAAGAGTGCTATCTTCAGTAGACAGCATAAACACATAGGAATGCTATCTTCAGAAGGTAATTGTGAAATTACAAATTCGGACGTGTACACTTTTTATAAGACAATCTGAAATTCTCACGGAAAAACCCGAGCAAAATAGACCCAATTTTAAACCGCAATCCGAATAATTCATTGACTAACATACACCTGTAGGCTGACCCGCGTAAGGTTTTGGTGGGGTAAACCCATGGGTATTAGTGTAGACGGAGTTGATTTAACAATACCATCTTCAGAACACTGGAAGGGATCGCTGCGTGCCTAAGCACCATTAGACCCATGCAGCGATACCATCTTTAGAAAAAAACATTGTGCACACACGAGTGCTATCTTCAGTAGACAGCATATATACATAGGAATGCTATCTTCAGAAGGTAATTGTGCAGAGGGATGCTATCTTCAGTAGACAATGCATAGCGGTGTATGCCTGTTCTGCATACGTTGTACAGGCCTCTCTCCTGCGCCAAGTCAAACAAATATTCTATCTTAGCTGGATTTATTGTCATTGTCAAAATGTAAAGTGCCGCATTGAGTGACTAAACATTAGGTTACTTACCTAATTAAGAGCAACCAAAAGCAAACAAATTTTTCATCAAACTAGAATGTATGTAACAACCAGCCTTTTCTCGCAGACGGCATAACGTTTTGTTTCATCTCGCTGACTGCAAAACGCTTTTGTTTCATGTTTTTCTTGTATCCTGGTGATACTGCGTACTGCGCATTTGCTTTTTTGCGTTGATCAGCTGCAAATATGTCAAACGCAGTACGCCTGACCATGCACGCAAGGTCTCCTTGTGACGCAAACAAACACAACTGTTGTTGCATGTTTACATTTGGTCACTTTTCAAACAAGGATTTAGAAAATATAGTAGGCCTATAATGCCTATCTCCTTTGTAGTAGGCGAAGATTGTGCTATTAAACTGGCCCGACTTTTCGCCGCCTCATTTTTGTTTGATCATAACTCTGCCCAAGAATATTCAGTGATGATTTCTATGTGAAATTACAAATTCGGAAGTGTATACTTTTTATAAGACAATCTGAAATTCTCACGGAAAAACCAGAGCAAAATAGACCCAATTTTAAACCGCAATCCGAATAATTCATTGACTAACATACACCTGTAGGCTGAACCGCGTAAGGTTTTGGTGGGGTGAACCCATGGGTATTAGTGTAGACGGAGTTCATTTAACAATACCATCTTCAGAACACTGTCTTATATGATAAGGAAGGGATCGCTGCGTGCCTAAGCAACATTAGACCCATGCAGCGATACCATCTTTAGAAAAAACCCATTGTGCACACACGAGTGCTATCTTCAGTAGACAGCATACATAGGAATGCTATCTTCAGAAGGTAATTATGCAGAGGGATGCTATTTTCAGTAGACAATGCATAGCGGTGTGTGCCTGTTCTGCATACGTTGTACAAGCCTCTCTCCTGCGCCAAGTCAAACAAATATTCTATCTTAGCTGGATTTATTGTCATTGTCAAAATGTAAGGTGCCCCATTGAGTGATTAAACAATAGGTTACTTACCTAATTAAGAGCAACCAAAAGAAAACAAACTTTTCATAAAACTAGAATGTATGTAACAACCAGCCTTTTCTCGCAGACGGCATAACGTTTTGTTTCATCTCGCTGACTGCAAAACGCTTTTTTCATGTTTTTCTTGTATCCTGGTGATGCTGCGTACTGCGCATCCTGGTGATGCTGCGTACTGAGCATTTGCTTTTTTGCGTTGATCAGCTGCAAATATGTCAAACGCAGTACGCCTGACCATGCACGCAAGGTCTCCTTGTGACGCAAACAAACACAACTGTTGTTGCATGTTTACATTTTGGTCACTTTTCAAACAAGGATTTAGAAAATATAGTAGGCCTATGCCTATCTCCTTTGTAGCAGGCGAAGATTGTGCTAACTGGCCTGACTTTTCGCCGCCTCATTTTTGTTTGATCATAACTCTGCCCAAGAATATTCAGTGATGATTTCTATGTGAAATTACAAATTCGGACGTGTATACTTTTTATAAGACAATCTGAAATTCTCACGGAAAAACCCGAGCAAAATAGACCCAATTTTAAACCGCAATCCGAATAATTCATTGACTAATAACATACACCTGTAGGCTGACCCGCGTAAGGTTTTGGTGGGGTGAACCAATGGGTATTAGTGTAGACGGAGTTGATTTAACAATACCATCTTCAGAACACTGTCTTATATGATAAGGAAGGGATCGCTGCTTGCCTAAGCAACATTAGACCCATGCAGCGATACCATCTTTAGAAAAAAACATTGTGCACACACGAGTGCTATCTTCAGTAGACAGCATATATACATAGGAATGCTATCTTCAGAAGGTAATTGCAGAGGGATGCTATCTTCAGTAGACAATGCATAGCGGTGTATGCCTGTTCTGCATACGTTGTACAGGCCTCTCTCCTGCGCCAAGTCAAACAACTATTCTATCTTAGCTGGATTTATTGTCATTGTCAAAATGTAAAGTGCCCCATTGAGTGACTAAACATTAGGTTACTTACCTAATTAAGAGCAACCAAAAGCAAACAAACTTTTCATCAAACTAGAATGTATGTAACAACCAGCCTTTTCTCGCAGACGGCATAACGTTTTGTTTCATCTCGCTGACTGCAAAACGCTTTTGTTTCATGTTTTTCTTGTATCCTGGTGATGCTGCGTACTGCGCATTTGCTTTTTTGCGTTGATCAGCTGCAAATATGTCAAACGCAGTACGCCTGACGATGCACGCAAGGTCAACTTGTGACGCAAACAAACACAACTGTTGTTGCATGTTTACATTTGGTCACTTTTCAAACAAGGATTTAGAAAATATAGTAGGCCTATGCCTATCTCCTTTGTAGCAGGCGAAGATTGTGCTAACTGGCCCGACTTTTCGCCGCCTCATTTTTGTTTGATCATAACTCTGCCCAAGAATATCCAGTGATGATTTCTATGTGAAATTACAAATTCGGACGTGTATACTTTTTATAAGACAATCTGAAATTCTCACGGAAAAACCCGAGCAAAATAGACCCAATTTTAAACCGCATTCCGAATAATTCATTGACTAACATACACCTGCAGGCTGACCCGCGTAAGGTTTTGGTGGGGTGAACCCATGGGTAGTGTAGACGGAGTTGATTTAACAATACCATCTTCAGAACACTGTCTTATATGATATAAGGAAGGGATCGCTGCGTGCCTAAGCAACATTAGACCCATGCAGCGATACCATCTTTAGAAAAATCCATTGTGCACACAAGAGTGCTATCTTCAGTAGACAGCATAAACACATAGGAATGCTATCTTCAGAAGGTAATTGTGAAATTACAAATTCGGACGTGTACACTTTTTATAAGACAATCTGAAATTCTCACGGAAAAACCCGAGCAAAATAGACCCAATTTTAAACCGCAATCCGAATAATTCATTGACTAACATACACCTGTAGGCTGACCCGCGTAAGGTTTTGGTGGGGTAAACCCATGGGTATTAGTGTAGACGGAGTTGATTTAACAATACCATCTTCAGAACACTGGAAGGGATCGCTGCGTGCCTAAGCACCATTAGACCCATGCAGCGATACCATCTTTAGAAAAAAACATTGTGCACACACGAGTGCTATCTTCAGTAGACAGCATATATACATAGGAATGCTATCTTCAGAAGGTAATTGTGCAGAGGGATGCTATCTTCAGTAGACAATGCATAGCGGTGTATGCCTGTTCTGCATACGTTGTACAGGCCTCTCTCCTGCGCCAAGTCAAACAAATATTCTATCTTAGCTGGATTTATTGTCATTGTCAAAATGTAAAGTGCCGCATTGAGTGACTAAACATTAGGTTACTTACCTAATTAAGAGCAACCAAAAGCAAACAAATTTTTCATCAAACTAGAATGTATGTAACAACCAGCCTTTTCTCGCAGACGGCATAACGTTTTGTTTCATCTCGCTGACTGCAAAACGCTTTTGTTTCATGTTTTTCTTGTATCCTGGTGATACTGCGTACTGCGCATTTGCTTTTTTGCGTTGATCAGCTGCAAATATGTCAAACGCAGTACGCCTGACCATGCACGCAAGGTCTCCTTGTGACGCAAACAAACACAACTGTTGTTGCATGTTTACATTTGGTCACTTTTCAAACAAGGATTTAGAAAATATAGTAGGCCTATAATGCCTATCTCCTTTGTAGTAGGCGAAGATTGTGCTATTAAACTGGCCCGACTTTTCGCCGCCTCATTTTTGTTTGATCATAACTCTGCCCAAGAATATTCAGTGATGATTTCTATGTGAAATTACAAATTCGGAAGTGTATACTTTTTATAAGACAATCTGAAATTCTCACGGAAAAACCAGAGCAAAATAGACCCAATTTTAAACCGCAATCCGAATAATTCATTGACTAACATACACCTGTAGGCTGAACCGCGTAAGGTTTTGGTGGGGTGAACCCATGGGTATTAGTGTAGACGGAGTTCATTTAACAATACCATCTTCAGAACACTGTCTTATATGATAAGGAAGGGATCGCTGCGTGCCTAAGCAACATTAGACCCATGCAGCGATACCATCTTTAGAAAAAAACCATTGTGCACACACGAGTGCTATCTTCAGTAGACAGCATACATAGGAATGCTATCTTCAGAAGGTAATTATGCAGAGGGATGCTATTTTCAGTAGACAATGCATAGCGGTGTGTGCCTGTTCTGCATACGTTGTACAAGCCTCTCTCCTGCGCCAAGTCAAACAAATATTCTATCTTAGCTGGATTTATTGTCATTGTCAAAATGTAAGGTGCCCCATTGAGTGATTAAACAATAGGTTACTTACCTAATTAAGAGCAACCAAAAGAAAACAAACTTTTCATAAAACTAGAATGTATGTAACAACCAGCCTTTTCTCGCAGACGGCATAACGTTTTGTTTCATCTCGCTGACTGCAAAACGCTTTTTTCATGTTTTTCTTGTATCCTGGTGATGCTGCGTACTGCGCATCCTGGTGATGCTGCGTACTGAGCATTTGCTTTTTTGCGTTGATCAGCTGCAAATATGTCAAACGCAGTACGCCTGACCATGCACGCAAGGTCTCCTTGTGACGCAAACAAACACAACTGTTGTTGCATGTTTACATTTTGGTCACTTTTCAAACAAGGATTTAGAAAATATAGTAGGCCTATGCCTATCTCCTTTGTAGCAGGCGAAGATTGTGCTAACTGGCCTGACTTTTCGCCGCCTCATTTTTGTTTGATCATAACTCTGCCCAAGAATATTCAGTGATGATTTCTATGTGAAATTACAAATTCGGACGTGTATACTTTTTATAAGACAATCTGAAATTCTCACGGAAAAACCCGAGCAAAATAGACCCAATTTTAAACCGCAATCCGAATAATTCATTGACTAATAACATACACCTGTAGGCTGACCCGCGTAAGGTTTTGGTGGGGTGAACCAATGGGTATTAGTGTAGACGGAGTTGATTTAACAATACCATCTTCAGAACACTGTCTTATATGATAAGGAAGGGATCGCTGCTTGCCTAAGCAACATTAGACCCATGCAGCGATACCATCTTTAGAAAAAAACATTGTGCACACACGAGTGCTATCTTCAGTAGACAGCATATATACATAGGAATGCTATCTTCAGAAGGTAATTGCAGAGGGATGCTATCTTCAGTAGACAATGCATAGCGGTGTATGCCTGTTCTGCATACGTTGTACAGGCCTCTCTCCTGCGCCAAGTCAAACAACTATTCTATCTTAGCTGGATTTATTGTCATTGTCAAAATGTAAAGTGCCCCATTGAGTGACTAAACATTAGGTTACTTACCTAATTAAGAGCAACCAAAAGCAAACAAACTTTTCATCAAACTAGAATGTATGTAACAACCAGCCTTTTCTCGCAGACGGCATAACGTTTTGTTTCATCTCGCTGACTGCAAAACGCTTTTGTTTCATGTTTTTCTTGTATCCTGGTGATGCTGCGTACTGCGCATTTGCTTTTTTGCGTTGATCAGCTGCAAATATGTCAAACGCAGTACGCCTGACGATGCACGCAAGGTCAACTTGTGACGCAAACAAACACAACTGTTGTTGCATGTTTACATTTGGTCACTTTTCAAACAAGGATTTAGAAAATATAGTAGGCCTATGCCTATCTCCTTTGTAGCAGGCGAAGATTGTGCTAACTGGCCCGACTTTTCGCCGCCTCATTTTTGTTTGATCATAACTCTGCCCAAGAATATCCAGTGATGATTTCTATGTGAAATTACAAATTCGGACGTGTATACTTTTTATAAGACAATCTGAAATTCTCACGGAAAAACCCGAGCAAAATAGACCCAATTTTAAACCGCATTCCGAATAATTCATTGACTAACATACACCTGCAGGCTGACCCGCGTAAGGTTTTGGTGGGGTGAACCCATGGGTAGTGTAGACGGAGTTGATTTAACAATACCATCTTCAGAACACTGTCTTATATGATATAAGGAAGGGATCGCTGCGTGCCTAAGCAACATTAGACCCATGCAGCGATACCATCTTTAGAAAAATCCATTGTGCACACAAGAGTGCTATCTTCAGTAGACAGCATAAACACATAGGAATGCTATCTTCAGAAGGTAATTGTGAAATTACAAATTCGGACGTGTACACTTTTTATAAGACAATCTGAAATTCTCACGGAAAAACCCGAGCAAAATAGACCCAATTTTAAACCGCAATCCGAATAATTCATTGACTAACATACACCTGTAGGCTGACCCGCGTAAGGTTTTGGTGGGGTAAACCCATGGGTATTAGTGTAGACGGAGTTGATTTAACAATACCATCTTCAGAACACTGGAAGGGATCGCTGCGTGCCTAAGCACCATTAGACCCATGCAGCGATACCATCTTTAGAAAAAAACATTGTGCACACACGAGTGCTATCTTCAGTAGACAGCATATATACATAGGAATGCTATCTTCAGAAGGTAATTGTGCAGAGGGATGCTATCTTCAGTAGACAATGCATAGCGGTGTATGCCTGTTCTGCATACGTTGTACAGGCCTCTCTCCTGCGCCAAGTCAAACAAATATTCTATCTTAGCTGGATTTATTGTCATTGTCAAAATGTAAAGTGCCGCATTGAGTGACTAAACATTAGGTTACTTACCTAATTAAGAGCAACCAAAAGCAAACAAATTTTTCATCAAACTAGAATGTATGTAACAACCAGCCTTTTCTCGCAGACGGCATAACGTTTTGTTTCATCTCGCTGACTGCAAAACGCTTTTGTTTCATGTTTTTCTTGTATCCTGGTGATACTGCGTACTGCGCATTTGCTTTTTTGCGTTGATCAGCTGCAAATATGTCAAACGCAGTACGCCTGACCATGCACGCAAGGTCTCCTTGTGACGCAAACAAACACAACTGTTGTTGCATGTTTACATTTGGTCACTTTTCAAACAAGGATTTAGAAAATATAGTAGGCCTATAATGCCTATCTCCTTTGTAGTAGGCGAAGATTGTGCTATTAAACTGGCCCGACTTTTCGCCGCCTCATTTTTGTTTGATCATAACTCTGCCCAAGAATATTCAGTGATGATTTCTATGTGAAATTACAAATTCGGAAGTGTATACTTTTTATAAGACAATCTGAAATTCTCACGGAAAAACCAGAGCAAAATAGACCCAATTTTAAACCGCAATCCGAATAATTCATTGACTAACATACACCTGTAGGCTGAACCGCGTAAGGTTTTGGTGGGGTGAACCCATGGGTATTAGTGTAGACGGAGTTCATTTAACAATACCATCTTCAGAACACTGTCTTATATGATAAGGAAGGGATCGCTGCGTGCCTAAGCAACATTAGACCCATGCAGCGATACCATCTTTAGAAAAAAAACATTGTGCACACACGAGTGCTATCTTCAGTAGACAGCATACATAGGAATGCTATCTTCAGAAGGTAATTATGCAGAGGGATGCTATTTTCAGTAGACAATGCATAGCGGTGTGTGCCTGTTCTGCATACGTTGTACAAGCCTCTCTCCTGCGCCAAGTCAAACAAATATTCTATCTTAGCTGGATTTATTGTCATTGTCAAAATGTAAGGTGCCCCATTGAGTGATTAAACAATAGGTTACTTACCTAATTAAGAGCAACCAAAAGAAAACAAACTTTTCATAAAACTAGAATGTATGTAACAACCAGCCTTTTCTCGCAGACGGCATAACGTTTTGTTTCATCTCGCTGACTGCAAAACGCTTTTTTCATGTTTTTCTTGTATCCTGGTGATGCTGCGTACTGCGCATCCTGGTGATGCTGCGTACTGAGCATTTGCTTTTTTGCGTTGATCAGCTGCAAATATGTCAAACGCAGTACGCCTGACCATGCACGCAAGGTCTCCTTGTGACGCAAACAAACACAACTGTTGTTGCATGTTTACATTTTGGTCACTTTTCAAACAAGGATTTAGAAAATATAGTAGGCCTATGCCTATCTCCTTTGTAGCAGGCGAAGATTGTGCTAACTGGCCTGACTTTTCGCCGCCTCATTTTTGTTTGATCATAACTCTGCCCAAGAATATTCAGTGATGATTTCTATGTGAAATTACAAATTCGGACGTGTATACTTTTTATAAGACAATCTGAAATTCTCACGGAAAAACCCGAGCAAAATAGACCCAATTTTAAACCGCAATCCGAATAATTCATTGACTAATAACATACACCTGTAGGCTGACCCGCGTAAGGTTTTGGTGGGGTGAACCAATGGGTATTAGTGTAGACGGAGTTGATTTAACAATACCATCTTCAGAACACTGTCTTATATGATAAGGAAGGGATCGCTGCTTGCCTAAGCAACATTAGACCCATGCAGCGATACCATCTTTAGAAAAAAACATTGTGCACACACGAGTGCTATCTTCAGTAGACAGCATATATACATAGGAATGCTATCTTCAGAAGGTAATTGCAGAGGGATGCTATCTTCAGTAGACAATGCATAGCGGTGTATGCCTGTTCTGCATACGTTGTACAGGCCTCTCTCCTGCGCCAAGTCAAACAACTATTCTATCTTAGCTGGATTTATTGTCATTGTCAAAATGTAAAGTGCCCCATTGAGTGACTAAACATTAGGTTACTTACCTAATTAAGAGCAACCAAAAGCAAACAAACTTTTCATCAAACTAGAATGTATGTAACAACCAGCCTTTTCTCGCAGACGGCATAACGTTTTGTTTCATCTCGCTGACTGCAAAACGCTTTTGTTTCATGTTTTTCTTGTATCCTGGTGATGCTGCGTACTGCGCATTTGCTTTTTTGCGTTGATCAGCTGCAAATATGTCAAACGCAGTACGCCTGACGATGCACGCAAGGTCAACTTGTGACGCAAACAAACACAACTGTTGTTGCATGTTTACATTTGGTCACTTTTCAAACAAGGATTTAGAAAATATAGTAGGCCTATGCCTATCTCCTTTGTAGCAGGCGAAGATTGTGCTAACTGGCCCGACTTTTCGCCGCCTCATTTTTGTTTGATCATAACTCTGCCCAAGAATATCCAGTGATGATTTCTATGTGAAATTACAAATTCGGACGTGTATACTTTTTATAAGACAATCTGAAATTCTCACGGAAAAACCCGAGCAAAATAGACCCAATTTTAAACCGCAATCCGAATAATTCATTGACTAACATACACCTGCAGGCTGAACCGCGTAAGGTTTTGGTGGGGTGAACCCATGGGTAGTGTAGACGGAGTTGATTTAACAATACCATCTTCAGAACACTGTCTTATATGATATAAGGAAGGGATCGCTGCGTGCCTAAGCAACATTAGACCCATGCAGCGATACCATCTTTAGAAAAATCCATTGTGCACACAAGAGTGCTATCTTCAGTAGACAGCATAAACACATAGGAATGCTATCTTCAGAAGGTAATTGTGAAATTACAAATTCGGACGTGTACACTTTTTATAAGACAATCTGAAATTCTCACGGAAAAACCCGAGCAAAATAGACCCAATTTTAAACCGCAATCCGAATAATTCATTGACTAACATACACCTGTAGGCTGACCCGCGTAAGGTTTTGGTGGGGTAAACCCATGGGTATTAGTGTAGACGGAGTTGATTTAACAATACCATCTTCAGAACACTGGAAGGGATCGCTGCGTGCCTAAGCACCATTAGACCCATGCAGCGATACCATCTTTAGAAAAAAACATTGTGCACACACGAGTGCTATCTTCAGTAGACAGCATATATACATAGGAATGCTATCTTCAGAAGGTAATTGTGCAGAGGGATGCTATCTTCAGTAGACAATGCATAGCGGTGTATGCCTGTTCTGCATACGTTGTACAGGCCTCTCTCCTGCGCCAAGTCAAACAAATATTCTATCTTAGCTGGATTTATTGTCATTGTCAAAATGTAAAGTGCCGCATTGAGTGACTAAACATTAGGTTACTTACCTAATTAAGAGCAACCAAAAGCAAACAAACTTTTCATCAAACTAGAATGTATGTAACAACCAGCCTTTTCTCGCAGACGGCATAACGTTTTGTTTCATCTCGCTGACTGCAAAACGCTTTTGTTTCATGTTTTTCTTGTATCCTGGTGATACTGCGTACTGCGCATTTGCTTTTTTGCGTTGATCAGCTGCAAATATGTCAAACGCAGTACGCCTGACCATGCACGCAAGGTCAACTTGTGACGCAAACAAACACAACTGTTGTTGCATGTTTACATTTGGTCACTTTTCAAACAAGGATTTAGAAAATATAGTAGGCCTATAATGCCTATCTCCTTTGTAGCAAGCGAAGATTGTGCTAACTGGCCCGACTTTTCGCCGCCTCATTTTTGTTTGATCATAACTCTGCCCAAGAATATCCAGTGATGATTTCTATGTGAAATTACAAATTCGGACGTGTATACTTTTTATAAGACAATCTGAAATTCTCACGGAAAAACCCGAGCAAAATAGACCCAATTTTAAACCGCATTCCGAATAATTCATTGACTAACATACACCTGCAGGCTGACCCGCGTAAGGTTTTGGTGGGGTGAACCCATGGGTAGTGTAGACGGAGTTGATTTAACAATACCATCTTCAGAACACTGTCTTATATGATATAAGGAAGGGATCGCTGCGTGCCTAAGCAACATTAGACCCATGCAGCGATACCATCTTTAGAAAAATCCATTGTGCACACAAGAGTGCTATCTTCAGTAGACAGCATAAACACATAGGAATGCTATCTTCAGAAGGTAATTGTGAAATTACAAATTCGGACGTGTACACTTTTTATAAGACAATCTGAAATTCTCACGGAAAAACCCGAGCAAAATAGACCCAATTTTAAACCGCAATCCGAATAATTCATTGACTAACATACACCTGTAGGCTGACCCGCGTAAGGTTTTGGTGGGGTAAACCCATGGGTATTAGTGTAGACGGAGTTGATTTAACAATACCATCTTCAGAACACTGGAAGGGATCGCTGCGTGCCTAAGCACCATTAGACCCATGCAGCGATACCATCTTTAGAAAAAAACATTGTGCACACACGAGTGCTATCTTCAGTAGACAGCATATATACATAGGAATGCTATCTTCAGAAGGTAATTGTGCAGAGGGATGCTATCTTCAGTAGACAATGCATAGCGGTGTATGCCTGTTCTGCATACGTTGTACACTGTACAACGTATGCAGAACAGGCATACACCGCTATGCATTGTACAATGTACAGGCCTCTCTCCTGCGCCAAGTCAAACAAATATTCTATCTTAGCTGGATTTATTGTCATTGTCAAAATGTAAAGTGCCGCATTGAGTGACTAAACATTAGGTTACTTACCTAATTAAGAGCAACCAAAAGCAAACAAATTTTTCATCAAACTAGAATGTATGTAACAACCAGCCTTTTCTCGCAGACGGCATAACGTTTTGTTTCATCTCGCTGACTGCAAAACGCTTTTGTTTCATGTTTTTCTTGTATCCTGGTGATACTGCGTACTGCGCATTTGCTTTTTTGCGTTGATCAGCTGCAAATATGTCAAACGCAGTACGCCTGACCATGCACGCAAGGTCTCCTTGTGACGCAAACAAACACAACTGTTGTTGCATGTTTACATTTGGTCACTTTTCAAACAAGGATTTAGAAAATATAGTAGGCCTATAATGCCTATCTCCTTTGTAGCAGGCGAAGATTGTGCTAACTGGCCCGACTTTTCGCCGCCTCATTTTTGTTTGATCATAACTCTGCCCAAGAATATTCAGTGATGATTTCTATGTGAAATTACAAATTCGGACGTGTATACTTTTTATAAGACAATCTGAAATTCTCACGGAAAAACCCGAGCAAAATAGACCCAATTTTAAACCGCATTCCGAATAATTCATTGACTAACATACACCTGCAGGCTGACCCGCGTAAGGTTTTGGTGGGGTGAACCCATGGGTAGTGTAGACGGAGTTGATTTAACAATACCATCTTCAGAACACTGTCTTATATGATATAAGGAAGGGATCGCTGCGTGCCTAAGCAACATTAGACCCATGCAGCGATACCATCTTTAGAAAAATCCATTGTGCACACAAGAGTGCTATCTTCAGTAGACAGCATAAACACATAGGAATGCTATCTTCAGAAGGTAATTGTGAAATTACAAATTCGGACGTGTACACTTTTTATAAGACAATCTGAAATTCTCACGGAAAAACCCGAGCAAAATAGACCCAATTTTAAACCGCAATCCGAATAATTCATTGACTAACATACACCTGTAGGCTGACCCGCGTAAGGTTTTGGTGGGGTAAACCCATGGGTATTAGTGTAGACGGAGTTGATTTAACAATACCATCTTCAGAATACTGGAAGGGATCGCTGCGTGCCTAAGCACCATTAGACCCATGCAGCGATACCATCTTTAGAAAAAAACATTGTGCACACACGAGTGCTATCTTCAGTAGACAGCATATATACATAGGAATGCTATCTTCAGAAGGTAATTGTGCAGAGGGATGCTATCTTCAGTAGACAATGCATAGCGGTGTATGCCTGTTCTGCATACGTTGTACAGGCCTCTCTCCTGCGCCAAGTCAAACAAATATTCTATCTTAGCTGGATTTATTGTCATTGTCAAAATGTAAAGTGCCGCATTGAGTGACTAAACATTAGGTTACTTACCTAATTAAGAGCAACCAAAAGCAAACAAATTTTTCATCAAACTAGAATGTATGTAACAACCAGCCTTTTCTCGCAGACGGCATAACGTTTTGTTTCATCTCGCTGACTGCAAAACGCTTTTGTTTCATGTTTTTCTTGTATCCTGGTGATACTGCGTACTGCGCATTTGCTTTTTTGCGTTGATCAGCTGCAAATATGTCAAACGCAGTACGCCTGACCATGCACGCAAGGTCTCCTTGTGACGCAAACAAACACAACTGTTGTTGCATGTTTACATTTGGTCACTTTTCAAACAAGGATTTAGAAAATATAGTAGGCCTATAATGCCTATCTCCTTTGTAGTAGGCGAAGATTGTGCTATTAAACTGGCCCGACTTTTCGCCGCCTCATTTTTGTTTGATCATAACTCTGCCCAAGAATATTCAGTGATGATTTCTATGTGAAATTACAAATTCGGAAGTGTATACTTTTTATAAGACAATCTGAAATTCTCACGGAAAAACCAGAGCAAAATAGACCCAATTTTAAACCGCAATCCGAATAATTCATTGACTAACATACACCTGTAGGCTGAACCGCGTAAGGTTTTGGTGGGGTGAACCCATGGGTATTAGTGTAGACGGAGTTCATTTAACAATACCATCTTCAGAACACTGTCTTATATGATAAGGAAGGGATCGCTGCGTGCCTAAGCAACATTAGACCCATGCAGCGATACCATCTTTAGAAAAAAAACATTGTGCACACACGAGTGCTATCTTCAGTAGACAGCATACATAGGAATGCTATCTTCAGAAGGTAATTATGCAGAGGGATGCTATTTTCAGTAGACAATGCATAGCGGTGTGTGCCTGTTCTGCATACGTTGTACAAGCCTCTCTCCTGCGCCAAGTCAAACAAATATTCTATCTTAGCTGGATTTATTGTCATTGTCAAAATGTAAGGTGCCCCATTGAGTGATTAAACAATAGGTTACTTACCTAATTAAGAGCAACCAAAAGAAAACAAACTTTTCATAAAACTAGAATGTATGTAACAACCAGCCTTTTCTCGCAGACGGCATAACGTTTTGTTTCATCTCGCTGACTGCAAAACGCTTTTTTCATGTTTTTCTTGTATCCTGGTGATGCTGCGTACTGCGCATCCTGGTGATGCTGCGTACTGAGCATTTGCTTTTTTGCGTTGATCAGCTGCAAATATGTCAAACGCAGTACGCCTGACCATGCACGCAAGGTCTCCTTGTGACGCAAACAAACACAACTGTTGTTGCATGTTTACATTTTGGTCACTTTTCAAACAAGGATTTAGAAAATATAGTAGGCCTATGCCTATCTCCTTTGTAGCAGGCGAAGATTGTGCTAACTGGCCTGACTTTTCGCCGCCTCATTTTTGTTTGATCATAACTCTGCCCAAGAATATTCAGTGATGATTTCTATGTGAAATTACAAATTCGGACGTGTATACTTTTTATAAGACAATCTGAAATTCTCACGGAAAAACCCGAGCAAAATAGACCCAATTTTAAACCGCAATCCGAATAATTCATTGACTAATAACATACACCTGTAGGCTGACCCGCGTAAGGTTTTGGTGGGGTGAACCAATGGGTATTAGTGTAGACGGAGTTGATTTAACAATACCATCTTCAGAACACTGTCTTATATGATAAGGAAGGGATCGCTGCTTGCCTAAGCAACATTAGACCCATGCAGCGATACCATCTTTAGAAAAAAACATTGTGCACACACGAGTGCTATCTTCAGTAGACAGCATATATACATAGGAATGCTATCTTCAGAAGGTAATTGCAGAGGGATGCTATCTTCAGTAGACAATGCATAGCGGTGTATGCCTGTTCTGCATACGTTGTACAGGCCTCTCTCCTGCGCCAAGTCAAACAACTATTCTATCTTAGCTGGATTTATTGTCATTGTCAAAATGTAAAGTGCCCCATTGAGTGACTAAACATTAGGTTACTTACCTAATTAAGAGCAACCAAAAGCAAACAAACTTTTCATCAAACTAGAATGTATGTAACAACCAGCCTTTTCTCGCAGACGGCATAACGTTTTGTTTCATCTCGCTGACTGCAAAACGCTTTTGTTTCATGTTTTTCTTGTATCCTGGTGATGCTGCGTACTGCGCATTTGCTTTTTTGCGTTGATCAGCTGCAAATATGTCAAACGCAGTACGCCTGACGATGCACGCAAGGTCAACTTGTGACGCAAACAAACACAACTGTTGTTGCATGTTTACATTTGGTCACTTTTCAAACAAGGATTTAGAAAATATAGTAGGCCTATGCCTATCTCCTTTGTAGCAGGCGAAGATTGTGCTAACTGGCCCGACTTTTCGCCGCCTCATTTTTGTTTGATCATAACTCTGCCCAAGAATATCCAGTGATGATTTCTATGTGAAATTACAAATTCGGACGTGTATACTTTTTATAAGACAATCTGAAATTCTCACGGAAAAACCCGAGCAAAATAGACCCAATTTTAAACCGCAATCCGAATAATTCATTGACTAACATACACCTGCAGGCTGAACCGCGTAAGGTTTTGGTGGGGTGAACCCATGGGTAGTGTAGACGGAGTTGATTTAACAATACCATCTTCAGAACACTGTCTTATATGATATAAGGAAGGGATCGCTGCGTGCCTAAGCAACATTAGACCCATGCAGCGATACCATCTTTAGAAAAATCCATTGTGCACACAAGAGTGCTATCTTCAGTAGACAGCATAAACACATAGGAATGCTATCTTCAGAAGGTAATTGTGAAATTACAAATTCGGACGTGTACACTTTTTATAAGACAATCTGAAATTCTCACGGAAAAACCCGAGCAAAATAGACCCAATTTTAAACCGCAATCCGAATAATTCATTGACTAACATACACCTGTAGGCTGACCCGCGTAAGGTTTTGGTGGGGTAAACCCATGGGTATTAGTGTAGACGGAGTTGATTTAACAATACCATCTTCAGAACACTGGAAGGGATCGCTGCGTGCCTAAGCACCATTAGACCCATGCAGCGATACCATCTTTAGAAAAAAACAATGTGCACACACGAGTGCTATCTTCAGTAGACAGCATATATACATAGGAATGCTATCTTCAGAAGGTAATTGTGCAGAGGGATGCTATCTTCAGTAGACAATGCATAGCGGTGTATGCCTGTTCTGCATACGTTGTACAGGCCTCTCTCCTGCGCCAAGTCAAACAAATATTCTATCTTAGCTGGATTTATTGTCATTGTCAAAATGTAAAGTGCCGCATTGAGTGACTAAACATTAGGTTACTTACCTAATTAAGAGCAACCAAAAGCAAACAAACTTTTCATCAAACTAGAATGTATGTAACAACCAGCCTTTTCTCGCAGACGGCATAACGTTTTGTTTCATCTCGCTGACTGCAAAACGCTTTTGTTTCATGTTTTTCTTGTATCCTGGTGATACTGCGTACTGCGCATTTGCTTTTTTGCGTTGATCAGCTGCAAATATGTCAAACGCAGTACGCCTGACCATGCACGCAAGGTCAACTTGTGACGCAAACAAACACAACTGTTGTTGCATGTTTACATTTGGTCACTTTTCAAACAAGGATTTAGAAAATATAGTAGGCCTATAATGCCTATCTCCTTTGTAGCAAGCGAAGATTGTGCTAACTGGCCCGACTTTTCGCCGCCTCATTTTTGTTTGATCATAACTCTGCCCAAGAATATCCAGTGATGATTTCTATGTGAAATTACAAATTCGGACGTGTATACTTTTTATAAGACAATCTGAAATTCTCACGGAAAAACCCGAGCAAAATAGACCCAATTTTAAACCGCATTCCGAATAATTCATTGACTAACATACACCTGCAGGCTGACCCGCGTAAGGTTTTGGTGGGGTGAACCCATGGGTAGTGTAGACGGAGTTGATTTAACAATACCATCTTCAGAACACTGTCTTATATGATATAAGGAAGGGATCGCTGCGTGCCTAAGCAACATTAGACCCATGCAGCGATACCATCTTTAGAAAAATCCATTGTGCACACAAGAGTGCTATCTTCAGTAGACAGCATAAACACATAGGAATGCTATCTTCAGAAGGTAATTGTGAAATTACAAATTCGGACGTGTACACTTTTTATAAGACAATCTGAAATTCTCACGGAAAAACCCGAGCAAAATAGACCCAATTTTAAACCGCAATCCGAATAATTCATTGACTAACATACACCTGTAGGCTGACCCGCGTAAGGTTTTGGTGGGGTAAACCCATGGGTATTAGTGTAGACGGAGTTGATTTAACAATACCATCTTCAGAACACTGGAAGGGATCGCTGCGTGCCTAAGCACCATTAGACCCATGCAGCGATACCATCTTTAGAAAAAAACATTGTGCACACACGAGTGCTATCTTCAGTAGACAGCATATATACATAGGAATGCTATCTTCAGAAGGTAATTGTGCAGAGGGATGCTATCTTCAGTAGACAATGCATAGCGGTGTATGCCTGTTCTGCATACGTTGTACACTGTACAACGTATGCAGAACAGGCATACACCGCTATGCATTGTACAATGTACAGGCCTCTCTCCTGCGCCAAGTCAAACAAATATTCTATCTTAGCTGGATTTATTGTCATTGTCAAAATGTAAAGTGCCGCATTGAGTGACTAAACATTAGGTTACTTACCTAATTAAGAGCAACCAAAAGCAAACAAATTTTTCATCAAACTAGAATGTATGTAACAACCAGCCTTTTCTCGCAGACGGCATAACGTTTTGTTTCATCTCGCTGACTGCAAAACGCTTTTGTTTCATGTTTTTCTTGTATCCTGGTGATACTGCGTACTGCGCATTTGCTTTTTTGCGTTGATCAGCTGCAAATATGTCAAACGCAGTACGCCTGACCATGCACGCAAGGTCTCCTTGTGACGCAAACAAACACAACTGTTGTTGCATGTTTACATTTGGTCACTTTTCAAACAAGGATTTAGAAAATATAGTAGGCCTATAATGCCTATCTCCTTTGTAGCAGGCGAAGATTGTGCTAACTGGCCCGACTTTTCGCCGCCTCATTTTTGTTTGATCATAACTCTGCCCAAGAATATTCAGTGATGATTTCTATGTGAAATTACAAATTCGGACGTGTATACTTTTTATAAGACAATCTGAAATTCTCACGGAAAAACCCGAGCAAAATAGACCCAATTTTAAACCGCATTCCGAATAATTCATTGACTAACATACACCTGCAGGCTGACCCGCGTAAGGTTTTGGTGGGGTGAACCCATGGGTAGTGTAGACGGAGTTGATTTAACAATACCATCTTCAGAACACTGTCTTATATGATAAGGAAGGGATCGCTGCGTGCCTAAGCAACATTAGACCCATGCAGCGATACCATCTTTAGAAAAAACCATTGTGCACACACGAGTGCTATCTTCAGTAGACAGCATATATGCATAGGAATGCTATCTTCAGAAGGTAATTGTGCAGAGGGATGCCATCTTCAGTAGACAATGCATAGCGGTGTATGCCTGTTCTGCATACGTTGTACAGGCCTCTCTCCTGCGCCAAGTCAAACAAATATTCTATCTTAGCTGGATTTATTGTCATTGTCAAAATGTAAAGTGCCCCATTGAGTGACTAAACATTAGGTTACTTACCTAATTAAGAGCAACCAAAAGCAAACAAACTTTTCATCAAACTAGAATGTATGTAACAACCAGCCTTTTCTCGCAGACGGCATAACGTTTTGTTTCATCTCGCTGACTGCAAAACGCTTTTGTTTCATGTTTTTCTTGTATCCTGGTGATGCTGCGTACAACGCATTTGCTTTTTTGCGTTGATCAGCTGCAAATATGTCAAACGCAGTACGCCTGACCATGCACGCAAGGTCTCCTTGTGACGCAAACAAACACAACTGTTGTTGCATGTTTACATTTGGTCACTTTTCAAACAAGGATTTAGAAAATATAGTAGGCCTATAATGCCTATCTCCTTTGTAGCAGGCGAAGATTGTGCTAACTGGCCCGACTTTTCGCCGCCTCATTTTTGTTTGATCATAACTCTGCCCAAGAATATTCAGTGATGATTTCTATGTGAAATTACAAATTCGGACGTGTATACTTTTTATAAGACAATCTGAAATTCTCACGGAAAAACCCGAGCAAAATAGACCCAATTTTAAACCGCATTCCGAATAATTCATTGACTAACATACACCTGCAGGCTGACCCGCGTAAGGTTTTGGTGGGGTGAACCCATGGATAGTGTAGACGGAGTTGATTTAACAATACCATCTTCAGAACACTGCATGTCTTATATGATAAGGAAGGGATCGCTGCGTACCTAAGCAACATTAGACCCATGCAGCGATACCATCTTTAGAAAAAACCATTGTGCACACACGAGTGCTATCTTCAGTAGACAGCATATATGCATAGGAATGCTATCTTCAGAAGGTAATTGTGCAGAGGGATGCTATCTTCAGTAGACAATGTATAGCGGTGTATGCATGTTCTGCATACGTTGTACAGGCCTCTCTCCTGCGCCAAGTCAAACAAATATTCTATCTTAGCTGGATTTATTGTCATTGTCAAAATGTAAAGTGCCCCATTGAGTGACTAAACATTAGGTTACTTACCTAATTAAGAGCAACCAAAAGCAAACAAACTTTTCATCAAACTAGAATGTATGTAACAACCAGCCTTTTCTCGCAGACGGCATAACGTTTTGTTTCATCTCGCTGACTGCAAAACGCTTTTGTTTCATGTTTTTCTTGTATCCTGGTGATGCTGCGTACTGCGCATTTGCTTTTTTGCGTTGATCAGCTGCGAATATGTCAAACGCAGTACGCCTGACCATGCACGCAAGGTCTCCTTGTGACGCAAACAAACACAACTGTTGTTGCATGTTTACATTTGGTCACTTTTCAAACAAGGATTTAGAAAATATAGTAGGCCTATAATGCCTATCTCCTTTGTAGCAGGCGAAGATTGTGCTAACTGGCCCGACTTTTCGCCGCCTCATTTTTGTTTGATCATAACTCTGCCCAAGAATATTCAGTGATGATTTCTATGTGAAATTACAAATTCGGACGTTATACTTTTTATAAGACAATCTGAAATTCTCACGGAAAAACCCGAGCAAAATAGACCCAATTTTAAACCGCAATCCGAATAATTCATTGACTAACATACACCTGCAGGCTGACCCGCGTAAGGTTTTGGTGGGGTGAACCCATGGGTAGTGTAGACGGAGTTGATTTAACAATACCATCTTCAGAACACTGTCTTATATGATAAGGAAGGGATCGCTGCGTGCCTAAGCAACATTAGACCCATGCAGCGATACCATCTTTAGAAAAAACCATTGTGCACACAAGAGTGCTATCTTCAGTAGACAGCATATATACATAGGAATGCTATCTTCAGAAGGTAATTGTGCAGAGGGAAGCTATCTTCAGTAGACAATACATAGCGGTGTATGCCTGTTCTGCATACGTTGTACAGGCCTCTCTCCTGCGCCAAGTCAAACAAATATTCTATCTTAGCTGGATTTATTGTCATTGTCAAAATGTAAAGTGCCCCATTGAGTGACTAAACATTAGGTTACTTACCTAATTAAGAGCAACCAAAAGCAAACAAACTTTTCATCAAACTAGAATGTATGTAACAACCAGCCTTTTCTCGCAGACGGCATAACGTTTTGTTTCATCTCGCTGACTGCAAAACGCTTTTGTTTCATGTTTTCTTGTATCCTGGTGATGCTGCGTACTGCGCATTTGCTTTTTTGCGTTGATCAGCTGCAAATATGTCAAACGCAGTACGCCTGAACATGCACGCAAGGTCTCCTTGTGACGCAAACAAACACAACTGTTGTTGCATGTTTACATTTGGTCACTTTTCAAACAAGGATTTAGAAAATATAGTAGGCCTATGCCTATCTCCTTTGTAGCAGGCGAAGATTGTGCTAACTGGCCCGACTTTTCGCCGCCTCATTTGTGTTTGATCATAACTCTGCCCAAGAATATTCAGTGATGATTTCTATGTGAAATTACAAATTCGGACGTGTATACTTTTTATAAGACAATCTGAAATTCTCACGGAAAAACCCGAGCAAAATAGACCCAATTTTAAACCGCAATCCGAATAATTCATTGACTAACATACACCTTTAAGCTGACCCGCGTAAGGTTTTGGTGGGGTAAACCCATGGGTATAAGTGTAGACGGAGTTGATTTAACAATACCATCTTCAGAACACTGTCTTATATGATAAGGAAGGGATCGCTGCGTGCCTAAGCAACATTAGACCCATGCAGCGATACCATCTTTAGAAAAAACCATTGTGCACACAAGAGTGCTATCTTCAGTAGACAGCATATATACATAGGAATGCTATCTTCAGAAGGTAATTGTGCAGAGGGAAGCTATCTTCAGTAGACAATACATAGCGGTGTATGCCTGTTCTGCATACGTTGTACAGGCCTCTCTCCTGCGCCAAGTCAAACAAATATTCTATCTTAGCTGGATTTATTGTCATTGTCAAAATGTAAAGTGCCCCATTGAGTGACTAAACATTAGGTTACTTACCTAATTAAGAGCAACCAAAAGCAAACAAACTTTTCATCAAACTAGAATGTATGTAACAACCAGCCTTTTCTCGCAGACGGCATAACGTTTTGTTTCATCTCGCTGACTGCAAAACGCTTTTGTTTCATGTTTTCTTGTATCCTGGTGATGCTGCGTACTGCGCATTTGCTTTTTTGCGTTGATCAGCTGCAAATATGTCAAACGCAGTACGCCTGAACATGCACGCAAGGTCTCCTTGTGACGCAAACAAACACAACTGTTGTTGCATGTTTACATTTGGTCACTTTTCAAACAAGGATTTAGAAAATATAGTAGGCCTATGCCTATCTCCTTTGTAGCAGGCGAAGATTGTGCTAACTGGCCCGACTTTTCGCCGCCTCATTTGTGTTTGATCATAACTCTGCCCAAGAATATTCAGTGATGATTTCTATGTGAAATTACAAATTCGGACGTGTATACTTTTTATAAGACAATCTGAAATTCTCACGGAAAAACCCGAGCAAAATAGACCCAATTTTAAACCGCAATCCGAATAATTCATTGACTAACATACACCTTTAAGCTGACCCGCGTAAGGTTTTGGTGGGGTAAACCCATGGGTATTAGTGTAGACGGAGTTGATTTAACAATACCATCTTCAGAACACTGTCTTATATGATAAGGAAGGGATCGCTGCGTGCCTAAGCAACATTAGACCCATGCAGCGATACCATCTTTAGAAAAAACCATTGTGCACACAAGAGTGCTATCTTCAGTAGACAGCATATATACATAGGAATGCTATCTTCAGAAGGTAATTGTGCAGAGGGAAGCTATCTTCAGTAGACAATACATAGCGGTGTATGCCTGTTCTGCATACGTTGTACAGGCCTCTCTCCTGCGCCAAGTCAAACAAATATTCTATCTTAGCTGGATTTATTGTCATTGTCAAAATGTAAAGTGCCCCATTGAGTGACTAAACATTAGGTTACTTACCTAATTAAGAGCAACCAAAAGCAAACAAACTTTTCATCAAACTAGAATGTATGTAACAACCAGCCTTTTCTCGCAGACGGCATAACGTTTTGTTTCATCTCGCTGACTGCAAAACGCTTTTGTTTCATGTTTTTCTTGTATCCTGGTGATGCTGCGTACAACGCATTTGCTTTTTTGCGTTGATCAGCTGCAAATATGTCAAACGCAGTACGCCTGACCATGCACGCAAGGTCTCCTTGTGACGCAAACAAACACAACTGTTGTTGCATGTTTACATTTGGTCACTTTTCAAACAAGGATTTAGAAAATATAGTAGGCCTATAATGCCTATCTCCTTTGTAGCAGGCGAAGATTGTGCTAACTGGCCCGACTTTTCGCCGCCTCATTTTTGTTTGATCATAACTCTGCCCAAGAATATTCAGTGATGATTTCTATGTGAAATTACAAATTCGGACGTGTATACTTTTTATAAGACAATCTGAAATTCTCACGGAAAAACCCGAGCAAAATAGACCCAATTTTAAACCGCATTCCGAATAATTTATTGACTAACATACACCTGCAGGCTGACCCGCGTAAGGTTTTGGTGGGGTGAACCCATGGATAGTGTAGACGGAGTTGATTTAACAATACCATCTTCAGAACACTGCATGTCTTATATGATAAGGAAGGGATCGCTGCGTACCTAAGCAACATTAGACCCATGCAGCGATACCATCTTTAGAAAAAACCATTGTGCACACACGAGTGCTATCTTCAGTAGACAGCATATATGCATAGGAATGCTATCTTCAGAAGGTAATTGTGCAGAGGGATGCTATCTTCAGTAGACAATGTATAGCGGTGTATGCATGTTCTGCATACGTTGTACAGGCCTCTCTCCTGCGCCAAGTCAAACAAATATTCTATCTTAGCTGGATTTATTGTCATTGTCAAAATGTAAAGTGCCCCATTGAGTGACTAAACATTAGGTTACCTACCTAATTAAGAGCAACCAAAAGCAAACAAACTTTTCATCAAACTAGAATGTATGTAACAACCAGCCTTTTCTCGCAGACGGCATAACGTTTTGTTTCATCTCGCTGACTGCAAAACGCTTTTGTTTCATGTTTTTCTTGTATCCTGGTGATGCTGCGTACTGCGCATTTGCTTTTTGCGTTGATCAGCTGCAAATATGTCAAACGCAGTACGCCTGACCATGCACGCAAGGTCTCCTTGTGACGCAAACAAACACAACTGTTGTTGCATGTTTACATTTGGTCACTTTTCAAACAAGGATTTAGAAAATATAGTAGGCCTATAATGCCTATCTCCTTTGTAGCAGGCGAAGATTGTGCTAACTGGCCCGACTTTTCGCCGCCTCATTTTTGTTTGATCATAACTCTGCCCAAGAATATTCAGTGATGATTTCTATGTGAAATTACAAATTCGGACGTTATACTTTTTATAAGACAATCTGAAATTCTCACGGAAAAACCCGAGCAAAATAGACCCAATTTTAAACCGCAATCCGAATAATTCATTGACTAACATACACCTGCAGGCTGACCCGCGTAAGGTTTTGGTGGGGTGAACCCATGGGTAGTGTAGACGGAGTTGATTTAACAATACCATCTTCAGAACACTGTCTTATATGATAAGGAAGGGATCGCTGCGTGCCTAAGCAACATTAGACCCATGCAGCGATACCATCTTTAGAAAAAACCATTGTGCACACAAGAGTGCTATCTTCAGTAGACAGCATATATACATAGGAATGCTATCTTCAGAAGGTAATTGTGCAGAGGGAAGCTATCTTCAGTAGACAATACATAGCGGTGTATGCCTGTTCTGCATACGTTGTACAGGCCTCTCTCCTGCGCCAAGTCAAACAAATATTCTATCTTAGCTGGATTTATTGTCATTGTCAAAATGTAAAGTGCCCCATTGAGTGACTAAACATTAGGTTACTTACCTAATTAAGAGCAACCAAAAGCAAACAAACTTTTCATCAAACTAGAATGTATGTAACAACCAGCCTTTTCTCGCAGACGGCATAACGTTTTGTTTCATCTCGCTGACTGCAAAACGCTTTTGTTTCATGTTTTCTTGTATCCTGGTGATGCTGCGTACTGCGCATTTGCTTTTTTGCGTTGATCAGCTGCAAATATGTCAAACGCAGTACGCCTGAACATGCACGCAAGGTCTCCTTGTGACGCAAACAAACACAACTGTTGTTGCATGTTTACATTTGGTCACTTTTCAAACAAGGATTTAGAAAATATAGTAGGCCTATGCCTATCTCCTTTGTAGCAGGCGAAGATTGTGCTAACTGGCCCGACTTTTCGCCGCCTCATTTGTGTTTGATCATAACTCTGCCCAAGAATATTCAGTGATGATTTCTATGTGAAATTACAAATTCGGACGTGTATACTTTTTATAAGACAATCTGAAATTCTCACGGAAAAACCCGAGCAAAATAGACCCAATTTTAAACCGCAATCCGAATAATTCATTGACTAACATACACCTTTAAGCTGACCCGCGTAAGGTTTTGGTGGGGTAAACCCATGGGTATTAGTGTAGACGGAGTTGATTTAACAATACCATCTTCAGAACACTGTCTTATATGATAAGGAAGGGATCGCTGCGTGCCTAAGCAACATTAGACCCATGCAGCGATACCATCTTTAGAAAAAACCATTGTGCACACAAGAGTGCTATCTTCAGTAGACAGCATATATACATAGGAATGCTATCTTCAGAAGGTAATTGTGCAGAGGGAAGCTATCTTCAGTAGACAATACATAGCGGTGTATGCCTGTTCTGCATACGTTGTACAGGCCTCTCTCCTGCGCCAAGTCAAACAAATATTCTATCTTAGCTGGATTTATTGTCATTGTCAAAATGTAAAGTGCCCCATTGAGTGACTAAACATTAGGTTACTTACCTAATTAAGAGCAACCAAAAGCAAACAAACTTTTCATCAAACTAGAATGTATGTAACAACCAGCCTTTTCTCGCAGACGGCATAACGTTTTGTTTCATCTCGCTGACTGCAAAACGCTTTTGTTTCATGTTTTTCTTGTATCCTGGTGATGCTGCGTACAACGCATTTGCTTTTTTGCGTTGATCAGCTGCAAATATGTCAAACGCAGTACGCCTGACCATGCACGCAAGGTCTCCTTGTGACGCAAACAAACACAACTGTTGTTGCATGTTTACATTTGGTCACTTTTCAAACAAGGATTTAGAAAATATAGTAGGCCTATAATGCCTATCTCCTTTGTAGCAGGCGAAGATTGTGCTAACTGGCCCGACTTTTCGCCGCCTCATTTTTGTTTGATCATAACTCTGCCCAAGAATATTCAGTGATGATTTCTATGTGAAATTACAAATTCGGACGTGTATACTTTTTATAAGACAATCTGAAATTCTCACGGAAAAACCCGAGCAAAATAGACCCAATTTTAAACCGCATTCCGAATAATTTATTGACTAACATACACCTGCAGGCTGACCCGCGTAAGGTTTTGGTGGGGTGAACCCATGGATAGTGTAGACGGAGTTGATTTAACAATACCATCTTCAGAACACTGCATGTCTTATATGATAAGGAAGGGATCGCTGCGTACCTAAGCAACATTAGACCCATGCAGCGATACCATCTTTAGAAAAAACCATTGTGCACACACGAGTGCTATCTTCAGTAGACAGCATATATGCATAGGAATGCTATCTTCAGAAGGTAATTGTGCAGAGGGATGCTATCTTCAGTAGACAATGTATAGCGGTGTATGCATGTTCTGCATACGTTGTACAGGCCTCTCTCCTGCGCCAAGTCAAACAAATATTCTATCTTAGCTGGATTTATTGTCATTGTCAAAATGTAAAGTGCCCCATTGAGTGACTAAACATTAGGTTACTTACCTAATTAAGAGCAACCAAAAGCAAACAAACTTTTCATCAAACTAGAATGTATGTAACAACCAGCCTTTTCTCGCAGACGGCATAACGTTTTGTTTCATCTCGCTGACTGCAAAACGCTTTTGTTTCATGTTTTCTTGTATCCTGGTGATGCTGCGTACTGCGCATTTGCTTTTTTGCGTTGATCAGCTGCAAATATGTCAAACGCAGTACGCCTGAACATGCACGCAAGGTCTCCTTGTGACGCAAACAAACACAACTGTTGTTGCATGTTTACATTTGGTCACTTTTCAAACAAGGATTTAGAAAATATAGTAGGCCTATGCCTATCTCCTTTGTAGCAGGCGAAGATTGTGCTAACTGGCCCGACTTTTCGCCGCCTCATTTGTGTTTGATCATAACTCTGCCCAAGAATATTCAGTGATGATTTCTATGTGAAATTACAAATTCGGACGTGTATACTTTTTATAAGACAATCTGAAATTCTCACGGAAAAACCCGAGCAAAATAGACCCAATTTTAAACCGCAATCCGAATAATTCATTGACTAACATACACCTTTAAGCTGACCCGCGTAAGGTTTTGGTGGGGTAAACCCATGGGTATAAGTGTAGACGGAGTTGATTTAACAATACCATCTTCAGAACACTGTCTTATATGATAAGGAAGGGATCGCTGCGTGCCTAAGCAACATTAGACCCATGCAGCGATACCATCTTTAGAAAAAACCATTGTGCACACAAGAGTGCTATCTTCAGTAGACAGCATATATACATAGGAATGCTATCTTCAGAAGGTAATTGTGCAGAGGGAAGCTATCTTCAGTAGACAATACATAGCGGTGTATGCCTGTTCTGCATACGTTGTACAGGCCTCTCTCCTGCGCCAAGTCAAACAAATATTCTATCTTAGCTGGATTTATTGTCATTGTCAAAATGTAAAGTGCCCCATTGAGTGACTAAACATTAGGTTACTTACCTAATTAAGAGCAACCAAAAGCAAACAAACTTTTCATCAAACTAGAATGTATGTAACAACCAGCCTTTTCTCGCAGACGGCATAACGTTTTGTTTCATCTCGCTGACTGCAAAACGCTTTTGTTTCATGTTTTTCTTGTATCCTGGTGATGCTGCGTACTGCGCATTTGCTTTTTTGCGTTGATCAGCTGCAAATATGTCAAACGCAGTACGCCTGACCATGCACGCAAGGTCTCCTTGTGACGCAAACAAACACAACTGTTGTTGCATGTTTACATTTGGTCACTTTTCAAACAAGGATTTAGAAAATATAGTAGGCCTATAATGCCTATCTCCTTTGTAGCAGGCGAAGATTGTGCTAACTGGCCCGACTTTTCGCCGCCTCATTTTTGTTTGATCATAACTCTGCCCAAGAATATTCAGTGATGATTTCTATGTGAAATTACAAATTCGGACGTTATACTTTTTATAAGACAATCTGAAATTCTCACGGAAAAACCCGAGCAAAATAGACCCAATTTTAAACCGCAATCCGAATAATTCATTGACTAACATACACCTGCAGGCTGACCCGCGTAAGGTTTTGGTGGGGTGAACCCATGGGTAGTGTAGACGGAGTTGATTTAACAATACCATCTTCAGAACACTGTCTTATATGATAAGGAAGGGATCGCTGCGTGCCTAAGCAACATTAGACCCATGCAGCGATACCATCTTTAGAAAAAACCATTGTGCACACAAGAGTGCTATCTTCAGTAGACAGCATATATACATAGGAATGCTATCTTCAGAAGGTAATTGTGCAGAGGGAAGCTATCTTCAGTAGACAATACATAGCGGTGTATGCCTGTTCTGCATACGTTGTACAGGCCTCTCTCCTGCGCCAAGTCAAACAAATATTCTATCTTAGCTGGATTTATTGTCATTGTCAAAATGTAAAGTGCCCCATTGAGTGACTAAACATTAGGTTACTTACCTAATTAAGAGCAACCAAAAGCAAACAAACTTTTCATCAAACTAGAATGTATGTAACAACCAGCCTTTTCTCGCAGACGGCATAACGTTTTGTTTCATCTCGCTGACTGCAAAACGCTTTTGTTTCATGTTTTTCTTGTATCCTGGTGATACTGCGTACTGCGCATTTGCTTTTTTGCGTTGATCAGCTGCAAATATGTCAAACGCAGTACGCCTGACCATGCACGCAAGGTCTCCTTGTGACGCAAACAAACACAACTGTTGTTGCATGTTTACATTTGGTCACTTTTCAAACAAGGATTTAGAAAATATAGTAGGCCTATAATGCCTATCTCCTTTGTAGCAGGCGAAGATTGTGCTAACTGGCCCGACTTTTCGCCGCCTCATTTTTGTTTGATCATAACTCTGCCCAAGAATATTCAGTGATGATTTCTATGTGAAATTACAAATTCGGACGTGTATACTTTTTATAAGACAATCTGAAATTCTCACGGAAAAACCCGAGCAAAATAGACCCAATTTTAAACCGCATTCCGAATAATTCATTGACTAACATACACCTGCAGGCTGACCCGCGTAAGGTTTTGGTGGGGTGAACCCATGGGTAGTGTAGACGGAGTTGATTTAACAATACCATCTTCAGAACACTGTCTTATATGATAAGGAAGGGATCGCTGCGTGCCTAAGCAACATTAGACCCATGCAGCGATACCATCTTTAGAAAAAACCATTGTGCACACACGAGTGCTATCTTCAGTAGACAGCATATATGCATAGGAATGCTATCTTCAGAAGGTAATTGTGCAGAGGGATGCCATCTTCAGTAGACAATGCATAGCGGTGTATGCCTGTTCTGCATACGTTGTACAGGCCTCTCTCCTGCGCCAAGTCAAACAAATATTCTATCTTAGCTGGATTTATTGTCATTGTCAAAATGTAAAGTGCCCCATTGAGTGACTAAACATTAGGTTACTTACCTAATTAAGAGCAACCAAAAGCAAACAAACTTTTCATCAAACTAGAATGTATGTAACAACCAGCCTTTTCTCGCAGACGGCATAACGTTTTGTTTCATCTCGCTGACTGCAAAACGCTTTTGTTTCATGTTTTTCTTGTATCCTGGTGATGCTGCGTACAACGCATTTGCTTTTTTGCGTTGATCAGCTGCAAATATGTCAAACGCAGTACGCCTGACCATGCACGCAAGGTCTCCTTGTGACGCAAACAAACACAACTGTTGTTGCATGTTTACATTTGGTCACTTTTCAAACAAGGATTTAGAAAATATAGTAGGCCTATAATGCCTATCTCCTTTGTAGCAGGCGAAGATTGTGCTAACTGGCCCGACTTTTCGCCGCCTCATTTATGTTTGATCATAACTCTGCCCAAGAATATTCAGTGATGATTTCTATGTGAAATTACAAATTCGGACGTGTATACTTTTTATAAGACAATCTGAAATTCTCACGGAAAAACCCGAGCAAAATAGACCCAATTTTAAACCGCATTCCGAATAATTCATTGACTAACATACACCTGCAGGCTGACCCGCGTAAGGTTTTGGTGGGGTGAACCCATGGATAGTGTAGACGGAGTTGATTTAACAATACCATCTTCAGAACACTGCATGTCTTATATGATAAGGAAGGGATCGCTGCGTACCTAAGCAACATTAGACCCATGCAGCGATACCATCTTTAGAAAAAACCATTGTGCACACACGAGTGCTATCTTCAGTAGACAGCATATATGCATAGGAATGCTATCTTCAGAAGGTAATTGTGCAGAGGGATGCTATCTTCAGTAGACAATGTATAGCGGTGTATGCATGTTCTGCATACGTTGTACAGGCCTCTCTCCTGCGCCAAGTCAAACAAATATTCTATCTTAGCTGGATTTATTGTCATTGTCAAAATGTAAAGTGCCCCATTGAGTGACTAAACATTAGGTTACTTACCTAATTAAGAGCAACCAAAAGCAAACAAACTTTTCATCAAACTAGAATGTATGTAACAACCAGCCTTTTCTCGCAGACGGCATAACGTTTTGTTTCATCTCGCTGACTGCAAAACGCTTTTGTTTCATGTTTTTCTTGTATCCTGGTGATGCTGCGTACTGCGCATTTGCTTTTTTGCGTTGATCAGCTGCGAATATGTCAAACGCAGTACGCCTGACCATGCACGCAAGGTCTCCTTGTGACGCAAACAAACACAACTGTTGTTGCATGTTTACATTTGGTCACTTTTCAAACAAGGATTTAGAAAATATAGTAGGCCTATAATGCCTATCTCCTTTGTAGCAGGCGAAGATTGTGCTAACTGGCCCGACTTTTCGCCGCCTCATTTTTGTTTGATCATAACTCTGCCCAAGAATATTCAGTGATGATTTCTATGTGAAATTACAAATTCGGACGTGTATACTTTTTATAAGACAATCTGAAATTCTCACGGAAAAACCCGAGCAAAATAGACCCAATTTTAAACCGCAATCCGAATAATTCATTGACTAACATACACCTGCAGGCTGACCCGCGTAAGGTTTTGGTGGGGTGAACCCATGGGTAGTGTAGACGGAGTTGATTTAACAATACCATCTTCAGAACACTGTCTTATATGATAAGGAAGGGATCGCTGCGTGCCTAAGCAACATTAGACCCATGCAGCGATACCATCTTTAGAAAAAACCATTGTGCACACAAGAGTGCTATCTTCAGTAGACAGCATATATACATAGGAATGCTATCTTCAGAAGGTAATTGTGCAGAGGGAAGCTATCTTCAGTAGACAATACATAGCGGTGTATGCCTGTTCTGCATACGTTGTACAGGCCTCTCTCCTGCGCCAAGTCAAACAAATATTCTATCTTAGCTGGATTTATTGTCATTGTCAAAATGTAAAGTGCCCCATTGAGTGACTAAACATTAGGTTACTTACCTAATTAAGAGCAACCAAAAGCAAACAAACTTTTCATCAAACTAGAATGTATGTAACAACCAGCCTTTTCTCGCAGACGGCATAACGTTTTGTTTCATCTCGCTGACTGCAAAACGCTTTTGTTTCATGTTTTCTTGTATCCTGGTGATGCTGCGTACTGCGCATTTGCTTTTTTGCGTTGATCAGCTGCAAATATGTCAAACGCAGTACGCCTGAACATGCACGCAAGGTCTCCTTGTGACGCAAACAAACACAACTGTTGTTGCATGTTTACATTTGGTCACTTTTCAAACAAGGATTTAGAAAATATAGTAGGCCTATGCCTATCTCCTTTGTAGCAGGCGAAGATTGTGCTAACTGGCCCGACTTTTCGCCGCCTCATTTGTGTTTGATCATAACTCTGCCCAAGAATATTCAGTGATGATTTCTATGTGAAATTACAAATTCGGACGTGTATACTTTTTATAAGACAATCTGAAATTCTCACGGAAAAACCCGAGCAAAATAGACCCAATTTTAAACCGCAATCCGAATAATTCATTGACTAACATACACCTTTAAGCTGACCCGCGTAAGGTTTTGGTGGGGTAAACCCATGGGTATAAGTGTAGACGGAGTTGATTTAACAATACCATCTTCAGAACACTGTCTTATATGATAAGGAAGGGATCGCTGCGTGCCTAAGCAACATTAGACCCATGCAGCGATACCATCTTTAGAAAAAACCATTGTGCACACAAGAGTGCTATCTTCAGTAGACAGCATATATACATAGGAATGCTATCTTCAGAAGGTAATTGTGCAGAGGGAAGCTATCTTCAGTAGACAATACATAGCGGTGTATGCCTGTTCTGCATACGTTGTACAGGCCTCTCTCCTGCGCCAAGTCAAACAAATATTCTATCTTAGCTGGATTTATTGTCATTGTCAAAATGTAAAGTGCCCCATTGAGTGACTAAACATTAGGTTACTTACCTAATTAAGAGCAACCAAAAGCAAACAAACTTTTCATCAAACTAGAATGTATGTAACAACCAGCCTTTTCTCGCAGACGGCATAACGTTTTGTTTCATCTCGCTGACTGCAAAACGCTTTTGTTTCATGTTTTTCTTGTATCCTGGTGATGCTGCGTACTGCGCATTTGCTTTTTTGCGTTGATCAGCTGCAAATATGTCAAACGCAGTACGCCTGACCATGCACGCAAGGTCTCCTTGTGACGCAAACAAACACAACTGTTGTTGCATGTTTACATTTGGTCACTTTTCAAACAAGGATTTAGAAAATATAGTAGGCCTATAATGCCTATCTCCTTTGTAGCAGGCGAAGATTGTGCTAACTGGCCCGACTTTTCGCCGCCTCATTTTTGTTTGATCATAACTCTGCCCAAGAATATTCAGTGATGATTTCTATGTGAAATTACAAATTCGGACGTTATACTTTTTATAAGACAATCTGAAATTCTCACGGAAAAACCCGAGCAAAATAGACCCAATTTTAAACCGCAATCCGAATAATTCATTGACTAACATACACCTGCAGGCTGACCCGCGTAAGGTTTTGGTGGGGTGAACCCATGGGTAGTGTAGACGGAGTTGATTTAACAATACCATCTTCAGAACACTGTCTTATATGATAAGGAAGGGATCGCTGCGTGCCTAAGCAACATTAGACCCATGCAGCGATACCATCTTTAGAAAAAACCATTGTGCACACAAGAGTGCTATCTTCAGTAGACAGCATATATACATAGGAATGCTATCTTCAGAAGGTAATTGTGCAGAGGGAAGCTATCTTCAGTAGACAATACATAGCGGTGTATGCCTGTTCTGCATACGTTGTACAGGCCTCTCTCCTGCGCCAAGTCAAACAAATATTCTATCTTAGCTGGATTTATTGTCATTGTCAAAATGTAAAGTGCCCCATTGAGTGACTAAACATTAGGTTACTTACCTAATTAAGAGCAACCAAAAGCAAACAAACTTTTCATCAAACTAGAATGTATGTAACAACCAGCCTTTTCTCGCAGACGGCATAACGTTTTGTTTCATCTCGCTGACTGCAAAACGCTTTTGTTTCATGTTTTCTTGTATCCTGGTGATGCTGCGTACTGCGCATTTGCTTTTTTGCGTTGATCAGCTGCAAATATGTCAAACGCAGTACGCCTGAACATGCACGCAAGGTCTCCTTGTGACGCAAACAAACACAACTGTTGTTGCATGTTTACATTTGGTCACTTTTCAAACAAGGATTTAGAAAATATAGTAGGCCTATGCCTATCTCCTTTGTAGCAGGCGAAGATTGTGCTAACTGGCCCGACTTTTCGCCGCCTCATTTGTGTTTGATCATAACTCTGCCCAAGAATATTCAGTGATGATTTCTATGTGAAATTACAAATTCGGACGTGTATACTTTTTATAAGACAATCTGAAATTCTCACGGAAAAACCCGAGCAAAATAGACCCAATTTTAAACCGCAATCCGAATAATTCATTGACTAACATACACCTTTAAGCTGACCCGCGTAAGGTTTTGGTGGGGTAAACCCATGGGTATTAGTGTAGACGGAGTTGATTTAACAATACCATCTTCAGAACACTGTCTTATATGATAAGGAAGGGATCGCTGCGTGCCTAAGCAACATTAGACCCATGCAGCGATACCATCTTTAGAAAAAACCATTGTGCACACAAGAGTGCTATCTTCAGTAGACAGCATATATACATAGGAATGCTATCTTCAGAAGGTAATTGTGCAGAGGGAAGCTATCTTCAGTAGACAATACATAGCGGTGTATGCCTGTTCTGCATACGTTGTACAGGCCTCTCTCCTGCGCCAAGTCAAACAAATATTCTATCTTAGCTGGATTTATTGTCATTGTCAAAATGTAAAGTGCCCCATTGAGTGACTAAACATTAGGTTACTTACCTAATTAAGAGCAACCAAAAGCAAACAAACTTTTCATCAAACTAGAATGTATGTAACAACCAGCCTTTTCTCGCAGACGGCATAACGTTTTGTTTCATCTCGCTGACTGCAAAACGCTTTTGTTTCATGTTTTTCTTGTATCCTGGTGATGCTGCGTACAACGCATTTGCTTTTTTGCGTTGATCAGCTGCAAATATGTCAAACGCAGTACGCCTGACCATGCACGCAAGGTCTCCTTGTGACGCAAACAAACACAACTGTTGTTGCATGTTTACATTTGGTCACTTTTCAAACAAGGATTTAGAAAATATAGTAGGCCTATAATGCCTATCTCCTTTGTAGCAGGCGAAGATTGTGCTAACTGGCCCGACTTTTCGCCGCCTCATTTTTGTTTGATCATAACTCTGCCCAAGAATATTCAGTGATGATTTCTATGTGAAATTACAAATTCGGACGTGTATACTTTTTATAAGACAATCTGAAATTCTCACGGAAAAACCCGAGCAAAATAGACCCAATTTTAAACCGCATTCCGAATAATTTATTGACTAACATACACCTGCAGGCTGACCCGCGTAAGGTTTTGGTGGGGTGAACCCATGGATAGTGTAGACGGAGTTGATTTAACAATACCATCTTCAGAACACTGCATGTCTTATATGATAAGGAAGGGATCGCTGCGTACCTAAGCAACATTAGACCCATGCAGCGATACCATCTTTAGAAAAAACCATTGTGCACACACGAGTGCTATCTTCAGTAGACAGCATATATGCATAGGAATGCTATCTTCAGAAGGTAATTGTGCAGAGGGATGCTATCTTCAGTAGACAATGTATAGCGGTGTATGCATGTTCTGCATACGTTGTACAGGCCTCTCTCCTGCGCCAAGTCAAACAAATATTCTATCTTAGCTGGATTTATTGTCATTGTCAAAATGTAAAGTGCCCCATTGAGTGACTAAACATTAGGTTACTTACCTAATTAAGAGCAACCAAAAGCAAACAAACTTTTCATCAAACTAGAATGTATGTAACAACCAGCCTTTTCTCGCAGACGGCATAACGTTTTGTTTCATCTCGCTGACTGCAAAACGCTTTTGTTTCATGTTTTTCTTGTATCCTGGTGATGCTGCGTACTGCGCATTTGCTTTTTGCGTTGATCAGCTGCAAATATGTCAAACGCAGTACGCCTGACCATGCACGCAAGGTCTCCTTGTGACGCAAACAAACACAACTGTTGTTGCATGTTTACATTTGGTCACTTTTCAAACAAGGATTTAGAAAATATAGTAGGCCTATAATGCCTATCTCCTTTGTAGCAGGCGAAGATTGTGCTAACTGGCCCGACTTTTCGCCGCCTCATTTTTGTTTGATCATAACTCTGCCCAAGAATATTCAGTGATGATTTCTATGTGAAATTACAAATTCGGACGTGTATACTTTTTATAAGACAATCTGAAATTCTCACGGAAAAACCCGAGCAAAATAGACCCAATTTTAAACCGCATTCCGAATAATTCATTGACTAACATACACCTGCAGGCTGACCCGCGTAAGGTTTTGGTGGGGTGAACCCATGGGTAGTGTAGACGGAGTTGATTTAACAATACCATCTTCAGAACACTGTCTTATATGATAAGGAAGGGATCGCTGCGTGCCTAAGCAACATTAGACCCATGCAGCGATACCATCTTTAGAAAAAACCATTGTGCACACACGAGTGCTATCTTCAGTAGACAGCATATATGCATAGGAATGCTATCTTCAGAAGGTAATTGTGCAGAGGGATGCCATCTTCAGTAGACAATGCATAGCGGTGTATGCCTGTTCTGCATACGTTGTACAGGCCTCTCTCCTGCGCCAAGTCAAACAAATATTCTATCTTAGCTGGATTTATTGTCATTGTCAAAATGTAAAGTGCCCCATTGAGTGACTAAACATTAGGTTACTTACCTAATTAAGAGCAACCAAAAGCAAACAAACTTTTCATCAAACTAGAATGTATGTAACAACCAGCCTTTTCTCGCAGACGGCATAACGTTTTGTTTCATCTCGCTGACTGCAAAACGCTTTTGTTTCATGTTTTTCTTGTATCCTGGTGATGCTGCGTACAACGCATTTGCTTTTTTGCGTTGATCAGCTGCAAATATGTCAAACGCAGTACGCCTGACCATGCACGCAAGGTCTCCTTGTGACGCAAACAAACACAACTGTTGTTGCATGTTTACATTTGGTCACTTTTCAAACAAGGATTTAGAAAATATAGTAGGCCTATAATGCCTATCTCCTTTGTAGCAGGCGAAGATTGTGCTAACTGGCCCGACTTTTCGCCGCCTCATTTATGTTTGATCATAACTCTGCCCAAGAATATTCAGTGATGATTTCTATGTGAAATTACAAATTCGGACGTGTATACTTTTTATAAGACAATCTGAAATTCTCACGGAAAAACCCGAGCAAAATAGACCCAATTTTAAACCGCATTCCGAATAATTCATTGACTAACATACACCTGCAGGCTGACCCGCGTAAGGTTTTGGTGGGGTGAACCCATGGATAGTGTAGACGGAGTTGATTTAACAATACCATCTTCAGAACACTGCATGTCTTATATGATAAGGAAGGGATCGCTGCGTACCTAAGCAACATTAGACCCATGCAGCGATACCATCTTTAGAAAAAACCATTGTGCACACACGAGTGCTATCTTCAGTAGACAGCATATATGCATAGGAATGCTATCTTCAGAAGGTAATTGTGCAGAGGGATGCTATCTTCAGTAGACAATGTATAGCGGTGTATGCATGTTCTGCATACGTTGTACAGGCCTCTCTCCTGCGCCAAGTCAAACAAATATTCTATCTTAGCTGGATTTATTGTCATTGTCAAAATGTAAAGTGCCCCATTGAGTGACTAAACATTAGGTTACTTACCTAATTAAGAGCAACCAAAAGCAAACAAACTTTTCATCAAACTAGAATGTATGTAACAACCAGCCTTTTCTCGCAGACGGCATAACGTTTTGTTTCATCTCGCTGACTGCAAAACGCTTTTGTTTCATGTTTTTCTTGTATCCTGGTGATGCTGCGTACTGCGCATTTGCTTTTTTGCGTTGATCAGCTGCGAATATGTCAAACGCAGTACGCCTGACCATGCACGCAAGGTCTCCTTGTGACGCAAACAAACACAACTGTTGTTGCATGTTTACATTTGGTCACTTTTCAAACAAGGATTTAGAAAATATAGTAGGCCTATAATGCCTATCTCCTTTGTAGCAGGCGAAGATTGTGCTAACTGGCCCGACTTTTCGCCGCCTCATTTTTGTTTGATCATAACTCTGCCCAAGAATATTCAGTGATGATTTCTATGTGAAATTACAAATTCGGACGTTATACTTTTTATAAGACAATCTGAAATTCTCACGGAAAAACCCGAGCAAAATAGACCCAATTTTAAACCGCAATCCGAATAATTCATTGACTAACATACACCTGCAGGCTGACCCGCGTAAGGTTTTGGTGGGGTGAACCCATGGGTAGTGTAGACGGAGTTGATTTAACAATACCATCTTCAGAACACTGTCTTATATGATAAGGAAGGGATCGCTGCGTGCCTAAGCAACATTAGACCCATGCAGCGATACCATCTTTAGAAAAAACCATTGTGCACACAAGAGTGCTATCTTCAGTAGACAGCATATATACATAGGAATGCTATCTTCAGAAGGTAATTGTGCAGAGGGAAGCTATCTTCAGTAGACAATACATAGCGGTGTATGCCTGTTCTGCATACGTTGTACAGGCCTCTCTCCTGCGCCAAGTCAAACAAATATTCTATCTTAGCTGGATTTATTGTCATTGTCAAAATGTAAAGTGCCCCATTGAGTGACTAAACATTAGGTTACTTACCTAATTAAGAGCAACCAAAAGCAAACAAACTTTTCATCAAACTAGAATGTATGTAACAACCAGCCTTTTCTCGCAGACGGCATAACGTTTTGTTTCATCTCGCTGACTGCAAAACGCTTTTGTTTCATGTTTTCTTGTATCCTGGTGATGCTGCGTACTGCGCATTTGCTTTTTTGCGTTGATCAGCTGCAAATATGTCAAACGCAGTACGCCTGAACATGCACGCAAGGTCTCCTTGTGACGCAAACAAACACAACTGTTGTTGCATGTTTACATTTGGTCACTTTTCAAACAAGGATTTAGAAAATATAGTAGGCCTATGCCTATCTCCTTTGTAGCAGGCGAAGATTGTGCTAACTGGCCCGACTTTTCGCCGCCTCATTTGTGTTTGATCATAACTCTGCCCAAGAATATTCAGTGATGATTTCTATGTGAAATTACAAATTCGGACGTGTATACTTTTTATAAGACAATCTGAAATTCTCACGGAAAAACCCGAGCAAAATAGACCCAATTTTAAACCGCAATCCGAATAATTCATTGACTAACATACACCTTTAAGCTGACCCGCGTAAGGTTTTGGTGGGGTAAACCCATGGGTATAAGTGTAGACGGAGTTGATTTAACAATACCATCTTCAGAACACTGTCTTATATGATAAGGAAGGGATCGCTGCGTGCCTAAGCAACATTAGACCCATGCAGCGATACCATCTTTAGAAAAAACCATTGTGCACACAAGAGTGCTATCTTCAGTAGACAGCATATATACATAGGAATGCTATCTTCAGAAGGTAATTGTGCAGAGGGAAGCTATCTTCAGTAGACAATACATAGCGGTGTATGCCTGTTCTGCATACGTTGTACAGGCCTCTCTCCTGCGCCAAGTCAAACAAATATTCTATCTTAGCTGGATTTATTGTCATTGTCAAAATGTAAAGTGCCCCATTGAGTGACTAAACATTAGGTTACTTACCTAATTAAGAGCAACCAAAAGCAAACAAACTTTTCATCAAACTAGAATGTATGTAACAACCAGCCTTTTCTCGCAGACGGCATAACGTTTTGTTTCATCTCGCTGACTGCAAAACGCTTTTGTTTCATGTTTTTCTTGTATCCTGGTGATGCTGCGTACTGCGCATTTGCTTTTTTGCGTTGATCAGCTGCAAATATGTCAAACGCAGTACGCCTGACCATGCACGCAAGGTCTCCTTGTGACGCAAACAAACACAACTGTTGTTGCATGTTTACATTTGGTCACTTTTCAAACAAGGATTTAGAAAATATAGTAGGCCTATAATGCCTATCTCCTTTGTAGCAGGCGAAGATTGTGCTAACTGGCCCGACTTTTCGCCGCCTCATTTTTGTTTGATCATAACTCTGCCCAAGAATATTCAGTGATGATTTCTATGTGAAATTACAAATTCGGACGTTATACTTTTTATAAGACAATCTGAAATTCTCACGGAAAAACCCGAGCAAAATAGACCCAATTTTAAACCGCAATCCGAATAATTCATTGACTAACATACACCTGCAGGCTGACCCGCGTAAGGTTTTGGTGGGGTGAACCCATGGGTAGTGTAGACGGAGTTGATTTAACAATACCATCTTCAGAACACTGTCTTATATGATAAGGAAGGGATCGCTGCGTGCCTAAGCAACATTAGACCCATGCAGCGATACCATCTTTAGAAAAAACCATTGTGCACACAAGAGTGCTATCTTCAGTAGACAGCATATATACATAGGAATGCTATCTTCAGAAGGTAATTGTGCAGAGGGAAGCTATCTTCAGTAGACAATACATAGCGGTGTATGCCTGTTCTGCATACGTTGTACAGGCCTCTCTCCTGCGCCAAGTCAAACAAATATTCTATCTTAGCTGGATTTATTGTCATTGTCAAAATGTAAAGTGCCCCATTGAGTGACTAAACATTAGGTTACTTACCTAATTAAGAGCAACCAAAAGCAAACAAACTTTTCATCAAACTAGAATGTATGTAACAACCAGCCTTTTCTCGCAGACGGCATAACGTTTTGTTTCATCTCGCTGACTGCAAAACGCTTTTGTTTCATGTTTTCTTGTATCCTGGTGATGCTGCGTACTGCGCATTTGCTTTTTTGCGTTGATCAGCTGCAAATATGTCAAACGCAGTACGCCTGAACATGCACGCAAGGTCTCCTTGTGACGCAAACAAACACAACTGTTGTTGCATGTTTACATTTGGTCACTTTTCAAACAAGGATTTAGAAAATATAGTAGGCCTATGCCTATCTCCTTTGTAGCAGGCGAAGATTGTGCTAACTGGCCCGACTTTTCGCCGCCTCATTTGTGTTTGATCATAACTCTGCCCAAGAATATTCAGTGATGATTTCTATGTGAAATTACAAATTCGGACGTGTATACTTTTTATAAGACAATCTGAAATTCTCACGGAAAAACCCGAGCAAAATAGACCCAATTTTAAACCGCAATCCGAATAATTCATTGACTAACATACACCTTTAAGCTGACCCGCGTAAGGTTTTGGTGGGGTAAACCCATGGGTATTAGTGTAGACGGAGTTGATTTAACAATACCATCTTCAGAACACTGTCTTATATGATAAGGAAGGGATCGCTGCGTGCCTAAGCAACATTAGACCCATGCAGCGATACCATCTTTAGAAAAAACCATTGTGCACACAAGAGTGCTATCTTCAGTAGACAGCATATATACATAGGAATGCTATCTTCAGAAGGTAATTGTGCAGAGGGAAGCTATCTTCAGTAGACAATACATAGCGGTGTATGCCTGTTCTGCATACGTTGTACAGGCCTCTCTCCTGCGCCAAGTCAAACAAATATTCTATCTTAGCTGGATTTATTGTCATTGTCAAAATGTAAAGTGCCCCATTGAGTGACTAAACATTAGGTTACTTACCTAATTAAGAGCAACCAAAAGCAAACAAACTTTTCATCAAACTAGAATGTATGTAACAACCAGCCTTTTCTCGCAGACGGCATAACGTTTTGTTTCATCTCGCTGACTGCAAAACGCTTTTGTTTCATGTTTTTCTTGTATCCTGGTGATGCTGCGTACAACGCATTTGCTTTTTTGCGTTGATCAGCTGCAAATATGTCAAACGCAGTACGCCTGACCATGCACGCAAGGTCTCCTTGTGACGCAAACAAACACAACTGTTGTTGCATGTTTACATTTGGTCACTTTTCAAACAAGGATTTAGAAAATATAGTAGGCCTATAATGCCTATCTCCTTTGTAGCAGGCGAAGATTGTGCTAACTGGCCCGACTTTTCGCCGCCTCATTTTTGTTTGATCATAACTCTGCCCAAGAATATTCAGTGATGATTTCTATGTGAAATTACAAATTCGGACGTGTATACTTTTTATAAGACAATCTGAAATTCTCACGGAAAAACCCGAGCAAAATAGACCCAATTTTAAACCGCATTCCGAATAATTTATTGACTAACATACACCTGCAGGCTGACCCGCGTAAGGTTTTGGTGGGGTGAACCCATGGATAGTGTAGACGGAGTTGATTTAACAATACCATCTTCAGAACACTGCATGTCTTATATGATAAGGAAGGGATCGCTGCGTACCTAAGCAACATTAGACCCATGCAGCGATACCATCTTTAGAAAAAACCATTGTGCACACACGAGTGCTATCTTCAGTAGACAGCATATATGCATAGGAATGCTATCTTCAGAAGGTAATTGTGCAGAGGGATGCTATCTTCAGTAGACAATGTATAGCGGTGTATGCATGTTCTGCATACGTTGTACAGGCCTCTCTCCTGCGCCAAGTCAAACAAATATTCTATCTTAGCTGGATTTATTGTCATTGTCAAAATGTAAAGTGCCCCATTGAGTGACTAAACATTAGGTTACTTACCTAATTAAGAGCAACCAAAAGCAAACAAACTTTTCATCAAACTAGAATGTATGTAACAACCAGCCTTTTCTCGCAGACGGCATAACGTTTTGTTTCATCTCGCTGACTGCAAAACGCTTTTGTTTCATGTTTTTCTTGTATCCTGGTGATGCTGCGTACTGCGCATTTGCTTTTTGCGTTGATCAGCTGCAAATATGTCAAACGCAGTACGCCTGACCATGCACGCAAGGTCTCCTTGTGACGCAAACAAACACAACTGTTGTTGCATGTTTACATTTGGTCACTTTTCAAACAAGGATTTAGAAAATATAGTAGGCCTATAATGCCTATCTCCTTTGTAGCAGGCGAAGATTGTGCTAACTGGCCCGACTTTTCGCCGCCTCATTTTTGTTTGATCATAACTCTGCCCAAGAATATTCAGTGATGATTTCTATGTGAAATTACAAATTCGGACGTTATACTTTTTATAAGACAATCTGAAATTCTCACGGAAAAACCCGAGCAAAATAGACCCAATTTTAAACCGCAATCCGAATAATTCATTGACTAACATACACCTGCAGGCTGACCCGCGTAAGGTTTTGGTGGGGTGAACCCATGGGTAGTGTAGACGGAGTTGATTTAACAATACCATCTTCAGAACACTGTCTTATATGATAAGGAAGGGATCGCTGCGTGCCTAAGCAACATTAGACCCATGCAGCGATACCATCTTTAGAAAAAACCATTGTGCACACAAGAGTGCTATCTTCAGTAGACAGCATATATACATAGGAATGCTATCTTCAGAAGGTAATTGTGCAGAGGGAAGCTATCTTCAGTAGACAATACATAGCGGTGTATGCCTGTTCTGCATACGTTGTACAGGCCTCTCTCCTGCGCCAAGTCAAACAAATATTCTATCTTAGCTGGATTTATTGTCATTGTCAAAATGTAAAGTGCCCCATTGAGTGACTAAACATTAGGTTACTTACCTAATTAAGAGCAACCAAAAGCAAACAAACTTTTCATCAAACTAGAATGTATGTAACAACCAGCCTTTTCTCGCAGACGGCATAACGTTTTGTTTCATCTCGCTGACTGCAAAACGCTTTTGTTTCATGTTTTCTTGTATCCTGGTGATGCTGCGTACTGCGCATTTGCTTTTTTGCGTTGATCAGCTGCAAATATGTCAAACGCAGTACGCCTGAACATGCACGCAAGGTCTCCTTGTGACGCAAACAAACACAACTGTTGTTGCATGTTTACATTTGGTCACTTTTCAAACAAGGATTTAGAAAATATAGTAGGCCTATGCCTATCTCCTTTGTAGCAGGCGAAGATTGTGCTAACTGGCCCGACTTTTCGCCGCCTCATTTGTGTTTGATCATAACTCTGCCCAAGAATATTCAGTGATGATTTCTATGTGAAATTACAAATTCGGACGTGTATACTTTTTATAAGACAATCTGAAATTCTCACGGAAAAACCCGAGCAAAATAGACCCAATTTTAAACCGCAATCCGAATAATTCATTGACTAACATACACCTTTAAGCTGACCCGCGTAAGGTTTTGGTGGGGTAAACCCATGGGTATTAGTGTAGACGGAGTTGATTTAACAATACCATCTTCAGAACACTGTCTTATATGATAAGGAAGGGATCGCTGCGTGCCTAAGCAACATTAGACCCATGCAGCGATACCATCTTTAGAAAAAACCATTGTGCACACAAGAGTGCTATCTTCAGTAGACAGCATATATACATAGGAATGCTATCTTCAGAAGGTAATTGTGCAGAGGGAAGCTATCTTCAGTAGACAATACATAGCGGTGTATGCCTGTTCTGCATACGTTGTACAGGCCTCTCTCCTGCGCCAAGTCAAACAAATATTCTATCTTAGCTGGATTTATTGTCATTGTCAAAATGTAAAGTGCCCCATTGAGTGACTAAACATTAGGTTACTTACCTAATTAAGAGCAACCAAAAGCAAACAAACTTTTCATCAAACTAGAATGTATGTAACAACCAGCCTTTTCTCGCAGACGGCATAACGTTTTGTTTCATCTCGCTGACTGCAAAACGCTTTTGTTTCATGTTTTTCTTGTATCCTGGTGATGCTGCGTACAACGCATTTGCTTTTTTGCGTTGATCAGCTGCAAATATGTCAAACGCAGTACGCCTGACCATGCACGCAAGGTCTCCTTGTGACGCAAACAAACACAATTGTTGTTGCATGTTTACATTTGGTCACTTTTCAAACAAGGATTTAGAAAATATAGTAGGCCTATAATGCCTATCTCCTTTGTAGCAGGCGAAGATTGTGCTAACTGGCCCGACTTTTCGCCGCCTCATTTTTGTTTGATCATAACTCTGCCCAAGAATATTCAGTGATGATTTCTATGTGAAATTACAAATTCGGACGTGTATACTTTTTATAAGACAATCTGAAATTCTCACGGAAAAACCCGAGCAAAATAGACCCAATTTTAAACCGCATTCCGAATAATTTATTGACTAACATACACCTGCAGGCTGACCCGCGTAAGGTTTTGGTGGGGTGAACCCATGGATAGTGTAGACGGAGTTGATTTAACAATACCATCTTCAGAACACTGCATGTCTTATATGATAAGGAAGGGATCGCTGCGTACCTAAGCAACATTAGACCCATGCAGCGATACCATCTTTAGAAAAAACCATTGTGCACACACGAGTGCTATCTTCAGTAGACAGCATATATGCATAGGAATGCTATCTTCAGAAGGTAATTGTGTAGAGGGATGCTATCTTCAGTAGACAATGTATAGCGGTGTATGCATGTTCTGCATACGTTGTACAGGCCTCTCTCCTGCGCCAAGTCAAACAAATATTCTATCTTAGCTGGATTTATTGTCATTGTCAAAATGTAAAGTGCCCCATTGAGTGACTAAACATTAGGTTACTTACCTAATTAAGAGCAACCAAAAGCAAACAAACTTTTCATCAAACTAGAATGTATGTAACAACCAGCCTTTTCTCGCAGACGGCATAACGTTTTGTTTCATCTCGCTGACTGCAAAACGCTTTTGTTTCATGTTTTTCTTGTATCCTGGTGATGCTGCGTACTGCGCATTTGCTTTTTGCGTTGATCAGCTGCAAATATGTCAAACGCAGTACGCCTGACCATGCACGCAAGGTCTCCTTGTGACGCAAACAAACACAACTGTTGTTGCATGTTTACATTTGGTCACTTTTCAAACAAGGATTTAGAAAATATAGTAGGCCTATAATGCCTATCTCCTTTGTAGCAGGCGAAGATTGTGCTAACTGGCCCGACTTTTCGCCGCCTCATTTTTGTTTGATCATAACTCTGCCCAAGAATATTCAGTGATGATTTCTATGTGAAATTACAAATTCGGACGTTATACTTTTTATAAGACAATCTGAAATTCTCACGGAAAAACCCGAGCAAAATAGACCCAATTTTAAACCGCAATCCGAATAATTCATTGACTAACATACACCTGCAGGCTGACCCGCGTAAGGTTTTGGTGGGGTGAACCCATGGGTAGTGTAGACGGAGTTGATTTAACAATACCATCTTCAGAACACTGTCTTATATGATAAGGAAGGGATCGCTGCGTGCCTAAGCAACATTAGACCCATGCAGCGATACCATCTTTAGAAAAAACCATTGTGCACACAAGAGTGCTATCTTCAGTAGACAGCATATATACATAGGAATGCTATCTTCAGAAGGTAATTGTGCAGAGGGAAGCTATCTTCAGTAGACAATACATAGCGGTGTATGCCTGTTCTGCATACGTTGTACAGGTCTCTCTCCTGCGCCAAGTCAAACAAATATTCTATCTTAGCTGGATTTATTGTCATTGTCAAAATGTAAAGTGCCCCATTGAGTGACTAAACATTAGGTTACTTACCTAATTAAGAGCAACCAAAAGCAAACAAACTTTTCATCAAACTAGAATGTATGTAACAACCAGCCTTTTCTCGCAGACGGCATAACGTTTTGTTTCATCTCGCTGACTGCAAAACGCTTTTGTTTCATGTTTTTCTTGTATCCTGGTGATGCTGCGTACTGCGCATTTGCTTTTTTGCGTTGATCAGCTGCAAATATGTCAAACGCAGTACGCCTGAACATGCACGCAAGGTCTCCTTGTGACGCAAACAAACACAACTGTTGTTGCATGTTTACATTTGGTCACTTTTCAAACAAGGATTTAGAAAATATAGTAGGCCTATGCCTATCTCCTTTGTAGCAGGCGAAGATTGTACTAACTGGCCCGACTTTTCGCCGCCTCATTTTTGTTTGATCATAACTCTGCCCAAGAATATTCAGTGATGATTTCTATGTGAAATTACAAATTCGGACGTGTATACTTTTTATAAGACAATCTGAAATTCTCACGGAAAAACCCGAGCAAAATAGACCCAATTTTAAACCGCAATCCGAATAATTCATTGACTAACATACACCTTTAAGCTGACCCGCGTATGGTTTTGGTGGGGTAAACCCATGGGTATTAGTGTAGACGGAGTTGATTTAACAATACCATCTTCAGAACACTGTCTTATATGATAAGGAAGGGATCGCTGCGTGCCTAAGCAACATTAGACCCATGCAGCGATACCATCTTTAGAAAAAACCATTGTGCACACAAGAGTGCTATCTTCAGTAGACAGCATATATACATAGGAATGCTATCTTCAGAAGGTAATTGTGCAGAGGGAAGCTATCTTCAGTAGACAATACATAGCGGTGTATGCCTGTTCTGCATACGTTGTACAGGCCTCTCTCCTGCGCCAAGTCAAACAAATATTCTATCTTAGCTGGATTTATTGTCATTGTCAAAATGTAAAGTGCCCCATTGAGTGACTAAACATTAGGTTACTTACCTAATTAAGAGCAACCAAAAGCAAACAAACTTTTCATCAAACTAGAATGTATGTAACAACCAGCCTTTTCTCGCAGACGGCATAACGTTTTGTTTCATCTCGCTGACTGCAAAACGCTTTTGTTTCATGTTTTTCTTGTATCCTGGTGATGCTGCGTACTGCGCATTTGCTTTTTTGCGTTGATCAGCTGCAAATATGTCAAACGCAGTACGCCTGAACATGCACGCAAGGTCTCCTTGTGACGCAAACAAACACAACTGTTGTTGCATGTTTACATTTGGTCACTTTTCAAACAAGGATTTAGAAAATATAGTAGGCCTATGCCTATCTCCTTTGTAGCAGGCGAAGATTGTGCTAACTGGCCCGACTTTTCGCCGCCTCATTTTTGTTTGATCATAACTCTGCCCAAGAATATTCAGTGATGATTTCTATGTGAAATTACAAATTCGGACGTGTATACTTTTTATAAGACAATCTGAAATTCTCACGGAAAAACCAGAGCAAAATAGACCCAATTTTAAACCGCAATCCGAATAATTCATTGACTAACATACACCTTTAAGCTGACCCGCGTAAGGTTTTGGTGGGGTAAACCCATGGGTATTAGTGTAGACGGAGTTGATTTAACAATACCATCTTCAGAACACTGTCTTATATGATAAGGAAGGGATCGCTGCGTGCCTAAGCACCATTAGACCCATGCAGCGATACCATCTTTAGAAAAAAACATTGTGCACACACAAGTGCTATCTTCAGTAGACAGCATATATGCATAGGAATGCTATCTTCAGAAGGTAATTGTGCAGAGGGATGCTATCTTCAGTAGACAATGCATAGCGGTGTATGCCTGTTCTGCATACGTTGTACAGGCCTCTCTCCTGCGCCAAGTCAAACAAATATTCTATCTTAGCTGGATTTATTGTCATTGTCAAAATGTAAAGTGCCCCATTGAGTGACTAAACATTAGGTTACTTACCTAATTAAGAGCAACCAAAAGCAAACAAACTTTTCATCAAACTAGAATGTATGTAACAACCAGCCTTTTCTCGCAGACGGCATAACGTTTTGTTTCATCTCGCTGACTGCAAAACGCTTTTGTTTCATGTTTTTCTTGTATCCTGGTGATGCTGCGTACTGCGCATTTGCTTTTTTTGCGTTGATCAGCTGCAAATATGTCAAACGCAGTACGCCTGACCATGCACGCAAGGTCTCCTTGTGACGCAAACAAACACAACTGTTGTTGCATGTTTACATTTGGTCACTTTTCAAACAAGGATTTAGAAAATATAGTAGGCCTATAATGCCTATCTCCTTTGTAGCAGGCGAAGATTGTGCTAACTGGCCCGACTTTTCGCCGCCTCATTTTTGTTTGATCATAACTCTGCCCAAGAATATTCAGTGATGATTTCTATGTGAAATTACAAATTCGGACGTGTATACTTTTTATAAGACAATCTGAAATTCTCACGGAAAAAACCGAGCAAAATAGACCCAATTTTAAACCGCAATCCGAATAATTCATTGACTAACATACACCTGCAGGCTGAACCGCGTAAGGTTTTGGTGGGGTGAACCCATGGGTAGTGTAGACGGAGTTGATTTAACAATACCATCTTCAGAACACTGTCTTATATGATAAGGAAGGGATCGCTGCGTGCCTAAGCAACATTAGACCCATGCAGCGATACCATCTTTAGAAAAAACCATTGTGCACACAAGAGTGCTATCTTCAGTAGACAGCATATATACATAGGAATGCTATCTTCAGAAGGTAATTGTGCAGAGGGAAGCTCTCTTCAGTAGACAATGCATAGCGGTGTATGCCTGTTCTGCATACGTTGTACAGGCCTCTCTCCTGCGCCAAGTCAAACAAATATTCTATCTTAGCTGGATTTATTGTCATTGTCAAAATGTTAAGTGCCCCATTGAGTGACTAAACATTAGGTTACTTACCTAATTAAGAGCAACCAAAAGCAAACAAACTTTTCATCAAACTAGAATGTATGTAACAACCAGCCTTTTCTCGCAGACGGCATAACGTTTTGTTTCATCTCGCTGACTGCAAAACGCTTTTGTTTCATGTTTTTCTTGTATCCTGGTGATGCTGCGTACTGCGCATTTGCTTTTTTGCTTTGATCAGCTGCAAATATGTCAAACGCAGTACGCCTGAACATGCACGCAAGGTCTCCTTGTGACGCAAACAAACACAACTGTTGTTGCATGTTTACATTTGGTCACTTTTCAAACAAGGATTTAGAAAATATAGTAGGCCTATGCCTATCTCCTTTGTAGCAGGCGAAGATTGTGCTAACTGGCCCGACTTTTCGCCGCCTCATTTTTGTTTGATCATAACTCTGCCCAAGAATATTCAGTGATGATTTCTATGTGAAATTACAAATTCGGACGTGTATACTTTTTATAAGACAATCTGAAATTCTCACGGAAAAACCCGAGCAAAATAGACCCAATTTTAAACCGCAATCCGAATAATTCATTGACTAACATACACCTTTAGGCTGACCCGCGTAAGGTTTTGGTGGGGTAAACCCATGGGTATTAGTGTAGACGGAGTTGATTTAACAATACCATCTTCAGAACACTGTCTTATATGATAAGGAAGGGATCGCTGCGTGCCTAAGCACCATTAGACCCATGCAGCGATACCATCTTTAGAAAAAAACATTGTGCACACACGAGTGCTATCTTCAGTAGACAGCATATATACATAGGAATGCTATACCGTGTGTCATAAGTGATTACCCCCCCCCCCCTATAAAGTACAAGTGCAAATGATTATTTAGAAAAGTATAAACGTACCAATACTTTAGTTTTGTGATGAGTCTAACCCTAAGTTGTTGACACCATCATGATCAAACACTTCTTGCACTCTTGTACCCAGTGTACGTCGACAAGCGCCCTCAACGTCGATTATTGAATATTTTCTATTATTGTTTTGAAGTTGGTCACGTGTTGTACAGTAGGGAGGCTCGTAAAGTGTTTGCAAAGGCAAAGTATGCTTATTTGGGTACCATGGTATAGCTAGAGGTCCCTTCTTTCCATACATACCAAAACAAGTACAAACATCACACGCATGACATCACAATGACGTCACTAAACATGGCCGACCTCAAAATCCCGCCGTATTTGCAGTGAGGTACAGGTACCTTTAAATTTCACCTCTTCAGTAAAACAGCTATAAAATTCTGAAAACCCGATCAATTTTGATGGTCTAAACGCTGAGATACATCTAATAGATGTGAGCTACCAATATTTGATGGGTGGAAGAGCTTTGCACAACATCTTCTCTCCAGTAATGATGATAATCAGCAATGCCAGGGGGTAATCACTTATGACACACCGTATATCTTCAGAAGGTAATTGTGCAGAGGGATGCTATCTTCAGTAGACAATGCATAGCGGTGTATGCCTGTTCTGCATACGTTGTACAGGCCTCTCTCCTGCGCCAAGTCAAACAAATATTCTATCTTAGCTGGATTTATTGTCATTGTCAAAATGTAAAGTGCCCCATTGAGTGACTAAACATTAGGTTACTTATACCTAATTAAGAGCAACCAAAAGCAAACAAACTTTTCATCAAACTAGAATGTATGTAACAACCAGCCTTTTCTCGCAGACGGCATAACGTTTTGTTTCATCTCGCTGACTGCAAAACGCTTTTGTTTCATGTTTTTCTTGTATCCTGGTGATGCTGCGTACTGCGCATTTGCTTTTTTGCGTTGATCAGCTGCAAATATGTCAAACGCAGTACGCCTGACCATGCACGCAAGGTCTCCTTGTGACGCAAACAAACACAACTGTTGTTGCATGTTTACATTTGGTCACTTTTCAAACAAGGATTTAGAAAATATAGTAGGCCTATAATGCCTATCTCCTTTGTAGCAGGCGAAGATTGTGCTAACTGGCCCGACTTTTCGCCGCCTCATTTTTGTTTGATCATAACTCTGCCCAAGAATATTCAGTGATGATTTCTATGTGAAATTACAAATTCGGACGTGTATACTTTTTATAAGACAATCTGAAATTCTCACGGAAAAACCCGAGCAAAATAGACCCAATTTTAAACCGCATTCCGAATAATTCATTGACTAACATACACCTGCAGGCTGACCCGCGTAAGGTTTTGGTGGGGTGAACCCATGGGTAGTGTAGACGGAGTTGATTTAACAATACCATCTTCAGAACACTGTCTTATATGATAAGGAAGGGATCGCTGCGTGCCTAAGCAACATTAGACCCATGCAGCGATACCATCTTTAGAAAAAACCATTGTGCACACAAGAGTGCTATCTTCAGTAGACAGCATATATACATAGGAATGCTATCTTCAGAAGGTAATTGTGCAGAGGGAAGCTCTCTTCAGTAGACAATGCATAGCGGTGTATGCCTGTTCTGCATACGTTGTACAGGCCTCTCTCCTGCGCCAAGTCAAACAAATATTCTATCTTAGCTGGATTTATTGTCATTGTCAAAATGTTAAGTGCCCCATTGAGTGACTAAACATTAGGTTACTTACCTAATTAAGAGCAACCAAAAGCAAACAAACTTTTCATCAAACTAGAATGTATGTAACAACCAGCCTTTTCTCGCAGACGGCATAACGTTTTGTTTCATCTCGCTGACTGCAAAACGCTTTTGTTTCATGTTTTTCTTGTATCCTGGTGATGCTGCGTACTGCGCATTTGCTTTTTTGCTTTGATCAGCTGCAAATATGTCAAACGCAGTACGCCTGAACATGCACGCAAGGTCTCCTTGTGACGCAAACAAACACAACTGTTGTTGCATGTTTACATTTGGTCACTTTTCAAACAAGGATTTAGAAAATATAGTAGGCCTATGCCTATCTCCTTTGTAGCAGGCGAAGATTGTGCTAACTGGCCCGACTTTTCGCCGCCTCATTTTTGTTTGATCATAACTCTGCCCAAGAATATTCAGTGATGATTTCTATGTGAAATTACAAATTCGGACGTGTATACTTTTTATAAGACAATCTGAAATTCTCACGGAAAAACCCGAGCAAAATAGACCCAATTTTAAACCGCAATCCGAATAATTCATTGACTAACATACACCTTTAGGCTGACCCGCGTAAGGTTTTGGTGGGGTAAACCCATGGGTATTAGTGTAGACGGAGTTGATTTAACAATACCATCTTCAGAACACTGTCTTATATGATAAGGAAGGGATCGCTGCGTGCCTAAGCAACATTAGACCCATGCAGCGATACCATCTTTAGAAAAAACCATTGTGCACACACGAGTGCTATCTTCAGTAGACAGCATATATGCATAGGAATGCTATCTTCAGAAGGTAATTGTGCAGAGGGATGCTATCTTCAGTAGACAATGCATAGCGGTGTATGCCTGTTCTGCATACGTTGTACAGGCCTCTCTCCTGCGCCAAGTCAAACAAATATTCTATCTTAGCTGGATTTATTGTCATTGTCAAAATGTAAAGTGCCCCATTGAGTGACTAAACATTAGGTTACTTACCTAATTAAGAGCAACCAAAAGCAAACAAACTTTTCATCAAACTAGAATGTATGTAACAACCAGCCTTTTCTCGCAGACGGCATAACGTTTTGTTTCATCTCGCTGACTGCAAAACGCTTTTGTTTCATGTTTTTCTTGTATCCTGGTGATGCTGCGTACTGCGCATTTGCTTTTTTGCGTTGATCAGCTGCAAATATGTCAAACGCAGTACGCCTGACCATGCACGCAAGGTCTCCTTGTGACGCAAACAAACACAACTGTTGTTGCATGTTTACATTTGGTCACTTTTCAAACAAGGATTTAGAAAATATAGTAGGCCTATGCCTATCTCCTTTGTAGCAGGCGAAGATTGTGCTAACTGGCCCGACTTTTCGCCGCCTCATTTTTGTTTGATCATAACTCTGCCCAAGAATATTCAGTGATGATTTCTATGTGAAATTACAAATTCGGACGTGTATACTTTTATAAGACAATCTGAAATTCTCACGGAAAAACCCGAGCAAAATAGACCCAATTTTAAACCGCAATCCGAATAATTCATTGACTAACATACACCTGTAGGCTGACCCGCGTAAGGTTTTGGTGGGGTGAACCCATGGGTATTAGTGTAGACGGAGTTGATTTAAATCTTCAGAACACTGTCTTATATGATAAGGAAGGGATCGCTGCGTGCCTAAGCAACATTAGACCTATGCAGCGATACCATCTTTAGAAAAAAACATTGTGCACACACGAGTGCTATCTTCAGTAGACAGCATATATGCATAGGAATGCTATCTTCAGAAGGTAATTGTGCAGAGGGATGCTATCTTCAGTAGACAATGCATAGCGGTGTATGCCTGTTCTGCATACGTTGTACAGACCTCTCTCCTGCGCCAAGTCAAACAAATATTCTATCTTAGCTGGATTTATTGTCATTGTCAAAATGTAAAGTGCCCCATTGAGTGACTAAACATTAGGTTACTTACCTAATTAAGAGCAACCAAAAGCAAACAAACTTTTCATCAAACTAGAATGTATGTAACAACCAGCCTTTTCTCACAGACGGCATAACGTTTTGTTTCATCTCGCTGACTGCAAAATGCTTTTGTTTCATGTTTTTCTTGTATCCTGGTGATGCTGCGTACTGCGCATTTGCTTTTTTGCGTTGATCAGCTGCAAATATGTCAAACGCAGTACGACTGACCATGCACGCAAGGTCTCCTTGTGACGCAAACAAACACAACTGTTGTTGTATGTTTACATTTGGTCACTTTTCAAACAAGGATTTAGAAAATATAGTAGGCCTATGCCTATCTCCTTTGTAGCAGGCGAAGATTGTGCTAACTGGCCCGACTTTTCGCCGCCTCATTTTTGTTTGATCATAACTCTGCCCAAGAATATTCAGTGATGATATCTATGTGAAATTACAAATTCGGACGTGTATACTTTTTATCCTGTAGGCTGACCCGTGTAAGGTTTTGGTGGGGTGAACCCATGGGTATTAGTGTAGACGGAGTTGATTTAACAATACCATCTTCAGAACACTGTCTTATATGATAAGGAAGGGATATCGCTGCGTGCCTAAGCAACATTAGACCCATGCAGCGATACCATCTTTAGAAAAAAACCCATTGTGCACACACGAGTGCTATCTTCAGTAGACAGCATATATACATAGGAATGCTATCTTCAGAAGGTAATTGTGCAGAGGGATGCTATCTTCAGTAGACAATGCATAGAGGTGTATGCCTGTTCTGCATACGTCGTACAGGCCTCTCTCCTGCGCCAAGTCAAACAAATATTCTATCTTAGCTGGATTTATTGTCATTGTCAAAATGTAAAGTGCCCCATTGAGTGACTAAACATTAGGTTACTTACCTAATTAAGAGCAACCAAAAGCAAACAAACTTTTCATCAAACTAGAATGTATGTAACAACCAGCCTTTTCTCGCAGACGGCATAACGTTTTGTTTCATCTCGCTGACTGCAAAACGCTTTTGTTTCATGTTTTTCTTGTATCCTGGTGATGCTGCGTACTGCGCATTTGCTTTTTTGCGTTGATCAGCTGCAAATATGTCAAACGCAGTACGCCTGACCATGCACGCAAGGTCTCCTTGTGACGCAAACAAACACAACTGTTATTGCATGTTTACATTTGGTCACTTTTCAAACAAGGATTTAGAAAATATAGTAGGCCTATGTCTATCTCCTTTGTAGCAGGCGAAGATTGTGCTAACTGGCCCGACTTTTCGCCGCCTCATTTTTGTTTGATCATAACTCTGCCCAAGAATATTCAGTGATGAATATGTATACTGTGTATTTTTTATAAGACAATCTGAAATTCTCACGGAAAAACCCGAGCAAAATAGACCCAATTTTAAACCGCAATCCGAATAATTCATTGACTAACATACACCTTTAGGCTGACCCGCGTAAGGTTTTGGTGGGGTAAACCCATGGGTATTAGTGTAGACGGAGTTGATTTAACAATACCATCTTCAGAACACTGTCTTATATGATAAGGAAGGGATCGCTGCGTGCCTAAGCACCATTAGACCCATGCAGCGATACCATCTTTAGAAAAAAACATTGTGCACACACGAGTGCTATCTTCAGTAGACAGCATATATACATAGGAATGCTATACCGTGTGTCATAAGTGATTACCCCCCCCCCCCCCCCTATAAAGTACAAGTGCAAATGATTATTTAGAAAAGTATAAACGTACCAATACTTTAGTTTTGTGATGAGTCTAACCCTAAGTTGTTGACACCATCATGATCAAACACTTCTTGCACTCTTGTACCCAGTGTACGTCGACAAGCGCCCTCAACGTCGATTATTGAATATTTTCTATTATTGTTTTGAAGTTGGTCACGTGTTGTACAGTCGGGAGGCTCGTAAAGTGTTTGCAAAGGCAAAGTATGCTTATTTGGGTACCATGGTATAGCTAGAGGTCCCTTCTTTCCATACATACCAAAACAAGTACAAACATCACACGCATGACATCACAATGACGTCACTAAACATGGCCGACCTCAAAATCCCGCCGTATTTGCAGTGAGGTACAGGTACCTTTAAATTTCACCTCTTCAGTAAAACAGCTATAAAATTCTGAAAACCCGATCAATTTTGATGGTCTAAACGCTGAGATACATCTAATAGATGTGAGCTACCAATATTTGATGGGTGGAAGAGCTTTGCACAACATCTTCTCTCCAGTAATGATGATAATCAGCAATGCCAGGGGGTAATCACTTATGACACACCGTATATCTTCAGAAGGTAATTGTGCAGAGGGATGCTATCTTCAGTAGACAATGCATAGCGGTGTATGCCTGTTCTGCATACGTTGTACAGGCCTCTCTCCTGCGCCAAGTCAAACAAATATTCTATCTTAGCTGGATTTATTGTCATTGTCAAAATGTAAAGTGCCCCATTGAGTGACTAAACATTAGGTTACTTATACCTAATTAAGAGCAACCAAAAGCAAACAAACTTTTCATCAAACTAGAATGTATGTAACAACCAGCCTTTTCTCGCAGACGGCATAACGTTTTGTTTCATCTCGCTGACTGCAAAACGCTTTTGTTTCATGTTTTTCTTGTATCCTGGTGATGCTGCGTACTGCGCATTTGCTTTTTTGCGTTGATCAGCTGCAAATATGTCAAACGCAGTACGCCTGACCATGCACGCAAGGTCTCCTTGTGACGCAAACAAACACAACTGTTGTTGCATGTTTACATTTGGTCACTTTTCAAACAAGGATTTAGAAAATATAGTAGGCCTATGCCTATCTCCTTTGTAGCAGGCGAAGATTGTGCTAACTGGCCCGACTTTTCGCCGCCTCATTTTTGTTTGATCATAACTCTGCCCAAGAATATTCAGTGATGATTTCTATGTGAAATTACAAATTCGGACGTGTATACTTTTTATAAGACAATCTGAAATTCTCACGGAAAAACCCGAGCAAAATAGACCCAATTTTAAACCGCATTCCGAATAATTCATTGACTAACATACACCTGCAGGCTGACCCGCGTAAGGTTTTGGTGGGGTGAACCCATGGGTAGTGTAGACGGAGTTGATTTAACAATACCATCTTCAGAACACTGTCTTATATGATAAGGAAGGGATCGCTGCGTGCCTAAGCAACATTAGACCCATGCAGCGATACCATCTTTAGAAAAAACCATTGTGCACACACGAGTGCTATCTTCAGTAGACAGCATATATGCATAGGAATGCTATCTTCAGAAGGTAATTGTGCAGAGGGATGCTATCTTCAGTAGACAATGCATAGCGGTGTATGCCTGTTCTGCATACGTTGTACAGGCCTCTCTCCTGCGCCAAGTCAAACAAATATTCTATCTTAGCTGGATTTATTGTCATTGTCAAAATGTAAAGTGCCCCATTGAGTGACTAAACATTAGGTTACTTACCTAATTAAGAGCAACCAAAAGCAAACAAACTTTTCATCAAACTAGAATGTATGTAACAACCAGCCTTTTCTCGCAGACGGCATAACGTTTTGTTTCATCTCGCTGACTGCAAAACGCTTTTGTTTCATGTTTTTCTTGTATCCTGGTGATGCTGCGTACTGCGCATTTGCTTTTTTGCGTTGATCAGCTGCAAATATGTCAAACGCAGTACGCCTGACCATGCACGCAAGGTCTCCTTGTGACGCAAACAAACACAACTGTTGTTGCATGTTTACATTTGGTCACTTTTCAAACAAGGATTTAGAAAATATAGTAGGCCTATGCCTATCTCCTTTGTAGCAGGCGAAGATTGTGCTAACTGGCCCGACTTTTCGCCGCCTCATTTTTGTTTGATCATAACTCTGCCCAAGAATATTCAGTGATGATTTCTATGTGAAATTACAAATTCGGACGTGTATACTTTTATAAGACAATCTGAAATTCTCACGGAAAAACCCGAGCAAAATAGACCCAATTTTAAACCGCAATCCGAATAATTCATTGACTAACATACACCTGTAGGCTGACCCGCGTAAGGTTTTGGTGGGGTGAACCCATGGGTATTAGTGTAGACGGAGTTGATTTAAATCTTCAGAACACTGTCTTATATGATAAGGAAGGGATCGCTGCGTGCCTAAGCAACATTAGACCTATGCAGCGATACCATCTTTAGAAAAAAACATTGTGCACACACGAGTGCTATCTTCAGTAGACAGCATATATGCATAGGAATGCTATCTTCAGAAGGTAATTGTGCAGAGGGATGCTATCTTCAGTAGACAATGCATAGCGGTGTATGCCTGTTCTGCATACGTTGTACAGACCTCTCTCCTGCGCCAAGTCAAACAAATATTCTATCTTAGCTGGATTTATTGTCATTGTCAAAATGTAAAGTGCCCCATTGAGTGACTAAACATTAGGTTACTTACCTAATTAAGAGCAACCAAAAGCAAACAAACTTTTCATCAAACTAGAATGTATGTAACAACCAGCCTTTTCTCACAGACGGCATAACGTTTTGTTTCATCTCGCTGACTGCAAAATGCTTTTGTTTCATGTTTTTCTTGTATCCTGGTGATGCTGCGTACTGCGCATTTGCTTTTTTGCGTTGATCAGCTGCAAATATGTCAAACGCAGTACGACTGACCATGCACGCAAGGTCTCCTTGTGACGCAAACAAACACAACTGTTGTTGTATGTTTACATTTGGTCACTTTTCAAACAAGGATTTAGAAAATATAGTAGGCCTATGCCTATCTCCTTTGTAGCAGGCGAAGATTGTGCTAACTGGCCCGACTTTTCGCCGCCTCATTTTTGTTTGATCATAACTCTGCCCAAGAATATTCAGTGATGATATCTATGTGAAATTACAAATTCGGACGTGTATACTTTTTATCCTGTAGGCTGACCCGTGTAAGGTTTTGGTGGGGTGAACCCATGGGTATTAGTGTAGACGGAGTTGATTTAACAATACCATCTTCAGAACACTGTCTTATATGATAAGGAAGGGATATCGCTGCGTGCCTAAGCAACATTAGACCCATGCAGCGATACCATCTTTAGAAAAAAACCCATTGTGCACACACGAGTGCTATCTTCAGTAGACAGCATATATACATAGGAATGCTATCTTCAGAAGGTAATTGTGCAGAGGGATGCTATCTTCAGTAGACAATGCATAGAGGTGTATGCCTGTTCTGCATACGTCGTACAGGCCTCTCTCCTGCGCCAAGTCAAACAAATATTCTATCTTAGCTGGATTTATTGTCATTGTCAAAATGTAAAGTGCCCCATTGAGTGACTAAACATTAGGTTACTTACCTAATTAAGAGCAACCAAAAGCAAACAAACTTTTCATCAAACTAGAATGTATGTAACAACCAGCCTTTTCTCGCAGACGGCATAACGTTTTGTTTCATCTCGCTGACTGCAAAACGCTTTTGTTTCATGTTTTTCTTGTATCCTGGTGATGCTGCGTACTGCGCATTTGCTTTTTTGCGTTGATCAGCTGCAAATATGTCAAACGCAGTACGCCTGACCATGCACGCAAGGTCTCCTTGTGACGCAAACAAACACAACTGTTATTGCATGTTTACATTTGGTCACTTTTCAAACAAGGATTTAGAAAATATAGTAGGCCTATGTCTATCTCCTTTGTAGCAGGCGAAGATTGTGCTAACTGGCCCGACTTTTCGCCGCCTCATTTTTGTTTGATCATAACTCTGCCCAAGAATATTCAGTGATGAATATGTATACTGTGTATTTTTTATAAGACAATCTGAAATTCTCACGGAAAAACCCGAGCAAAATAGACCCAATTTTAAACCGCAATCCGAATAATTCATTGACTAACATACACCTGTAGGCTGACCCGCGTAAGGTTTTGGTGGGGTGAACCCATGGGTATTAGTGTAGACGGAGTTGATTTAACAATACCATCTTCAGAACACTCTCTTATATGATGAGGAAGGGATCGCTGCGTTCCTAAGCAACATTAGACCATGCAGCGATACCATTTTTAGAAAAAACATTGTGCACACACGAGTGCTATCTTCAGTAGACAGCATACATAGGAATGCTATCTTCAGAAGGTAATTGTGCAGAGGGATGCCATCTTCAGTAGACAATGCATAGCGGTGTGTGCCTGTTCTGCATACGTTGTAATGAGCAGGCCTCTCTCCTGCGCCAAGTCAAACAAATATTCTATCTTAGCTGGATTTATTGTCATTGTCAAAATGTAAAGGGCCATAGTGAGTTACTAAACATTAGGTTACTTACCTAATTAAGAGCAACCAAAAGCAAACAAACTTTTCATCAAACTAGAGTGTATGTAACAACCAGCCTTTTCTCGCAGACGGCATAACGTTTTGTTTCATCTCGCTGACTGCAAAACGCTTTTGTTTCATGTTTTTCTTGTATCCTGGTGATGCTGCGTACTGCGCTTTTGCTTTTTGCGTTGATCAGCTGCAAATATTTCAAACGCAGTACGCCTGACCATCCTCGCAAGGTCTCCTTGTGACGCAAACAAACACAATAGTAGGCCTATCATGCCTATCCCTTTTGTAGCAGGCGAAAATTGTGCTATTAAACTGGTCTGACTTTTCGCCGCCTCATTTTTGTTTGATCATAACTCAGCCCAAGAATATTCAGTGATGATTTCTATGTGAGATTACAAACTCGGACGTGTATACATTTTATAAGACAATCTGAAGACCTCGGGGAAAAACCTGAGCAAAATAGTCACAATTTTAAGCCGCAATCCAAATAATTCATCGACTAACATACACCTGTACGCTGACCCGCGTAAGGTTTTGGTGGGGTGAACCCATGGGTATTAGTGTAGACGGAGTTGATTTAACAATACCATCTTCAGAACACTGTTTTATATGATGAGGAAGGGATCGCTGCGTGCCTAAGCAAGATTAGACCCATGCAGCGATACCATCTTTAGAAAAAACATTGTGCATACACGAGTGCTATCTTCAGTAGACAGCATACATAGGAATGCTATCTTCAGAAGGTAATTGTGCAGGGATGCTATCTTCAGTAGACAATGCATAGCGGTGTATGCCTGTTCTGCATACGTTGTACAAGCCTCTCTCCTGCGCCAAGTCAAACAAATATTCTATCTTAGCTGGATTTATTGTCATTGTCAAATTGTAAAGTGCCCTAGTGAGTGACTAAACATTAGGTTACTTACCTAATTAAGAGCAACCAAAAGCAAACAAACTTTTCATCAAACTAGAATGTATGTAACAACCAGCCTTTTCTAGTAGCAAATATTTCAAACGCAGTACGCCTGACCATGCACGCAAGGTCTCCTTGTGACGCAAACAAACACAACATTACTGCTGTTGCATGTTTACATTTGGTCAGTTTTCAAACAAGGATTTAGAAAATATAGTAGGCCTATGCCTATCTCTTTTGTAGCAGGCGAAGATTGTGCTAAATGGCCAGACTTTTCGCCGCCTCATTTTTGTTTGATCATAACTCAGCCCTAGAATATTTAGTGATGATTTCTATGTGATATTATAAACTCGGACGTGTATACATTTTATAAGACAATCTGAAGACCTCAGGGAAAAACCTGAGCAAAATAGTCCCAATTTTAAATTTGTTGTTTAACAAAATTTAGCCAACATTGTATAAATTTTAAACAACATTGGTTAAATAAACTTTGATTTTCATAAATTGAACCAATAGTTGTTTAAAATTTAACCAACATTGTGGAAAAATATTTTAAACAACTGTTGAGTGATTCGCCGATTAATTAACAGTTGTTTAAAAGAGCATGTTTTAAACAACGTTGAGTAATTTCTTAACAAGTTGTTTCAAACATGATCTTTTAAACAACTGTTAGTTAACCGGTGAATCGCTCAACATTTGTTTAAAATATTTGTGCACAATGTTGGTTAAATATTCGTTAAATTTATGAAAATCAAAGTTTATTTTACCAATGTTGTTTAAATTTAAACAATGTTGGGTAAATTGTTTTAAACAAAAAAAATTAAACAGAGTTTTAACAGTGTATAAGCTTATCCCCCATGACCCCTTTTTAATGATTTGTGTCTGACGGATCCCTCTTTTGGACAAAATGTGGGATTCTTACCTTTCAATTCACACTCAATGACCCCGTTTAATGACTGCAAATCTGGGTTTCTCACTGATAAGCCCCATTCAAATAGCCTGCCTCTTCACTGAATTAGCCCCTTTCTATGTGCAAAACCTTTCACCAAATGACCCTTAGTTTTTAATAACTGTCTGATAATTCCATCTCCTCCAAAGTTGAGTGCTATGATGTAGGAGGGAGGGGGTTGAGGCATGTAGTCAGTGACAGTTATTGAATCATGGCCGATTTGTTGTGACTGATGATGTAAGTGCCAGTGATGTTTAAGCATGGTTAAGGCCATTTTTAGCCTGAAATGGCCAAGAACTTCTTTAGGCCTGAAATGGCCAAGAACCTCTTTAGCCTGAAATGGCCAAGAACACAAATTGTTGGACCCAACAGACCCATAATTGTTTCGAATTTGAGTTTATTTTTAAGTTTTCGAAATTTTTGATTTTTTTTTTTTTGAAAATGTTTTTATTTGTTGGAAATTTTGAGTGTTACAAAATGTTGAATATTTACCAAAAGCTTCTTGAAAATTTGACCCTGCCCCCTCCCAAAAACTCCTTGACGGACTAATTTACCCTACCTCTGAGGTATGTCTGCAGTAGAACAGAATGTTTTGCTTTGGCTTAACACTTTCCACGCGGCTAATAGTTTTACCATACAAAACAAGATTTTTTAGAAACCTTTCACAATTTTTAAAGTCTATCTCAAGAATTACTGAACCAATACTAGGCATGTTTGTACTTATTTCAATGTATTTCTCATGGTGATTCCAAATATGGTAATGAATTTCAATAAATTTGACATTTTCGAAACATTTTGTGAAATTTTGAAATGTCGTCTGCAGCTGCCTGTCGCGTGGAAAGTGTTAACACTTTCCACGCGGCTATATTTTTACCATCAAACAGATTTTTCAGAAACCTTTCACAATTTTCAAGTCTATCTCAAGGATTACTGACCCAATACTAGGCATGTTTGTACTTATTTCAATGCATTTCTCATGGTGATTCCAAATATGGTCATAAAATTCAATAGTGTTGACATTTTTTAAACATTTTGTGAAATTTTGGAATGTCGTCTGCAGCTGCCTGTCGTGTGGAAAGTGTTAACACTTTCCACGAGGCTATATTTTTACCATACACCAAACAGATTTTTCAGAAACCTTTCACAATTTTCAAGTCTATCTCAAGGATTACTGACCCAATACTAGGCATGTTTGTACTTATTTCAATGCATTTCTCATGGTGATTCCAAATATGGTCATACAATTCAATAGTGTTGACATTTTTTAAACATTTTGTGAAATTTTGGAATGTCGTCTGCAGCTGCCTGTCGTGTGGAAAGTGTTAACACTTTCCACGCGGCTATATTTTTACCATACACCAAACAGATTTTTCAGAAACCTTTCACAATTTTCAAGTCTATCTCAAGGATTACTGACCCAATACTAGGCATGTTTGTACTTATTTCAATGCATTTCTCATGGTGATTCCAAATATGGTCATAAAATTCAATAGTGTTGACATTTTTTAAACATTTTGTGAAATTTTGGAATGTCGTCTGCAGCCGCCTGCGCGTGAAAAGTGTTAATAGATAGTACTGTATTGTTCACTAATGCTATCAGTCGAGCCTTGGATGAAATAGAATGCCTTCCAAGGTCCAGCAAGCGCTATTTACTTCTTAACCTTTGGAGGGAATTGTAACACATGTTAGGGTATATGGTTAGGGTTTAGGGTTAAAATTAGGGGTCCCTCGCTAGGTTGAAACAAAATCATGTCCAGCACAGTTTCTATCTACCCTAATTGCAATTTCATCTAGAAGTTTTTACATTTGTTGTCTTATAACCCACATTACCAATTTTCCACACAGTAACAAAACAAAAAGTCACACAAACAAGTTCAGAATAATTTGTATATATTTTGCTTTCAAATTTTAACAATAGTGTCGCTCCATAAAATTATTCAAGAATTTGCACATTTTATAAAATGTGAACTGCCCTAATGAATGACCAAACATTAGGTTACCTACCTAATTAAGAGCAACCAAAAGCAAACAAACTTTTCATCAAACTAGAATGTATGTAACAACCAGCCTTTTCTCGCAGACTGCATAACGTTTTATTTCATCTCGCTGACTGCATGCAAGGGACAAATCTGGGCGAAATAGTCCCAATTTTAAGCCGCAATCCAAATAATTCATCGACTAACATACACCTGTACGCTGACCCGCGTAAGATTTTGGTAAGATTTTCGCCTGACCATGCACGCAAGGTCTCCTTGTGACGCAAACAAACACAACTGTTGTAGCACGTTTACATTTGGTCAGTTTTCAAACAAGGATTTAGAAAATATAGCAGGCCTATGCCTATCCCTTTTGTAGCAGGCGAAGATTGTGCTAAGTAGCCCGACTTTTCGCCGCCTCATTTTTGTTTGATCATAACTCAGCCCAAGAATATTCAGTGATGATTTCTATGTGAGATTACAAACTCGGACGTGTATACATTTTATAAGACAATCTGATGACCGCAGGGAAAAATCTGGGCGAAATAGTCCCAATTTTAAGCCGCAATCCAAATAATTCATCGACTAACATACACCTGTACGCTGACCCGCATAAGATTTTGGTGGAGTGAACCCATGGGTATAAGTGTAGACGGGGTTGATTTAACAATACCATCTTCAGAACACTGTCTTATATGATCAGGAAGGGATCGTTGCGTACCAAAGCAACATTAGACCCATGCAGCGATACCATATTTAGAAAAAACATTGTGCACACATGAGTGCTATCTTCAGTAGACAGCATACATAGAGATGCTATCTTCAGAAAGTCATTGTGCAGAGGGATGCTATCTTCAGTAGACAATGCATAGCGGTGTAATGCCTATTTTGCATACGTTGCAATGAGCAGGCCTCTCTCCTGCGCCAAGTCAAACAAATATTCTATCTTAGCTGGATTAATTGTCATTGTTAAAATGTAAACTGCCTTAGTGAGTGACTAAACATTAGGTTACTTACCTAATTAAGAGCAACCAAAAGCAAACACACTTTTTATCAAACTAGGATGTATGTAACAACCTGCCTTTTCTCGCAGACGGCATAACGTTTTGTTTCATCTCGCTGACTGCAAAACGCTTTTGTTTCATGTTTTTCTTGTATCCTGGTGATGCTGCGTACTGCGCATTTGCTTTTTTGCGTTGATCAGCTGCAAATATTTCAAACGCAGTGCGCCTGACCATGTACGCAAGGTCTCCTTGTGATGCAAACAAACACAACTGTTGTAGCACGTTTACATTTGGTCAGTTTTCAAACAAGGATTTAGAAAATATAGTAGGCCTATGCCTATCCCTTTTGTAGCAGGCGAAGATTGTGCTAAGTGACCCGACTTTTCGCCGCCTCATTTTTGTTTATCATAACTCAGCCCAAGAATATTCAGTGATGATATGTGAGATTACAAACTCGGACGTGTATACATTTTATAAGACAATCCGAAGACCTCAGGGAAAAACCTGAGCAAAATGGACCCAATTTTAACCCGCAATCCGAATAATTCATCAACTAACATACACCTGTACGCTGAGGGAAGCTATCTTCAGTAGACAACGCATAGCGGTGTATGCCTATTCTGCATACGTTGCAATGAGCAGGCTTCTCTCCTTCCAAATTTAAGCCGCAATCCAAATAATTCATCGACTAACAAACACCTGTACGCTGACCCGCGTAAGATTTTGGTGGAGTGAACCCATGGGTATTAGTGTAGACGGAGTTGATTTAACAATACCATCTTCAGAACACTGTCTTATATGATGAGGAGGGATCGCTGCGTGCCTATGCAACATTAGACCCATGCAGCGATACCATCTTTAGAAAAAACATTGTGCACACACGAGTGCTATCTTCAGTAGACAGCATACAAACAAATATTCTATCTTAGCTGGATTTATTGTCATTTTTAAAATGTAAACTGCCTTAGTGAGTGACTAAACATTAGGTTACTTAGGGAGCGCATCAAAACTCGACCGACCGGCAACCGCCGGTTCCATGGGTTTCCCTGCGGTTGCAGCCGGTTTCTATTGTTCTAAACAATGATATGCGGTCCAACCGGGCGGAACCGGCGGTTGCCGCGCGGTCGAGTTTTGATGTGCTCCCTTACCTAACTAAGAGCAACCAAAAGCAAACAAACTTTTCATCAAACTAGAATGTATGTAACAACCAGCCTTTTCTCGCAGACGGCATAACGTTTTGTTTAATCTCGCTGACTGCAAAACGCGTTTGTTTCATGTTTTTCTTGTATCCTGGAGATGCTGCGTACTGCGCATTTGCTTTTTTGCGTTGATCAGCTGCAAATATTTCAAACGCAGTACCATGCACGCAAGGTCTCCTTGTGACGCAAACAAACACAACTGTTGTGACACGTTTATATTTGGTCAGTTTTCAAACAAGGATTTAGAAAATATAGTAGGCCTATGCCTATCCCTTTTGTTGCAGGGACGATTGTGCTAAGTGGCCCGACTTTTCGCCGCATCATTTTTGTTTGATCATAACTCAGCCCAAGAATATTCAGTGATGATTTCTATGTGAGATTACAAACTCGGACGTGTATACATTTTATAAGACAATCTGAAGACCTCAGGGAAAAACCTGAGCAAAATAGACCCAATTTTAAGCCGCAATCCGAATAATTCATCGACTAACATACACCTGTACGCTGACCCGCGTAAGATTTTGGTGGAGTGAACCCATGAGTATTACTATTAGTGTAGACGGAGTTGTCTTAACAATACCATCTTCAGAACACTGTCTTATATGATGGGGGAAGGGATCGTTGCGTGCCTAAGCAACATTAGACCCTTGCAGCGATGCCATCTTTATAAAACCATTGTGCACACACGAGTGCTATCTTTAGTAGACAGCATACATAGAAATGCTATCTTCAGAAGGTAATTGTGCAGAGGGATGCTATCTTCAGTAGACAATGCATAGCGGCGTATGCTTGCAATGAGCAGGCCTCTCACATGCGCCAAGTCAAACAAATATTATATCTTAGCTTGATTTATTGTCATTGTCAAAATGTAAACTACCCTAGTGAGTGACTAATCTGAAGACCTCAAGGAAAAACCTGAGCAAAATAGACCCAATTTTAAGCCGCAATCCGAATAATTCATCGACTAACATAGTACACCTGTACGCTGACCCGCGTAAGGTTTTGGTGGGGTGAACCCATGGGTATTAGTGTAGACGAAGTTGATTTAACAATACCATCTTCAGTACACTGTCTTATATGATGAGGAAGGGATCGCTGCGTGCCTAAGCAACATTAGACCCATGCAGCAATACCATCTTTAGAAAAAACATTGTGCACACACGAGTGCTATCTTCAGTAGACAGCATACATAGAGATGCTATCTTCAGAAGGTCATTGTGCAGAGGGATGCTATCTTCACTGTAGACAATGCATAGCAGAGTATGCCTGTTCTGCATACGTTGCAATGAGCAGGCCTCTCTCCTGCGCCAAGTCAAACAAATATTCTATATATCTTAGCTTGATTTATTGTCGTTGTCAAAATGTGAACTGCCTTAGTGAGTGACTAAACATTAGGTTACTTACCTAATTAAGATCTTTTAAACAAGTGTTAGTTAACCGGTGAATCGCTCAACATTTGTTTAAAATATTTTTGCACAATGTTGGTTAAATATTCGTTAAATTTATGAAAATCAAAGTTTATTTTACCAATGTTGTTTAAATTTAAACAATGTTGGGTAAATTGTTTTAAACAAAAAAAATTAAACAGAGTTTTAACAGTGTATAAGCTTATCCCCCATGACCCCTTTTTAATGATTTGTGTCTGACGGATCCCTCTTTTGGACAAAATGTGGGATTCTTACCTTTCGATTCACACTCAATGACCCCGTTTAATGACTGCAAATCTGGGTTTCTCACTGATAAGCCCCATTCAAATAGCCTGCCTCTTCACTGAATTATCCCCTTTCTATGTGCAATACCTTTCACCAAATGACCTTAAGTTATTAATAACTGCCCGATAATTCCATCTCCTCCAAAGTTGAGTGCTATGATGTAGGAGGGAGGGGGTTGAGGCATGTAGTCAGTGACAATTATTGAATCATGGCCGATTTGTTGTGACTGATGATGTAAGTGCCAGTGATGTTTAAGCATGGTTAAGGCCATTTTTAGCCTGAAATGGCCAAGAACTTCTTTAGGCCTGAAATGGCCAAGAACCTCTTTAGCCTGAAATGGCCAAGAACACAAATTGTTGGACCCAACAGACCCATAATTGTTTCGAATTTGAGTTGATTTTTAAGTTTTCGAAATTTTTGATTTTTTTTTTTTGAAAATGTTTTTATTTGTTGGAAATTTTGAGTGTTACAAAATTTTGAATATTTACCAAAAGCTTCTTGAAAATTTGACCCCGCCCCCTCCCAAAAACTCCTTGACGGACTAATTTACCCTACCTCTGAGGTATGTCTGCAGTAGAACAGAATGTTTTGCTTTGGCTTAACACTTTCCACGCGGCTAATAGTTTTACCATACAAAACAAGATTTTACTGAATTACAAGAATTACTGAACCAATACTAGGCATGTTTGTACTTATTTCAATGTATTTCTCATGGTGATTCCAATATGGCCATCAAACAGATTTTTCAGAAACCTTTCACAATTTTCAAGTCTATCTCAAGGATTACTGACCCAATACTAGGCATGTTTGTACTTATTTCAATGCATTTCTCATGGTGATTCCAAATATGGTCATAAAATTCAATAGTGTTGACATTTTTTAAACATTTTGTGAAATTTTGGAATGTCGTCTGCAGCTGCCTGTCGTGTGGAAAGTGTTAACACTTTCCACGAGGCTATATTTTTACCATACACCAAACAGATTTTTCAGAAACCTTTCACAATTTTCAAGTCTATCTCAAGGATTACTGACCCAATACTAGGCATGTTTGTACTTATTTCAATGCATTTCTCATGGTGATTCCAAATATGGTCATAAAATTCAATAGTGTTGACATTTTTTAAACATTTTGTGAAATTTTGGAATGTCGTCTGCAGCTGCCTGTCGTCAGTCAACCAGCAGGTCACGCTCTGTGCACGGCAAGGTCATTTTTTTCTTTTCACGGGATGCAACTGCAATATGCAAGCTCCGATGGTTTCCGAAATTTTCCGAATAGAAGGGCTCACTTTAGACCGCTTTCTCATAAAACCAGAATATGTATGTAGACTGTTTTAGTCACAGTTGTTTGATTTAACATTTTCTGCTATCATTCATATCAAATATTGTACATTTATGATTGTATAAAATGATGTGATTCTTGATTTAAAAACGAGGTAAAATTATCATAATTATGTGTTATGCGATTAACAACGCTGGTCGTGACCGTTTGAAGCATTTGAATATCAATTTGCTAACATAGACTTCCATTTGAAGCATTGATCTTTCATATATTAAAAGATTAGAAGGGTAGAGAATGATTATCTGCTTCAAATAATCAAATGAAATATACAGTTTTGGTGCAAAGATCGGAAATTTGCTGTAATTCCACATGCTCTCTGTATAGACATAGCATATGTTAGGGATATCCATTTAAAATACATGTGTTTCCCGCGACACTACACGCACGGCTGGTTTACTTTACTCTGACGGGACAATAGGTTCATCGATCGGTAACGCGACTTTCTACACAGAGAATGACAGAATGGGCAACATTTTCCAAACTAAAATCATCTGTTCATCTTATTTTCCTGGTCTTGACCGTTTGAAGCAATAAGCCTTCCGAATGTTGACATTTTACGGAGACGAAGACGTACACTTTATTTGCTGCGAAATTTTCAGGAGGGTAGTGACCATTTGTAACGAGATATGGCAAATTTATGGAGACACTTTTCAATGTAAATATTGCAGAAAAATTGCGATACTATTTTCATTATTTTAGGTCCTACACATCATTTTAAAGGATCAAATCACCTATGTTGATTAAGATTGAAGCCTTGCCAACCATAATAAGGAGTTTGTAGTGGAGATTTTACCTAAAGTGACACACAAATAGCAAATTTAAAACTCTTCTCATTTTCATCCTTGCAAAAACGTCCGTTGGCCGAGCGAGGTCATTCGCGCTTGCTGAAAAAGAAAATAGCGACCATTTGCGTGACATGCTAGCTGACTGTCGTGTGGAAAGTGTTAACACTTTCCACGCGGCTATATTTTTACCATACACCAAACAGATTTTTCAGAAACCTTTCACAATTTTCAAGTCTATCTCAAGGATTACTGACCCAATACTAGGCATGTTTGTACTTATTTCAATGCATTTCTCATGGTGATTCCAAATATGGTCATAAAATTCAATAGTGTTGACATTTTTTAAACATTTTGTGAAATTTTGGAATGTCGTCTGCAGCCGCCTGCCGCGTGGAAAGTGTTAATAGATAGTACTGTATTGTTCACTAATGCTATCAGTCGAGCCTTGGATGAAATAGAATGCCTTCCAAGGTCCAGCAAGCGTTATTTATTTCTTAACCTTTGGAGGGAATTGTAACACATGTTAGGGTATATGGTTAGGGTTTAGGGTTAAAATTAGGGGTCCCTCGCTAGGTTGAAACAAAATCATGTCCAGCACAGTTTCTATCTACCCTAATTGCAATTTCATCTAGAAGTTTTTACATTTGTTGTCTTATAACCCACATTACCAATTTTCTACACAGTAACAAAACAAAAAGTCACACAAACAAGTTCAGAATAATTTGTATATATTTTGCTTTCAAATTTTAACAATAGTGTCGCTCCATAAAATTATTCCAGAATTTGCACATTTTATAAAATGTGAACTGCCCTAATGAATGACCAAACATTAGGTTACCTACCTAATTAAGAGCAACCAAAAGCAAACAAACTTTTCATCAAACTAGAATGTATGTAACAACCAGCCTTTTCTCGCAGACTGCATAACGTTTTATTTCATCTCGCTGACTGCATGCAAGGGACAAATCTGGGCGAAATATTCCCAATTTTAAGCCGCAATCCAAATAATTCATCGACTAACATACACCTGTACGCTGACCCGCGTAAGATTTTGGTAAGATTTTCGCCTGACCATGCACGCAAGGTCTCCTTGTGACGCAAACAAACACAACTGTTGTAGCACGTTTACATTTGGTCAGTTTTCAAACAAGGATTTAGAAAATATAGCAGGCCTATGCCTATCCCTTTTGTAGCAGGCGAAGATTGTGCTAAGTAGCCCGACTTTTCGCCGCCTCATTTTTGTTTGATCATAACTCAGCCCAAGAATATTCAGTGATGATTTCTATGTGAGATTACAAACTCGGACGTGTATACATTTTATAAGACAATCTGATGACCGCAGGGAAAAATCTGGGCGAAATAGTCCCAATTTTAAGCCGCAATCCAAATAATTCATCGACTAACATACACCTGTACGCTGACCCGCGTAAGATTTTGGTGGAGTGAACCCATGGGTATTAGTGTAGACGGGGTTGATTTAACAATACCATCTTCAGAACACTGTCTTATATGATCAGGAAGGGATCGTTGCGTACCAAAGCAACATTAGACCCATGCAGCGATACCATATTTAGAAAAAACATTGTGCACACATGAGTGCTATCTTCAGTAGACAGCATACATAGAGATGCTATCTTCAGAAAGTCATTGTGCAGAGGGATGCTATCTTCAGTAGACAATGCATAGCGGTGTAATGCCTATTTTGCATACGTTGCAATGAGCAGGCCTCTCTCCTGCGCCAAGTCAAACAAATATTCTATCTTAGCTGGATTAATTGTCATTGTTAAAATGTAAACTGCCTTAGTGAGTGACTAAACATTAGGTTACTTACCTAATTAAGAGCAACCAAAAGCAAACACACTTTTTATCAAACTAGGATGTATATCCTGGTGATGCTGCGTACTGCGCATTTGCTTTTTTGCGTTGATCAGCTGCAAATATTTCAAACGCAGTACGCCTGACCATGCACGCAAGGTCTCCTTGTGACGCAAACAAACACAACTGTTGTGGCACGTTTACATTTGGTCAGTTTTCAAACAAGGATTTAGAAAATATAGTAGGCCTATGCCTATCCTTTTTGTAGCAGGCGAAGATTGTGCTAAGTGACCCGACTTTTCGCCGCCTCATTTTTGTTTGATCATAACTCAGCCCAAGAATATTCAGTGATGATTTCTATGTGAGATTACAAACTCGGACGTGTATACATTTTATAAGACAATCCGAAGACCTCAGGGAAAACCTGAGCAAAATGGACCCAATTTTAACCCGCCATCCGAATAATTCATCAACTAACATACACATGTACGCTGACCCGCGTAAGGTTTTTGTGGGGTGAACCCATGGGTATTAGTGTAGACGGAGTTGATTTAACAATACCATCTTCAGAACACTGTCTTATATGATGAGGAAGAAGGGATCGCTGCGTGCCTATGCAACATTAGACCTATGCAGCGATACAATCTTTAGAAAAAAACATTGTGCACACACGAGTGCTATCTTCAGTAGACAGCATACATAGAGATGCTATCTTCAGAAGGTCATTGTGCAGAGGGAAGCTATCTTCAGTAGACAACGCATAGCGGTGTATGCCTATTCTGCATACGTTGCAATGAGCAGGCTTCTCTCCTGCGCCAAGTCAAACAAATATTCTATCTTAGCTGGATTTATTGTCATTTTTAAAATGTAAACTGCCTTAGTGAGTGACTAAACATTAGGTTACTTACCTAATTAAGAGCAACCAAAAGCAAACAAACTTTTCATCAAACTAGGATGTATGTAACAACCAGCCTTTTATCGCAGACGGCATAACGTTTTGTTTCATCTCGCTGACTGCAAAACGCTTTTGTTTCATGTTTTTCTTGTATCCTGGTGATGCTGCGTACTGCGCATTTGCTTTTTTGCGTTGATCAGCTGCAAATATTTCAACGCCTGACCATGCACGCAAGGTCTCCTTGTGACGCAAACAAACACAACAGACTGTTGTGACACGTTTATATTTGGTCAGTTTTCAAACAAGGATTTAGAAAATATAGTAGGCCTATGCCTATCCCTTTTGTTGCAGGGAAGATTGTGCTAAGTGTCCCGACTTTTCGCCGCATCATTTTTGTTTGATCATAACTCAGCCTAAGAATATTCAGTGATGATTTCTATGTGAGATTACAAACTCGTCCGTGTATACATTTTATAAGACAATCTGAAGACCTCAGGGAAAAACCTGAGCAAAATAGACCCAATTTTAACCCGCAATCCGAATAATTCATCGACTAACATACACCTGTACACTGACCCGCGTAAGGTTTTGGTGGGGTGAACCCATGGGTATTAGTGTAGATGGAGTTGATTTAACAATACCATCTTCAGAACACTGTCTTATATGATGAGGAAGAAGGGATCGCTGCGTGCCTATGCAACATTAGACCTATGCAGCGATACCATCTTTAGAAATGCAGCGATACCATCTTTAGAAAAAACCATTGTGCACACACGAGTGCTATCTTCAGTAGACAGCATACATAGAGATGCTATCTTCAGTAGACAACGCATAGCGGTGTATGCCTATTCTGCATACGTTGCAATGAGCAGGCCTCTCTCCTGCGCCAAGTCAAACAAATATTCTATCTTAGCTGGATTTATTGTCATTGTTAAAATGTAAACTGCCTTAGTGAGTGACTAAACATTAGGTTACTTACCTAATTAAGAGCAACCAAAAGCAAACAAACTTTTCATCAAACTAAGATGTATGTAACAACCAGCCTTTTCTCGCAGACGGCATAACGTTTTGTTTCATCTCGCTGACTGCAAAACGCTTTTGTTTCATGTTTTTCTTGTATCCTGGTGATGCTGCGTACTGCGCATTTGCTTTTTTGCGTTGATCAGCTGCAAACATTTCAAACGCAGTACGCCTGACCATGCACGCAAGGTCTCCTTGTGACGCAAACAAACACAACTGTTGTGACACGTTTATATTTGGTCAGTTTTCAAACAAGGATTTAGAAAATATAGTAGGCCTATGTCTATCCTTTTTGTAGCAGGCGAAGATTGTGCTAAGTGACCCGACTTTTCGCCGCCTCATTTTTGTTTGATCATAACTCAGCCCAAGAATATTCAGTGATGATTTCTATGTGAGATTACAAACTCAGACGTGTATACATTTTATAAGACAATCCGAAGACCTCAGGGAAAAACCTGAGCAAAATGGACCCAATTTTAACCCGCAATCCGAACAATTCATCAACTAACATACACCTGTACGCTGAGGGAAGCTATCTTCAGTAGACAACGCATAGCGGTGTATGCCTATTCTGCATACGTTGCAATGAGCAGGCTTCTCTCCTTCCAAATTTAAGCCGCAATCCAAATAATTCATCGACTAACATACACCTGTACGCTGACCCGCGTAAGATTTTGGTGGAGTGAACCCATGGGTATTAGTGTAGACGAAGTTGATTTAACAATACCATCTTCAGAACACTGTCTTATATGATGAGGAAGGGATCGCTGCGTGCCTAAGCAACATTAGACCCATGCAGCAATACCATCTTTAGAAAAAACATTGTGCACACACGAGTGCTATCTTCAGTAGACAGCATACATAGAGATGCTATCTTCAGAAGGTCATTGTGCAGAGGGATGCTATCTTCACTGTAGACAATGCATAGCAGAGTATGCCTGTTCTGCATACGTTGCAATGAGCAGGCCTCTCTCCTGCGCCAAGTCAAACAAATATTCTATATATCTTAGCTTGATTTATTGTCGTTGTCAAAATGTGAACTGCCTTAGTGAGTGACTAAACATTAGGTTACTTACCTAATTAAGATCTTTTAAACAACTGTTAGTTAACCGGTGAATCGCTCAACATTTGTTTAAAATATTTTTGCACAATGTTGGTTAAATATTTGTTAAATTTATGAAAATCAAAGTTTATTTTACCAATGTTGTTTAAATTTAAACAATGTTGGGTAAATTGTTTTAAACAAAAAATAAATAAAAGAGTTTTAACAGTGTATAAGCTTAATCTATCATCCCCCCTCCCCCATGACCCCTTTTTAATGATTTGTGACGACTGATCCCTCTTTTGGACAAAATGTGGGATTCTTAATGATCCCTTTTAATGACTAAATCTGGGCTTCTCACTGATAAGCCCCATTCTATGGCCTGCCTCTTCACTGAATTATCCCCTTTCTATGTGCAAAACCTTTCACCAAATGACCCTTAGTTTTTAATAACTGCCTGATAATTACATCTCCTCCAAAGTTGAGTGCTATGATGTAGGGTTGAGACATGTAGTCAGTGACAGCTATTGAATCATGGCCGATTTGTTGTGACTGATGATGTAAGTGCCAGTGATGTTTAAGCATGGTTAAGGCCATTTTTAGCCTGAAATGGCCAAGAACTTCTTTAGGCCTGAAATGGCCAAGAACCTCTTTAGCCTGAAATGGCCAAGAACACAAATTGTTGGACCCAACAGACCCATAATTGTTTCGAATTTGAGTTGATTTTTAAGTTTTCGAAATTTTTGAATTTTTTTTTTTGAAAATGTTTTGATTTTGTTGGAAATTTTGAGTGTTACAAAATTTTGAAAATTTACCAAAAGCTTCTTGAAAATTTGACCCCGCCCCCTCTCAAAAACTCCTTGACGGACTAATTTACCCTACCTCTGAGGTATGTCTGCCGTAGACAGAATTTTTTGCTTTGGCTTAACACTTTCCACGCGGCTAATAGTTTTACCATACAAAACAGATTTGTTAGAAACCTTTCCCAATTTTTAAAGTCTATCTCAAGAATTACTGAACCAATACTAGGCATGTTTGTACTTATTTCAATGTATTTCTCATGGTGATTCCAAATATGGTAATGAATTTCAATAATTTTGACATTTTCGAAACATCTTGTGAACTTTTGGAATGTCGTCTGCAGCTGCCTGTCGCGTGGAAAGTGTTAACACTTTCCACGCGGCTATATTTTTACCATACACCAAACAGATTTTTCAGGAACCTTTCACAATTTTCAAGTCTATCTCAACGATTACTGACCCAATACTAGGCATGTTTGTACTTATTTCAATGCATTTCTCATGGTGATTCCAAATATGGTCATAAAATTCAATAATTTTGACATTTTCGAAACATTTTGTGAACTTTTGGAATGTCGTCTGCAGCTGCCTGTCGCGTGGAAAGTGTTAATAGATAGTACTGTATTGTTCACTAATGCTATCAGTCGAGCCTTGGAAGAAATAGAATGCCTTCCATGTTCAAGCGAGCGCTATTTCTTTCTTAACCATTGGAGGGAATTGTAACACATGTTAAGGTATATGGTTAGGGTTTAGGGTTAAAATTAGGGGTCCCTCGCTAGGTTGAAACAAAATCGTATCCAGCACAGCTTCCATCTACCCTAATTGCAATTTTCTCTACAAGTTTTTACATATTTTGTCTTATAACCCACAATACCAATTATCCACACAGTAACAAAACAAAAAGACACACAAATAAGTTCAGAATAATTTGTATATATTTTGTTTTCGAATTTTAACAATAGTGTCGCTCCATAAAATTATTCCAGAATTTGCACATTTTATAATATACTTTATTTTTGTTTACAGTTTCATCGAAGATATGAACACTACAGCATAAATATTATGTATACATTTACAGGTCTGAAAACATTCTTGAAAGCATACCACAATGTCTTCAATGGCATAAAGTGTTCTATTGTTCACAGCGACTCTGATTGGCTATTTATGTGACATGGTATAGATTATCTGAGTAATTGACCAATTAGAATAGAGTATCTAGATCTCTTGGGTTGTATTGCCCATTTTACAGAGCCTCTAATTGGCTGTTTACAGAGACATTGTATACATCATCTGATTATTTAACCAATCAAAATACAGTGTCTAGATTTCTAGGCAATATAATGGTTTTTATTGCATGGCCCTTTATAGGTTCTCTGATTTGCTTTTTACATACCATGATATAAATCATCGGCATATTATTTATCTATTATTTATCCATATTATTGTTTCTGATTCGCTAATAATATTCACATTTGTAAGAGCTACTTTAAATAATCTGATATGATGATTTCAAATTTATACATCCCTTATTTAATGCGTTCTGGTTACTTGTAGAATTGATAAGGCACTTGCTAATTTTGCATAATATTTGATGCATTTGCAAAAAACAGTTGGGTTAGAGCAGAAACCATTCACTCTAACATAAGGAGAAAAAAAAAGTTGTGTTGCCCTCAGCGACCGACCCTAAAATCGTAAAAACTAGGGTCTCATTTTTAGATTTAGATTTAAATTTGATTAAAAGTGTCTAAATGTTACTATTTCTTGCTTGAAATGAATAAGTAAGTCCAAATAAATGTTTTTTAGACTATTGTCACACTAGAAACATTAGTTAAATTGACATATGGGCCTATACCAATCTTGTCTTGACATAAACCATTTTTTTTTTTCAGCCCCCCCAAAAAAAATTGAAAAAGAAAAGAAAAAAGAAGATTCCGACCGACCCGATTTTAAAATTTTTGGCACTTGAGGGCAACACAACATTTTTTTTGTTGGCCTAAATGCAGATATATTAATACCATACAATTGCTGGATACATGTCACATGACAATTGGATTTTTCTTACAATTTCCTAAAATGTCATAAGATGTCTAATTAGCATTCACAACCTTGTGAATATGCATACGCGGTTTTGTCCAATCAGATATGCCACCATTTTGTGAAAATGCAAACTTGAGCGAATTTATTATAAAAACCACAATGTCCGCTACGCGAAACGTTATTTGCTGTGTACATAAACTTTTCGATCAAAAGTGACATATTTTTAATACAATAAGTACACGATTGTATAATACATTTTATTCAATACAAATTTTTTTTTTTTTAGTGGAATTCTGTCCACACTCGTCAGTTGAATATTGTAGTCGAGCACTTTATCCAACCGATTCGTGTAACCAACCCTGGATTTTAATACAATAAGTATATTTTTAGCTATGAAATTGCATTTGTAGTGGTGTTTAGATTGCTGTCAATCTGCCTCAACAATGTAGATGGCAGGCATTTTGCAAGAAGGCCTCTATCGGTGAGAGAGGATTTTGTTCTCTTTTGTTATCATTTAAAAAACTCTATAATACTAATAGTTTCATGTGATATACCGGGTGGTTAAAGTTTCAGAGAATTTGTGTTTACTTAGTCTTAATCAGCAGTAAGTTTTAAAATTATCCTGAAAAGATTGCACATTAAGCTTGTTTGGTTCTTCAGATATGGTTCATTACAGAAAACATGTACAAAACTGACTTGTCCACGGGAGCGTCATAATAGTTTTTGTCTTCAACAAAACAGCATGCGCTAGTTTCAGAATTGAAAAGCTTGCCTTGACAAAGTATCCCAATCTCTATGCTTATGTGTCATTCACATTCAACAAAAGTTAGGCATGTAATGTCAAGCACCAGACAGATGTTTCAGATCTCTCCTTTTTCTCCTTTTTTTACAATTTGTGACCAATCGTGTGTCAGTCCACTAACATGACTAAAGGACGCTCCCGTGGACAAGGCAGTTTTGAGCATGCTTTCTGCCATGAACCATATCTGAAGAACTATCCAAGATAAACGTGCCATATTTTCAGGATAATTTCAAAACTTACTGCTGATCAAAACTAAGTAAACACAAATTCTCTGACACTTTAAATGTGGTTGAGAAATTACCTTGAACTTGGGTCAACTTTTTTTGAACCACCTGGTATAGAACAAATATGTAGTGTTCTATATTCTTGAAATGGTACATAGTTTTGGGAACCAGTACACCCTCAGTTTAGAGTCTCCAATGGGGAGATTTTGTGCACCATTTCTGTCACATATTTGTAAGCTATTTCCAATTACTTTCGATATCAGCTACACATGAATACACACACAGTTATGAGGTTCAGCTGGTATACACTGTAAGCAAATTTTGGCAGCATTTCAGAAAAAAAACTTGTTGGACTTGTATGGTTTTTCAGAATTAATGATTTGGATCCACTGCACAGAAACAGAGAACAGGACTTAAGAGACAGAGATAACTGTTCTGATTTTTTGTTGTTGAAAACCGTACAATCTAAAGTTTCTATTTAATCTGAATGGTTAACAGGAATGCTTGGAAACAGAATAAGGTTGTAAGATTATAACACACGGCTGTTTGACTGTCCGTTTTATAATTAAAATTATGGGATAAAAAAGATTATATAGTGGCCCTTTTATCGTTTGACCTGATTTAGGTAGTGCTAATGAATAAGAGTATACGGTGAAAATTTCAAGAAAATTGTTCTAGCCCTTTTTAAATTATTGGCATCTTCTACTTGCTACATATTTTACATGTAACTCTATGGGAAATGTGGCCGATGAGGGCGCTATTATAGTAAATAATAATATTCAAAGCTCTATTTCTCAGAACTGGCACCAACAAATGTTCTGACATTTCTACAAAAGATGGCCAGTATATTCAGGTATTTGAATCAGTTAAAAACAGAACTGGGCCAGCAAGTTACAGTGTTCTCAGAATAAAACGGACACATTATGTGGGATCAAACAGCCGTGAACAGATAATGGTAATTTGTAATATGTACAGCTCATTTCGATGCCTTACATAAATAATATTAATGTATCATACAGACTATTGAAATATGTGATCCATCACATCAAGGTAATAAATCTTGTTGACAAAGTTTATTGAGCAAAATAGTTTGTAAAATATAACGAAAAGAAAAACATATTTTCTATTCTTGATATTTTCAATAGAAGTATTGCTTCAATTTTCAAAAAAATAGGTACTATCGATTAGAAAGTTTGTTTAAAACACTGTCGGAAATTGTAGACATATCAAAAATGTTCAGAAGTAGACAAGATATACTTTTTGGAAAACCTCAAAAATCACTTTTTTGTCTCAAAATTTGTTGTCAACCATAGCAAAATCCGTTTTTGATATAAAAAAATACCAAAATTGCACCAAAATCATCTTCTCTAGGTACATATTTCTTACATAAAAATGCTTAGGTTTGTGTTCTTTTGGACCCAAAAAGCATTTTTGAGGTAAAAATCACATTTTTGGCACTTTTTGGATTCTCCAAATCATTTCCTTTCCAAAAATGTATACTTTTATATATATCACATTAATAGTTCAAAAGTTACGGCGCTTGATCAATGTGTTTTTTTGGTTATCAGCCCCCCTAACTTTGTATAAAAGCTTCACAAACACTTGGCAATGATCTTAGACTCAGCATATGTGACCCATCACATAAAAACAGACCAGTTGTCTCTACAGTGGAAATTTGATATTTTAATTTCATGTTACAAAGCTATTTTTACTTAAAATGACACCTAATTTATTGAAATCAAATACAAAACACAACTTTTATGAATGAAACTTAAAAGGTGATACAATTTCTTTTCTTTTCTTTATTTATTCTTGTCTTATTTTGTTCTTTTCTGTAAATAAGGTATGCAGACAACTGGTTGGTTTTGATGTGATGGGTCATGTAGGTTCAACAATTGCAGCACAAAAATATACAAAGAAAGATACTGAAACTGTTGGTGCTATGACAATGTAGCGTAATATTCAGTCACATGGCCCCCAGGCTAAAGTCGTTATAAGTCCTACATCTACTACCCAACCAAAATGTCTGATATTTGGGGGTAGGGGATGGACACATTATATGACAAGTGTTAGGCAATTGAATAACACCTGTATGGGAGATCAATCCCCTTCTTTCAAGTCAGGAGGGGACCTTTTGGGTTTGGCCCTCTGCTTCACATCGCCAAATTCACATGCCACGATGACTCAATCCTGTAATAGTGAGTTTTCGAGTTGAACGATGGATGCTACTGCGACGGTAAACATTGTTACCCCGACCGTTCGGTGTACAAAGTTCTTGTCCTGCAGATAACTTGTTTTGCTCTCCAACAATGAGCTTACTCTAAATTTTGGCAAAGGTTGTTGTCTGCACAACAATGCTCAATAGCCTGGAGAACAGTCCCAGAAATCGGAGGACCAATTGATTGAAAAGTCGATGCATGCGTACATGGCACGAGGTGTCAGTTTACCTTCATAGAAGCATCCGTCGTCCAAATCGAAAACCGTCTACAATCTCTTTAATACACACTTAGAAAAGATATAATAATAATTTTATAAATATTCTCCAAGACACGATTTTTCCACAAAATTGATTGACAATGACATACAGATTGCACTTACGATCAAAATCAAGACATATATTACAAAGTTGTACAAAGAAAAAGAAAGCTGTTCTATGGACCGTTACCATGATATTTCTTAAGAAATCTGTGACAAAAATGTCATGTGCAAATGAATACCAACCCCCAAAAATGTCAAATTGTGGCAACATTTTTTGGACATTTTATGTTCATTTTGAAGAGGAAAAAAAGAAAAGACGAAGAACAAAACTGACCAACCCAACCCGAGGGGTCTGTTTGCCTGTAGAACAGGGTTTCTTTTTTCATCACCTCAGTGTCACTGTCACAATGTTGTTGTTTTTTGTCCCCCTCCCACTTTGTTGTCTATTCATTTAAGACATTCATTTGATTCTTAGACAACAGGGAGAGAAGAAGACATTACGGAAAAAAGGTTAGTATAGTTTAATCAATTCCTAATCAGCGAAGCCTCATGACAGCAGCGAATGAATTCAGAAGAAGGTGGGCTAGCGTAAGACAACAAGCGCGCTGTGTATTATATGCGTGACTCGTGCATGCAGCAAAAACAGCGTGCGTGTGGCCATAATTGCACACATAAGCTTGGATTATTTTTGGTCGAGAAGAGAAAAAAACCTGAATATTTCTCGCCAATTTGGAACTGATTAAACTATAGTATTTTTTCATTGCCAAACATGACGTGAGAAACATCAACTGAAGAATACCATGGAGAAGTTGTCAAAACACATGTCAAAACAGTCTTTTTATTCGGAATTTTCGTAGGAATGTTTTCTTTTTGTTGTTGTAAGAAAATGTATAACCTATAATATTACATGTAGCATGGAGAGTGTTAACACTTTCCAGAAGCCTTTCGCAATTTTCAAAGTCTATCGCAAGGATTACTGAACCAATACCAGGCATGTCTGTACTTATTTTGATGCATTTCTCATGGTGATTCCCAAAATTGTAACGAAATTCAATACTTTTGACGCTTTTAAAACGATTTGTAAACTTTTGGAAAGTCGTCTGCAGCCGCCTGCCGCATGGAAAGTGTTAAGTCACAGGTTTCCATATTGATATGATTATTGCTCATATTGTTTATTAATTGATCGACATGACTTTACAAGCACTGTAGTGTCACAGCTGTTACCATTGGGTTTACAATAGGTTTTCACAACATGATCACTACACTATTATTACGATAATCTACATTCATTAAAATATATATTTGATCAAGTATTGAAAAACTTTAGGAAGACAACTATTTTGAAGGCGATTAAAGTATCATGTAATTGTTGAGAGAAACTTAACTCTACTCCATTTAACCATCTGTGCCGAATACCAATTTTTGTAACACGGCTGGTCCACTGAAGTTTGTAAAGGCGATTACGGGATATAGTAATTCCTTGATAGCGCCCTTTATAATCATATCACGTCCGATAATCTTTTTGAAGGTATTTCTTGTTTAATTACCCACAACACATTTAGAACATTTGAACCTTTTCCGGTTTTCTCTATTTTGGCGTTCGAGGGCTACTAGCGTGCCCTTTGGCAATGGTTACATGAGAAACAATGCCTGTTTTCTGTGTTCGGATGGCCATATTGCAGAGTATTATTTTCATACTTGAATAACTTTTTTGGGTAAGTTGATAGAAATTTCTAAAAGTTGAGGTCTTTACCTTCAAATGTTTGCAAAAAATAAGACAGATTCAGTTTTTTTTATGAATCCCATTTTCGCCAGCCTGGTGCTAAGCATTGGTTTCCAGTTTTCAATACGATTTATTCCGTTAAAATACTACCAGGTTCCAAATTATCGGTTCCTTTTATCTCCAGGCTGCTGGAAACGAGATTCGTTTTTTATAGCCGATTCTTTTTTTGAAGCCAGCTTGATTTGCAGTTCTTCCATCACCCAATACATATTTTCATATAACTCGATTCATATTTTCGTATCACTTGTAAGGCTGTGAATGCACGGGTAGTTTCGTACCCGGGTACCCGACCCGTTTGTCGGGCGGGTACCCGAAAATGGACACTAAAAAAAAAAAAAATTAAAAAAAAGTTTTTTTTTTCCAAGTTCAAATTTGTCCCCAAAATGACACATAATAGAGGTCATTTGGGGACAAATTTGTATTAACAAAAAAAAAAAAAATTTTTTTTTAACATTTCGGGTATTCGGGTACCAAATTTGGTACCCGGGTACCCGGAATGGCTGGCGGGTACCCGGGTTCCCGGGTATAAGTCACAGCCTTAATCACTTGATACATATCTTTGTAACTCATTTCAACAACTTTACGGTACAATTTATCGGACGTGATATGATTATAGAAGGCGCTATCGAAAATGTAATATATCCCGTAAATGGATCTACAAACTTTAGTAGACCGGCCCTGTTAAGAAAATTGGTATTCGGCACAGACTATTTGAGGATAGGGGGGAACACTAATCAAAGATTTGTTTGAGCATGTATTGATATGGGGTGAATTGTGATCAAACATTTTTTAACATGGAGATATCTGACCTGCAATTATTTGTTAAGAGGTGAATACTTGAGGGGAAAATTCCCTGTGATGATACAGTTTGTTATGTTTGTCACATGTACAGCATATGTGTGACATGTGAACTGATGTTCACATGTGCATCAGTTAACATGCATCACATGTTTGTCACATGTACATCACACTGCCCCATCACTTGTTGGTCACATGTAAATCACATGTACACCACACTGCACATCACTTGTTGGTCACATGTACATCACATGTATATCATATGTACATCACATGCAAATGGGTCATGATTCTCTCTTACTGTTGAGTTGTGTGGCAGCATATTATGTTTTCACATGAAATCAACATGTTGGTCACATGTACATCACACTGCCCATCACTTGTTGGTCACATGTACATCACATGTACACCACACTGCACATCACTTGTTGGTCACATGTACATCACATGTATATCATATGTACATCACATGCAAATGGGTCATGATTCTCTCTTACTGTTAAGTTGTGTGGCAGCATATTATGTTATCACATGAAATCAGTGAAAGGCACTTCATAATTATAATACAAACATTTTTGATTTGATAAATTTACAAAGTAGAATAATAATAAGAGTAACAGCAGAGTAATCAATAAAACTTCTATACACTGCTCTTCATGAGAAGCCCATTGTGTGCTATGGTGGTAACCTCTGACTGCATTCCTTGGTGGACTCGAGAGGCAGCCCAATCTGGGCACTGAATGTCCAATTTGGGCAGCATTTTCCTATGCTCACCATGGCTACTAAATAGCAGGTTCTGGCTGGCTTTTGCGGTGGTCCTGGAAACGCAATCCTTTTGGCTTCTGGATGAAAGAATGTAGCAGCATTTTTTCTTGTGTTCTCAATTTCCAACCAAATAAAGCAGGTTGGTTGCAGTTTTCGATGATCTTCATAGTTAGTTAACCTGGGCTGTGGCAGCTTTTGGTTTATCTCTGTGTATTATATATTGCATTCACGATATAGTCAATAATAATTCCCCAGCAACGTAACAGAACGCATGTGTGTATGCCAACGCTTTGATCAGCCACAAGCAATCTAATATTGCAGATACCGCTGTCTCGTGGAAGAGATGCGAAATATTATAGACAGTTCTTCTGTACAAATCCCCTACAATCCTCTGACCTTTGACCTGACAATTTCAGCCTGACTGTTTTGGTGGTTTGTTTGTCTCAATTGCAGCATGCCCTTTTCTTTGATGTGTTCTGTTTTTTGCGTAAATTCACGGTATCTTCACTGGAGTAAGGTAATACAGCTTCTGGTGGAAGTTTTTGACCTGAAACAAATTCAAATGATTTAAACTGTTAATTTTTTTTATCTGCTTTTCTTTACATTTTGGGTCACAATTATGCAAATCACTGTTTGCTGTTTTCATTTTCTGAATTAGGGATGTATTTTTCCGTGCATTTTACTACATTTGACTCATTTAATTTTACTATTCACGTTACATGTACACGATTCAAGTTAATTAAACACAAATCCCGCTAGTTAATTTTGAGTCAATGCACTTTTAAAACAGAATAAAAACACCGTCGTAATTTTTCATTGGCAAGATAATAATAATGGCAGCTGGTTCATGTGGTTAGATCATAATTGTTGAACCTTTTTGATGACAATGACGACAAATACAGTGACATTGTTGTGTCATCATTCAAATATTATGTCCATCATTATTTTAAAGTCATTCGACTTTCATGTACAAGTAAGTCGAAATTCAACACAGGACACGAATCTCCCGTGCCCGACACGTACTTCCGGGTCGTGATTACATGTGCCTATAATTCTCATTGACTTCATATTGCATGCATATGCTATCTCACAATATGAACAGGGCTGGAAAAATGCAAAGTTTTCCTGCAAGGGAAATTTGATGAAGTTGGATTTCCTGCTTTAGCAGCGGATGGGGTGTCTGAGGGGGGGGGGGGGGGGAGGCTTAAGCTTTTTGGAAAATTCAGGTCCAATTGATGCCATGGTGCATCATTTTATGTAATATTGGCTGTATAGTGCCTATTACTAAAAAAAGAAAAATCTTTAAAAAAAAACAATTAATTTTTTTTTTAAGGTGGGGGGGGGGGGGGGGGGGGAGAGGGATTTCCCGCGAGATGGCAACATTTCCCAGCATGGAGCTTGCCGTTTTGCCCTCTTTTCCCGCCTTGAATATGAATTTGAACGAGTACACCCACCACACACCACAATCTTAGGTTTCACATGTTTACAATACTCACTAATATCTACAAATAATTCCTTGATATTTATCGAAGTTTTTGCGCTTGTCTCGCAGAATACAGAGCCTATCTCCTTGGCGTAATCCGAGCCTTGTTTGATGGTGATTTCCCGTAGATCTTCCAAGTCATTCTTATTGCCCGCGATGGCTATTACAATATTCTCTGGGCCGTGCTGTTTCAGCTCGTTGACCCAATCTTTCACCTTTTTAAATGTTATCTGTGGTACAGAGAAGAAAAAAATGATCAAAAAGTGATAAACGTGTTATAAATGTATCAGGTGCTTAAAGGGGCACTAAGAGATGTGTTGGAGGCTGCGCCCTCAATTATGATGAAAACTGGGATTAGTATATTTATACAATTGTATTATTGTTGTATGGGGTTACAGCTTCTCAACTTCAGCGTCTTCAACGTATTCAAAATATCGCTGCTAGAATTATAACTTTCACCAAAATATCTGATCACATAACCCCTGTGCTTATGGACTTGCATTGGCTACCTGTTGAGCATAGAATCAGATATAAACTTGCTTTACTCGCATTCAAAATTTTACAACACAAGGCGCCACAATATCTCACTGAGCTTGTGCAACCCTATATACCTGGACACAGTGGACTCCACTCATCAAAACAAATGCTTCTAACCGAGTACCCAGTAAGAAATCAATGGGGAGAACGTTCATTTCTCGTTGCTGTTGCAAGAATTTGGAATAGTCTACCACGCGATGCTAAATGTACAGATTCCATTCATAGTTTTAAGAAAACTTTAAAGACTCATTTGTTCAATGAAGCGTACAAAACAGTATATGTATAATACTCATGCTATTTATCATTTTTGTGCTATTAATTACTTATATTACATGTTTACAAAAGCGCCATGAGCGTCATTTCTGACGGATACCGGCGCTATACAAATTACCATTATTATTATTATTACATGTATGAATTTACACCTATAAGGATAAAGTAAAATTCAGCCCTCTTTGTACATCAAAACGTTGATTAAAAAAATGCAGATCGGGCCCAATCGGCATTTTACGTTAGACAGTATCCCCCTGCAGTTTGCGTGATAAATAACGTGAACCATATTTGCATAGAGGGCGTTTTTCAATAAATAGCGATGGTATTGTTTTAATCAAGGTTTGCTGTGTTTTTGTTGGTAGAAACAACAACAATGGCAATTTTTTATGTTCATCTTGATTTCTGAAGTAAATTTTGTCATGGCATAAGGTAAATAACAATCAACACACTGTAGCTGAGATACCGCATCGAACGTTGAATGCCTTGTCACGCTGCCATAGCTATATGGCGCAATGGGGAACCCACTATGACATGCGTGTGAAGTCCGGCGCTGTGGTGAGCGCAGATACACGTGTAGTTTGTGCCAATCAGAAAATTTGTTATCATTCTAAGCATGAAGCTGGCTTGATCGAATTTGTTTGTGGATCTATTTTTCGTCATTCATGAATATGCATGACTTTTATGCCAGCAAATCAATGTGGTGGCATAATTGGCGTGAACCTGCATCTATGGATAAGTTGTGTGGAGCCCATTGATGCAGGGAACCAGCATATTAAAAGTATTCACAATTGGGGCTAAAGGTCATGTAGGGGTCATTAGATCTCAAGTCCCCTTACCTAAAGATTATTGTTACCAAGTTTGGCCAAGCCTGAAGTCTGACTTTACATGAGAGCCATAAAAAGTAATAAGTGCAGTTTAAAGTGTTGAGAGGGTTTGGGTCAAAGGTCATGTAGGGTCATTAGAGGTCAATCTGTGTACACCCCATGAGCACTTCAAGCCCCCTCACCCAAAGAATATTGACACCAAGTTTGGCTGAGATTGAAGTCTGACTTTACATGAGAACCCTAAACAGCAGCAATAAGTGCAGTTTAAAGTGTTGGCAAAATGGGGTCAAAGGTCGTGTAGGGTCATTAGATATCAATCTTTATGTGCACACCCCATGAGCACAAATACACTCACAACATCACAATATCCCCTCTGGCTTTTCAAGCTAGGGGAATAACAAAACACAGAACAACTGACCAACCGAACCCACTTGCATGGTCTGACCACTTGAAGAGCAGAATTAGTTTTTGCTGGCTTACTTACAAAATCTGCATGTTTAGTTTAGGGGTAACCAGGGAAAAAAGTGGGGGTGGGGGGGGGGGGGGGGTGGAGAGAAAAAAATTGGTGGGGGGGGGGTGGAGAGAAAAAAATTGGTGGGGGGGAGCTTGTGAACATTTTGTCTTTTTATGTCAAAAGTACCTAAAATGAGCCTTATTTGGATAATTTAGAGGCAATTTTGACATTAAAAGTCAACATTTTGAGCTGTGACTGGGGCAATTGGAGGCGACACGGTTTGTGACTGCGGGGAATTCGCTCCCCACCCCCATGTCATAGCAAAATACCTTACCTGACTAGTAATATCATAAACTACTATTGCAGCAGCTGCGCCTCTGTAATACATCGGTGCTAAACCACGGTACTGAAAGTACAACATACACATAGTGAGAAAACAAGATGAATGTTTTCATGACTATCCTGGCCACTTTTTGTTCGGCATTGCGATATAAGACCTCTCCACTTATATTAACCGTGTTCTGGGTGATCATATTCATAACCACCCCACTTAATTATGATGCTACTACTGCCACTGATCATCGCAATGTCAAACAAAGTGCCGTAGATGGTCACAAATTTCACTCCAAAAAAATGACTCTGAAAAGGTATTCTTAAACAGCTAAGAAAATTTAAGCAATCTCATTGGTTCTCATTGAACACGGGGAGGTGGGGCTTACGTTTTAACAGTGCGTCCGACCTTCACAATGCGTGGTTTGCTCCATAAGACGCACTTCTTCAGTGCGTCTTAAAAAACATGCAAAATGGATAAAAATTGGCAACGTGTGAAAAATTACCAATTTTACAAGTAATCTGTAATGTTACACTTACCCCATTCCAATCCAATCGGAATTCATTTGTTTTTTGGCTTGCATGTTTGGTACTGCACAACATATAAACTACGATGTAATTATTTTATTTGTGTAAAACTGATACATAATTGGATTTTGAAACAGTTAATTTGAAAATGCCTAGACCGATACTCTACATATTATTTTGTTTTCCTGTTAATAACCATTAAGAATGTCAGTATGTAGACTGATATTGGACTCGGATATTTATGAGAATAATGGTATTGGTTTTAACTGTACCCGTGTTATATGTGTGGTGGCATGGGAAAACCCTTCACATGGTCATTTTCTAGCAACTTGGTTTTTTGCTTTGGCAGATAGCTTCATACTCTACTGAGTATAGGACTGTTTAAATGTTTCAGAAATTCCATCTAGAACTACAGTTACAGTATTTTAAAGTCAGCAAGTTTAAACGCAACACTAAAATTGAAACTGACAATTCAAAGGTGTACACAAAATCTTTTAAATGCTCCTAATAATAATAAAACTACATTGTTATATCACACAGAATAGCTTGTCATATGAAAAGGACTTTTGATATGAACCTAGTTTTTTGCGATATTATTAACAATTGTAAGTTCTTCACTTTCAAAATCTTTACAATGCATTGTCGGAATTTACACGTGGTTACCATGGTAACAATGTCATTTTACGTAAACATAGCATTTTACACATTAAATTTGATAAACAAGATTCAGAAAAGTACTAAAATAAACTTAACATCTGGAATCTTAGGACCAAAGTTGGAAAATTGACTTGGAACTCATTTGTTAGGAATATTTTTGTATGACCCAGATATCTCAATATTAACACTAGCGACTTCCGACGGGTTTTTCCATACCACCACACATATTGTCTGACATAGATGCGTTTGGTAGTATTATTTTTTGCGTAGAATGCAGCATTGTCGTTCTTCTTAAAATAATACTATCGTCCGCATTTCAAAACAAGCAAAATGGCTGAAAATCTGCAAAAATGAACACTTTTACAGTATCTGGTTCTGATCCAAAGAAGAGTTTAAAGACACCACCACAATGCATTGCATTTTTTGCAAAATGCTCTTAATCTGGTCTTCAATTAGTCTTGGTTCCCATAGACATGGGATCATAGTGCATTCATCGTTGGAGCTCTTAGATTCTAGTTTACATCATTAACCCTAACTCTAGATCACCACACGGCAACAGATTTCTTTTCCGACCCCCAAAATTCACCAGAAAGGTCCCCCTGACCCCCCGGGATTTGAACCACGGACCTCCAGCACCAGGGCCCAGATCCTAGCCGCTACATCACGGCTGTCAGTCGACACTCGGCGAGTATATTCGCCTCGTTTTATAGCCTGGGTCCGTTAGCCCAAAAACCTGCACGCCGGGTTATAAAAACATTTTTTCTGCCCAGTTGCCGTGTGGTGTAGTAGAGTTAGGCTTAATAAATAAGTTCTCAGTGTTCTTTTTTTTAAATTTCTAATACTTAAGAGCTCCACAAATGCATCATATGAAAAAGCCTTTAAGTTGGTTGGTGCTTCCACAATGCATTGTGGGATATCCTTATAATCTTCTTTGATTCTGATCAAACCATGTCCTACCTTCTCTTGGCCAGCTGTGTCCCATATTTGGAATTTATAGGATTTATCACCAACTGTGAGGGTTTTGGACATGAACGAAGCTCTGTGGAAAGAAAAAATAGAATGCCATAATTGTTAAACATTTCCCCACGTGTCAATGACAGGGGAAAACATGCAACTTTTTTTGTGAATTAATTATGTTGATAAAAATTAAAACAAATTCAAAAATAAAAATGTTCAAAAAATATCAAAACATTTCCAATTCTTTTGAAAATCTTCTCTGATTTATTTTCCTGAAAAAAAATGATGTGATTCACATATGTGATGCGATCTGTGAAAACCCGTCGGATGTTGCAAAATGTGAATTAGGGATTATGTGTAAAATTGAAATTAAAAAAAAGAAAGATTTTTTTAATTTTTTTAAAGAAAATTAATTTCCAATACTTTGTGTCATCATCTTTTATGAAATTTCACTTTCAAAAACTTACTTAAAGTCACTTTTAACATTAACCTTATAATGTTATTCTATTGAATTATGTATCTTGATTGGCCTGTTTTCATGATTTCTTGTTTTGTAGCTTTATGACATCACAATCATCATTCACTCATAACTTTTTTGTAGTGATCATAGAAAAATGATCAAAACAGTTCTGTAATCAGCACAGTTTTAGCTTTCCTATGATATAAATATCTCCAATATGAAAAATGCCACCATGTGGCGGGTTTTCACAGATCGCATCACATATGAAGAGGTTTTTTGCAAAAGGGCCTGCATCCACTTTGGCTCTTATTAAGAAAAAGTCAAAAAACTGTTTCTAAATATTCAAGTTGAGCAATTGAAAAACTGAATGGATTATGAAAGAGGTACACTACATACTAATTTAAATTGAAATACATTTCAAATGTGCTAGTTTTCTTTCTTTTTTAAATCATGTTTACATTTTTTGAAAATTTGGATGTAGGCCCTTTTGCAACACAACTCCATCTGTTTGTACATAGAGAAAAAATATCACACAAAAATAATCATTTATTTTAATCATTTAAAAAAAATAAGTTTGATATAAAAATGTATAGGTCACAATCATATGTTTCAAGGAAATTAAGTCATTTTTTTCAAAAAGACTTACATCTCATTGTAAACAGCCATTGAAGTTGTTGTTTTGTTGCAAAAGGGCCTGTATCCCAATTTAATTCTGGATACAGGCCCTTTTGCAACAAAACAACAATTTCAATGGCTGTTTACAATGAGATGTAGGTCTTTTTGAAAAAATGACTTTGTTTCCTTGAAACATATGATTTTTCTCTATACATTTCTATATCAAACTCATTTTTGAAAAAAATGCACCATAGCCCTTTTGCAACAAAGCTCTTCATATATTGCAAAAGGATTTGTCTGCTGACTGGTCCAAACAGAAGGGAAGGATTGCTAAACTCACCCTATAGTGGGAGGTACTGCGTCTTGGTATGTGTCACAGACAAAACGTTGTACAATACTTGATTTACCGACACCAGAATCCTGTAAATAAACAACAAAACGATATACCGCACATGAATAATAATAAGAGACTTTGTATAATTTCATTTTATTGCATAATTTATGCTAGAGTTTCACAGTTGTCCGCTGGAGCAACAAGTTGAGAAGCAAGGAAATCACCACTTTTGAATGACCTATGACCTGAATGACCTTAGATGACTTCAATGAGAAGTTCCTAAGTTTACTAAACTACTTTTGAGATCTGACCTTTGGATGACCTCCAGTGTTCCCTATTATATGGTGTTAAATTGGTCCTGCAAGTATGTTGGCAGATTGGCCCACGTGATTTGGTTGGGAAAAAAAACCAAAGGAAATAATTACATAAATAGCCTTTTAAGGGAGGTGGCAACCCTTTTTGACGCCAA